>JAQFVV010013154.1:0-231108 GCA_028023455.1 Epiperipatus broadwayi
TTCAACTTGTAAGCCAGGATTCCAAGACTCAAGACCCTATGAATGACCACCTTGAAATTACATGTAGTATACCTTTTTCCACGACGGCCGCATAGGTCACGGAGAAGCATGAAGACTCTGATAATTAAAAGGAGGTTCTTAATTGACTAAAATATCGCTAATTTTAATTTAACTTAATGCATATTGTTTTCACATATATAGGCTATAAATAATAATTAGAATTGGATTGAATTAGATCAATAACGAAACAGGAATGAAATACATTAAATTAATTATATATTTATTTACAATTGGCATAGCTATATATTACTTATTTACAACAGCATTCAGCGTAGAATGTACATAAATATTTGGTAAATTACGAGAACACATTCTCTTTTTATATACAGTTCAAAATAGCTTTATATAAATAATTTTTATACAATTCAAAATAGCTTTATATAAATACTTTCATTTAATTTTCATCAAATGGGTTTAATATGTGCCCATCTTATCAGTTGCTTTTCAATTAATACATAATCAATCACTACGTTATGCCTATAAATCTCGATCAAGCCAAATCCTATTACATCGGTGGCTGTTAGATACATAATTATATCGAACTTTTGATCATGAATTCATTTACTAAAATATACAATATAATTTAATAGCGGCGCATAAACCAGCTCAAGTAATGATCGATCGAACATGGCTTTCGAGAGAGAATTTGAGAATGCTGAAAGTGTTAGGTTAAGGTGGGAGAGTTGGCTGCATAAGATTTTACCAATGCGCTATGGCACAGGTAAACAATAATAGGAAAAGTCAAGCTCTGCGGATGGATGAAATAACTTCAAGGGTTCTTGCGACAAACGCCGGTACCCTGTAACTGATCGCAATGCTGCGTGAAAAGGAACATTGTGTTCAGGAATGGCAAGGGTCTTACGTGCTAACCTGGCCTTGGCTCAGGCTTCGCTACTGCTCTACCCTATAAAAGAAGATGTGCTGGCAATGCCGTGGCTCCATCTTAAGATACGTATATTACGTATAGCAGCAAAACGAGAATATTTTTATAAAATAATATCACATCCGCCAAGCAAAGAATGGTATATTTCAAACCATGAAATACGAGTTAATAGCATATTAACTCTATCAAATTGGGACCAACTCTTGTGTAGCCTGATAATAAATGTCTATGCTACTAAAGGAATATTATTACATCTGTACTTTGACATGTTCGATCTATTAAGTTACTTATAGATAATAAATATTTAAGGAGAAAATTATATTTCTATGGACTTAAGAATTTAAATGTCAAATATACTTATATGATCAAGGCTAAATTTAATTCTAAATAAACTTATCAAGTTAAGTTTTTTAAATGGTTGATTATAAGAGCCACATTTCACATATTAAATCATTTAAATAATAAAAAAAATAGGATTTCGAAACAGCATAGAGAGTTGATGCTATAAATAAATTATACGAAGATTTTCAAATACTATCTTAAAACATGCATGAAATTAAGTGCTCACTGTTTCGAAATTTTGGCATATAAAATATAATAAGCATTTAAAATAAGCAAAGAAATATAGACACAACTGCAGTGATATAACTTTAAATTAGACATTTATAAAGTACTTTAAATGAAAGGAAAATATAAATAAGTCAGATTATTTAAACTTTAACACATTAAATTTTGATAGCAAGTGACATATTTAAAATATTAAATGGATTTTAAGTTTTGATTACATTTTAGCTTTATCATTATTTTAAAAAGAAAGTTAGCTAACTTATATAGATATATTTACATAAAGAATTACACAGAGTTACACAGAATTAAACAGAGCTCTACGGTTTGAAAATTAAAATGGTACCGGTATTTTTATCTGGACTGAAGTTCTTGGCTGTAGTTTTGATGAGTTTTACCAGGCGGCTGATGGCATCATCTTTCCCATTATGTTAGGCTTGTCTCTTCTAGTGGCATGATGGTGGTTTAGGCATTTCGACGAGAGAAACCCCGTTCTCCAGCAAGTAACAGCAACAAGATGCCCGCTTTGGCCGGACATGTTAAACATTAACAATTGTGAAGACTGGCTGCAATTCTCACTAACAATATGGCTGTCTATCCCTTGTTAAAAATATACAGAGTATTTATATGTTTTCCTTATCGGAATCTCCTGCCTCAAGACTCACTAAACTCAGGAATTTAATTAAATATTTTCCAATTTATAATCCAGATCTTAGATAACTTATGTTAGAAACATTCCATAAGCTATTATTATAATTAAGATTTTTCATTGCAAACAATTGTCCAATTTAGATTTTAAAATAATTTACTCTTATCTAAGGAGATTTTAATTAGTAAATTTTGAACTAGTTTTACTTTTATGAATTCCAGGTGTGGTCGTTAATGACACTTGTTTACAATCAAAAATCTTTTTAATTACTTGACCAGCTTTTATTTTTATCTTACATTAAAAACAACCTTTTAACATTTTTTTTAAAACGAAAACATTTTTAACATATTTATTAAAAATAATTTACAAACATTTTGATATAGCTTTTAAATATATTTTCGAGAAACTTTTTTCCCTGAAATATATTTAAAACAAGAAATCTTTTAACAATTTTAAAGAAACATTTAATAGTATTTTTAGATAACGGCTTTTACATATTTTAAATCATGTCTTTCTTCTATATAGCACAGATTATATATCCACATACGAAATTACAATATTAAACAACAAAATTAATAATTTACTCTTAACTTAAATAATATAATAAACATTTTTAGAAATATTAAATAACTTTAGGACACTATAATTTTACTAATCCTATCTAATTATAGCGTTCATTTGCACGCAAATATATAATACTATTTATACAGACATGAGTGAATTTTTTGATTTATTAACATTTAAATAGGTTCGAACTTAGCACAGATGAGAGTGTCATTAGGTTTGATGGTGAAACGATAGGGGCTTGGAAAGTTATCGTTTCAATATATATATATATATTTAAACAATGAGAACTACTGACTCCCATGTGCTTAGCAATTAAACTTTTAATTTACATCAATGTCTTATATTATCTAAATTTCTAATTAGTTATTGCAAGCATATATTTATTTATTGTTCAGATTTTGTATTAATTTTATTACTTTAAAAATGTGGGTTCAATTTCCAATTAGATTTTATTCATTACACATTATATTATTATTTTGATTTATTCCATATATGCGGTCCGTATTTTTTTAAATTTGATAAGACGTCTATTTTTAATGTGTTGTACTTATGTGTTACTGTTGTAAGTTTATTAATAATGTCCTGAAGATTCCATTATGAAGGGGTAACCATCAAAAATTGCTTTAAGGATGGAAGGAAAAAAATTAAAGGATCAATCCCCTGTTTTCATGAGAATTTGTCATTACCAGTTACTTTTTGCACAAACAAAACAACCCATTGTCTAATTATTAGTAATTACTTGTCAAAAATGAAATTAGTCAGGTATTATTTTTTTTTTGTTTTGTTACATTTATTATTTCAAAATAAAGATTAGTTTTTATATCTACACTAAGAAAAACAACCCAGTTCCTGATTAATTACTGTCTTTAAAAAAAGCAAATTCGATGGAGTTTGATTTTTTTTTCAATGGAGTCTTGGATACGGTTTGTTTGCTTTCATATACACAAGATTTACCAAAAAAAAGCCAAACCACAGTTGAGTACTGTCCAAAAGAAAACGCAAGTTAAGTCGGCTATCATTTTTAAATTTAGTATTTCAATAATGGTACCCTTTTTATATAGACAGACTTAACAAAAAACAACCCAATTTCTGATTCATTACTGTCCCCCCCAAAAAAAAAATGAAAACAAAAATTTGTCGGGTATCATTTTTCAATCGAATCTTTATTAATAATAGTCTCTACTAATAGTATTCGGGTATCAATTTTAAATTGTAGTATATAAGTGCGTTACTTTTGAAGATTTAGAATTACGTCTTGCTTTTTTAATAAAATGATTGATTTACTCTTGACCAAATACCGTAACTTTTAAAAAAAAGACACAAGTTAAGTCCAAAAAAAATAATGAAGAAAAGCCCTGTAACTTTTAAGACACACACACACACACAAACTCAAAAACAATCTAAGATTAATAAACATTGACCTATTACGTCTTGCTTTTGAATCAAATTATTGATTTACTCTTGCAAAAAATAATATCGTAACTTTAAAGAACACACCTAAAGTCAAAAATTCGAAAAAGCCCAGTAACTTTAAAGACACACACACAAACTCAAAAACAAGATAAGATTAATAGATATTTCCTTATTACATCTTGTTTTTGAATAAAATTATTGATTTACTCTTGAAAAAAAAAAAAAAGACCGTAATTTTAAAAAGACACACGTAAAGTCAAAAAAAAAAATTAGAAAAACACCGTAACTTTAAAGACACACAAACTCAAAAACAAGATAAGATTAATTAACATTTACAAAAAGGAAAAAAACCCCAACATCATATAATAGTATTAGTTGGTAAGTGTTATTACAAATCTAAATCAAATCTTTTTAAGATCAAATCGATCATTTAGGTCTGGCCGAATCGTTATACGTATATATTTTTGATTAGCATCAACGCCATCTTAAAACGAACACCAAGGATGAGAATACAACCTTTTTTATATATATATATATATATATATATTACATTTTGAATGAAAATCGATGATAAGTATAATATCTGTAATTTTTACAACATATAAAGTAATGATATCTATCCACTTTGTGATATTATATTCAAATTACATTTATGTAATCATAGTTTTAAATTCAATGTTTCCCTTCGATGCATATTTAACTAAACTAAAGAAAATAGAAAATAAAAAAAAACCTACATAGCATTTTTTAGTTTTGTATAATTAGTATGCTAAGACAAATTATGTAGTGAACACAATGTTTATACAATGTGTATTGTACCAATAAGTGCTGATTGCATAATATAAACAATAGAAGTAAATACATATTCAAACAAAATTATGTTCTATGTAAAACAAAGTGCATAAAACATAGCATTACCTACAATGAATATAAACTTCAATATTATCTCAAAAAAAGAAAATTTATTCAATAATATGGAGGTATTAGTTACTTTATATTACAGCAAATCCGGCATTTTTTTTTAATTTTGCAAATAGTAATCAAAATTTCAATGTAAAGTTATTTCCCTTAATCAATATGTTTTATAATCATATGAAAAAGATTGACATTTACAGGGTTATATTAATTACTAAAAAATAGGTAATATTAACTAGGAAATAAATGTATGTATTAATATAAAATGTGGTAATTACATAGACAAAAAAAAGATAAAATTCTCCTGCTTCTTTTCAGACTTGTATACAGCGTTCTTCATACATCACTTATTAAATACAATATCTTTTGTATTGATGTTTTCTTTTTTATTTATGTATGTTATCTCAGTTGATTACTTAATAGAATATAATTTTCAAATTATCTGATATTATTATAATTCACAATTTACTTAAAGCATATTATTAATCGCAACTTGTTTTTAACTTTATATATTAGCACCAACCACAACAACCACAAGTAATTCTACTCGTTGAATTTTACAAATCATTTAGTTATATTTTAAATACACTTTTATTTTAATTTATTAATGTATTAACGATTATTTTTCCAATAAATATCATAATAAATGATAGTGACTTTTTCACATGTATATATCTGATTGGAAATATGATCATCCTACTGAGTTATGGAATAGCAACCATACATTAAAGTGATATATAACACTCACATTGACCAACTTTTCGTTATATATGCTTAATTTTTGAACTATATATAAAATCTTATCTTAGATAGAAATTCTTGTTTTCATTTTATGTATTTATATAGAAAATAAAAATTTGGATTAATTTATCTGTAATTTCATTTCTATATTGAATTACTTTAATATGGTATTATTTAATGCAATTATTAGTTCATATTGTATGCATATAATG
Organism: Epiperipatus broadwayi; assembly: GCA_028023455.1. Lineage (NCBI taxonomy): Eukaryota > Metazoa > Onychophora > Udeonychophora > Euonychophora > Peripatidae > Epiperipatus > Epiperipatus broadwayi. The sequence goes on from JAQFVV010013154.1 coordinate 6,005, forward strand.
ATTCAATTTCTAGAAAATCAATGTCACTTAAAAATGAAAGTGTATTTTAAATTATTGTCTAAGGGTTTCTAATTATAAATAAGTTGTTTAATTATTATAAAAGTTATACATATACACTCATAACATACGCTTAAATTGATATAACTCTATGAGTTGAAAAATTGAATTCGATATCTTAAAAAACAGAAATGCATTTAACAGCATATTTTGTGTGTGTGTGTGTGCATTTTTATCTCATTAATACTAATCTCAAAATAAATATGTGTATTTTTATACAAAGTGAAATTACATAAAGAAAAAAAATTCTTCAAGCTAATTACCAGACCGTATACACAGATTTTAATATGTCATCTAATAAGTAGAAATCTTTTGTATTGATGTTTTTTTATGTCTATATTATCCCAGATGATAACAATCACCACATAATGGAAAGAATTGTTCTTTACTTAATAGAACATATATTTCTAAATATCTGAAATTATTATAATTTCCAATTGACATGAACCATATTATTAATGGTTAACTTGTTTTTTTCTCTTATGTATTAGCACCAACCACAACAACCACAAGTAAGTCCACTGTCGAATTTCTCAAATTATTTAAGTAATATTTTAATTACATTTTTATTTCAATTTATTAATGTATTAACGATTAATTTTCGAGTAAACATCATAATAAATAATAGTGAGTTCTTCATATATATATATATATCTGACTTGAAGTTTAATGATTCTACTCAGTTATGCAATAGTAACCATGCATAACAGTGTCGCATAACACACACTTTGAACAACATTTCATTATATATGCTTAATTTTTTAACTATATATAAAAACTTATTTTAAATAGAACCTACTTGTTTACATCATATGCATTTATAAAGAAAACAATAATTTTGGATTTATTTATCTGTAATTTGAGTTCTATAATGAATAATTTTAATACGGTATTATTTAATGCAATTATTAGTTCATATTTTATGTAAATAATGATTCAATTTTTAGAAAATCAATATTGTAAGTATATTTCAAATTAATGGCTAAAGGTTTGTAATTATAAATAAGATGTTTAATTATTACAAAAGTTATACATATATATTTATAACATAGGCTTAAATTGATCAAACTCTGAATTTAACATTTGAATACCGTATCTTAAAAAACAAAAATGCATTTAAAAGCATATTTTTGTGTGTGTGCATTGTTTTGCCATTAATATTAACTTCAAAATAAATGTGTGTATTTATATACAAAGTAAAATTACATAAAAAAATTCTTCAAGCTAATTCCCAGACCTGTATACAGAGATCATAATACATCATGGAATAAGTGTAAAATATTTTGTATTGACGTTGGAAAGAACTGTTCTTTATTTAATAAAATATATATATCTAATATCTGACATTATTATAATTAACAATTTACATAAACCATATTACTAAAGGCTAACTTATTTTTTCTGTTATATATTAGCACCAACCACAACAACCACAAGTAAGTCTGTCGAAGTTTACAAATCATTTGAGTTATATTTTAATTACATTTTATTTCAATTTATTAATGTATTTATAATTATTTTTCAATAAATATCATAATAAATAATACTGACTTCTTTATATGTAAATATCTGATTTGAAATCTGATCATCCTACTGAGTTATGCAATATCAATCATACTTAAAAGTGATATATAAAACTCACTTTGAACAACATTTCGTTCTATATGCTTAATTTTTGAACTATATATAAAAACATATCTCAAATAGAAAGTTCTTGTTTTCATTATATATATTTATGTAGAAAAGAATAATTTGGAATTTATTTATATGTAATTTGAGTTCTATATAGAATAATTTTAAAAAGATATTATTTAATGCAATTATTAGTTCATATTTTATGCAAATAATGATTCAATTTTTAGAAATTCAATGTCACTTAAAATTGAAAGTGTATTTCAAATTATTGTGTAAGGCTTCGTAATTATAAATAAGTTGTTTCATTATTATAAAAGTTTGATATATAAAATTATAAAATAAGCTTAAATTGATGTAACGCTATGAATTGAACATTTGAATGCGGTATCTTAAAAAACAACAATGCAGTTAAAAGCATAATTTTGCGTGTGTGCATTGCTATCCCATTAATATTAAGTTCAAAAAATATATATCTATTTATATACAAAAAAAATTACATAAACAAAAAATGATAAAATTCTTCATGTATATTCCGAGATCTGTATACACTGATCTTAATACATCATCCATTAAGTGTAAAATCTTTTGTATTGATGTTTTCCTTTTTTTATATGTCTATATTATCCTAGATGATAATAGTTACCACATAATGGAAATAATTGTTCTTTATTTAATAAAATTTATATTTCTAAATATCTGACATTATTATAATTCACAATTTACACAAACCATATTAACAATGGCTAACGTGCTTTTTTGTTTTATATATTAGCACCAACCACAACAACCACAAGTAAGTCTACTAGTCGAATTTTAGAAATAATTTAAGTTATATTTTAATTATATTTTTATTTGAAGCTATTAATGTATTAACGATTATTTTTTCAATAAGTAATAGTGATTTTTTTATATGTAAATATCTGATTTGAAATATGATCATCCTACTGAGTTTTGCAACTGTAAATAGGATTGTAAATGAACACTTACGTTGAATAACTTTTTGTTATATATGCTTCAATTTTAAAATATATATAAGAACTTATCCTAAATAGAAAGTTCTTGTTTTCATCATATGTATTTATATAGAAAAGAATAATTTTGGGTTATTTATCTGTAATTTAAGTTCTATATTAAATAATTCTAATACGATATTATTTAATGCAATTATTAGTTCATATTATATGCAAATAATTATTCAATATTTAGAAAATCAATGTCACTTAAAATTGGAAGTGTATTTCAAATTATTGTCTAAGGGTTCGTAATTATAAATAAGTTTATTTAATTATTATTAAAATTTGATATATAAATTTATAAGATACCCGTAAACTGATTTCCCGCTATGAATTGAACATTTGAACACGGTATCTTAAAAACAGCAATCCATTTAAAAGCATATCTGTGTGTGTGTGCATTGTTATTTCATTAATATTAACTTCATAATATTTGTATATACAAAGTTAAATTACATAAAGAAAAAAAAAGATAAAATTCTTCATGCTAATTCCTATATCTGTTTACACTGATGTTAATTATTACACCATCTATTACGTGTAAAAGATCTGGTATTGATATTTTCTTTTATATGTCTATATTATCGCAGATGATAATAGTTACCACATAATGAAAATAATTGTTCTTTATTTAATATAATATATATTTCTGAATATCTGACATTATTATAATTCACAATTTACATAAAACATATTAATAACAGTTAACTTGATTTTTTCTTACGTATTAGCACCAACCACAACAACCACAAGTAAATCTACTTATGAAATTTTAGAAATCATTTAAGTTATATTTTAATTACATTTTTATTTCAATTTATTAATATATTAACGATTATTTTTCCCATAATTATCATAATAAAGAAAGCTTACTTCTTCATATTTTTATATCTGATTTTAAATATGATCCTCCTACTGAGATATGCAATGATAACCTTGTATACGAGTGATCTATAAGAGTTACTTTGAACAACGTTTCGTTATACTGTATATGCTTAATAATTGAACCATATATAAAAACTTATCTTGTTTTCATTAGATGTACTTATATAGAAAATAACAATTTGGGATTTATTTATCTGTAATTTGAGTTCTATATGGAATAATTTTAATACGGTATTATTTAATGAAATTATTAGTTCATATTTTATGCAATAATCATTCAATTTTTATAAAATCATTATCACTTAAAATTAAAAGTTTATTTCAAATTATTGTCTTAGAGTTCTTTATAAATAAGTTGATTAATTATTATAAAAGTTTGATAGATAACTTTGTAGCATATGTTTAAATTGATGTAAGTCTTTGAATGAACATTTGAATAAAGTATATTAAAAAAAATTAATGTATTTAAAAGCATAATTTTGTGTGTGCGTGTTGCCATTGCTATCCCATTAATATTAACTTCAAAATATATGTATGTATTTATAAGCAAAGTGAAATTACAAAAACAAAAAAAAGATTAAATTCTTCAGGCTAATTAACATATCTGTATACACTGCTATTAATACGTAATGTATTATGTGTAAAATCTTTTGTATTGATGTTTTTTTATGTCTATATTAACCCAGATGATAATAGTCACCACATAATGGAAATAATTGTTCTTTATTTAATAGAATATATATTTCTAAATATCTGACATTATTATGATTCACAATTTACATGAACCATATCATTAATGGGCAACTTGTTTTTTTCTTATATATTAGAACCAACCACAACCACCACAAGTAAGTCTTCTTGTCGAAGTTTACAAATCATTTAAGTTATATTTTAATTACATTTTTATTTCAATTTATTAATGTATTTACAATGATTTTTCCAATAAATATCATAATAATTAATATCGTCTTCTTCATAATACCAACTTCTTCATATCTAAATATCTGATTTGAAACCTGTTTATCCTACCGAGTTATCTCTTAGCAATCATACTTAAGAGAGATATATAACACTAACTTTGAACAACTTTTCGTTATATATGCTTAATTTTTGAACTATATATAAAAACTTATCTTAAATAGAATGTTCTTGTTTTCATTATATATATTTATGTAGAAAAAAATAATTTGGGATTTATTGATAAGTAATTCGAGTTCTATATAGAGTAATTTTAATAAGGTATATATATATATAATCAAAACTACCCCAAATCCAAAATTATACAAGACCAGCATAAAAATAATATTAAAACACAACCATGATTAGTTTAGATTTATGCTTGTAATGTTTATATATATATATATGAAAAGAAAGTTACTGTTAACACTAACTGAAATAATTATAGAAAATACACAAACCATTGTACAATTACAAATATCCAGTAACGCCCTCTGTTTCATTTTAAGGTTTGCTATTATTGAGATATAGATCTTTAAACAGAAGGCGTTACTGGATATTTGTAATTGTATAATGGTTTGTGTATTATATATATATATATATATTGTAACCTTCCAGGTTGGCACCAGAGAAAGAAATATGGGAACATCACATTTGTAATAACAAGGGATAAAGATAGTTAGTTAGAAAAAATGAATTGTGGTAAAATATGATATTGATAATTGAGTTTTTTGTGAAAATTAGGCAGAAACTATGATATGATTTTCTAATTGAAATAGAAATTGTAATAGAAAAGTAAAATTTTAATAGATATATTGGTGGGTAGAATTTGGAATGTATGTTTAGTGAGGGATGTTGGTATACAATAGAGAAGTTATATGTCATAATAGGCTAATGCATATATGTATTATTAAATGTGATTTTCTTTTTATATTTTATTTATAAGTTAATGAGTATTGTTTGTATTAATAAATGACATTTTTGAAATTGATGTTTAATATTTAATATTATTTTTTTTACTATGTAAAAATAAATATAGTTAAACAATTATAATGTTGAAAATTGTATAAATAACGATTCTAACAAGCTGCCAAAGGATCGTCATGGAAACAGGATAGAGGGCGTGGGAGAGAAGAGAGTTTTTTTAAAAAAAAAACTGAAATGGAATAGAAATAAAAGCTCCGTAAAAAATTAAGAAAAAAAACTTTAAGAATTAATAACTCTCTAATAGTACTTTAATAGATAAAAGAAAACTACAAGGATTTTAATAACATTAAGATGGATAAATTTTACTATATTATTGGAGGGATATGAAATGAAAACATAAACTACATTTCCTAAAGAGTTACCAGTCTTCAGATCTCTACTAAAACCATGGTTCAACTACTTACAACTTTCAAAAATATCTGGATAATAAGTAAGATAAAATTTTCATAATTATTTTAAAGCACATTAGTAAAGCTGGATAATATTTAAAATGGAAAATTTGTGTATAATAAAAATTTTTCAAAAGTTTTTCTCAAACGCCAAAATGAAACACGTGAATTTATTATCAGTATTCCATAGGACAAAGTTTAAGAGAAAATTTTATTTAATCAATATTAAGAAATAATTTACATTGGTAACTTCAATATTCATAATTTATAACTAAAATTAATTCTCATGCATGCAAACATAATTATAAAATTTGCCATAGTATTCTCAAAGGAAAGGATTATCGTCATTATTAACAAAATACGCTTGAGCAATGAATAGACATTATTTTTTTATTTCATTTTTTTAAAAAAAGTGTTTTATATGTAATAATAAGGTATTGCTAAATATTTTTTTTTTTTATAATAGATGTATAGACAATTATTTTATTTTTTATTTGTGTATATTTCACATACGTATTTAAAAAAAATGAAGGAATGTAATTTCCTACATATATATTATGAGATGATAATGTGTTTGGTATAATCCGAAGATTATACTATAGCTGATTATATATATTCGGATGTGCGCATAATGTTCCATAGTATTATTATTTGTTTATTTTTTTTATTTTTGATTACATTTATTAAGCTGAATTTTAATAATGATTGCTATTTTAAAAGATAAAGAATTAAAACTTTATCAATTATAAGTTTGTTACATAGGATATAATTTGGAAATTCATAATGCTTGCAGTATAAACAAATGCACATATTCGAGGATATATATAATATACATATTAATAGAATTGTCAATGTTTGTTTCAATATAGAAAATGTAATGGGCAATAATGGTATCAATAATATTTTTTTTTATTTATGATCTATGTTGATGTATTAATTTTTTTTTTTTATATATAATAAATATTTTAATTAAATCAATAGCCTATAGGAATTGTTTAATTGGATACGTTCGATTTTTCTCATTTCCACACACACATATCTAAGTGTCATAGTATAATTATAGAGGGTATAAATTTGTCAAAATGATTTAAGTTTGGTTAGTCTGTTTGTTGTTAATAAATCCCTGCATTACAATACAAGTAATACATTTATTTTGCTTGGAGTAGATAATGATATGGATATAAAGGTATACGTTCCTAAGATTATCTATTCTATATTAAAATTGATAATTAATGATTATAGAGTAATGTAGTAGTTTACAGATGCCCTGAGTGTATTTAAATTAATCTCATGAAATTATTATTTATGAATATTTGTGTTATCATATTGGCCTCATATATATAAAAACCAGACCCTATAATCTCAACTGAGCTAAGCCTTAGGGTAATTAAAACATAAAATCTTTAAAATAAGTTTAAGCACAATTTATAGTTATAAATGTATTCTATCTTGCATAGAGTTGGCGCCTGGGCAATTATAAGTATAGTAAAATAGATAGTGAAGATATGGAGGTTGTAGGATAGGGTTACAAAATGCTAGCCCAATCGTGACGCTTGATAATCGTGAGGCTACGTATATTGAGGGTTACAATATATAATAGATATATATATACGAAGTGAAAATACATAAACAAAAAAAAGATAAAATTCTTAATGCTAATTCCAAGACCTCTATACACTGATCTGAAAACGTCATATATTAAGTGTAAAATCTTTTGTATTGATGTTTTCTTTTTTTATATGTCTATATTATTCTAGCTGATAATAATTACCACATAATGGAAATAATTGTTCTTTATTTAATAAAACATATATTTCTAAATATCGGACATTATTATAATTCACAATTTACACAAACCATATAAACAATGGCTAACTTGCTTTTTTCTTTTATATATTAGCACCAACTACAACAACCACAAGTAAGTCTACTCTTCGAATTTTACAAATCATTTAAGTTATATTTTAATTATATTTTTATTTCAATTTATTAATGTATTAAGGATTATATTTTCAATAAGTAATAGTGATTTTTTTATATGTAAATATCTGACTTGAAATATGACCATCCTACTGAGTTTTGCAACCGTACAAGTCACGTTGAACAACTTTTTGTAATATATGCTTAATTTTTAAACTATATAAAAAATATTATCTTAAATGGAAAGTTCTTGTTTTCATCATATGTATTTATATAGAAAACAATAATTTTGGTTTATTTATCTGTAATTTGAGTTCTATATTAAATAATTTTTATACGGTATTATTTAATGCAATTATTAGTTGATATTATATGCAAATAATTATTCAATTTTTAGAAAATCATTGTCACTTAAAATTGGAAGTGTATTTTAAATTATTTTCTAAGGGTTTGTAATTATAAATAAGTTTCTTTAATTATTATTAAAATTTGATATATAAATTTATAACAAACTTAAACTGATGTGTTATAACGCTATGAATTGAACATTTGAATACGGTATTTTAAAAACAGCAATCCATTTAAAAGCATATTTGTGTGTGTGTGTATGTGCATTGTTATTTCATTAATATTAATTTCATAATATATATATATACAAATTAAAATTACATAAACAAAAAAAGAGATAAAATTCTTCATGTTAATTCCCAGATCTGTTTACACTGATGTTAATTATTACACCATCCATTATGTGTAAAATCATTGGTATTGATGTTTTTTATGCCTATTTTATCCCAGATGATAATAGTCACCACATAATGGAAAGAATTGCTCCTTATTTAATATAATATGAATTTTTAAATATCTGACATTATTATAATTCACAATTTACATAAAACATATTAATAAGGGCTAACTTGCTTTTTTTTATATATTAGCACCAACCACAACAACCACAAGCAAGTCTACTTGTCGAATTTTACAAATGATTTAAGTTATATTTTAATTACATTTTTATTTTAATACATTAATGTATTAACTATTATTTTTTGAATAAATATCATAAGAAATAATATTTCTTCTTATTTATATATGTGATTTGAAATATGATCATCCTACTAAGATATGCAATGGCAATTTTGTATAAGAGTGATATATAACACTCACATTGAACAACTTTTCGTTGCACTGTATATGCTTAATTTCTGAACTATATATAAAAACTTATTTTGTTTTCATCATATGTATTTATATAGAAAACAATAATTTGGGATTTATTTATCTGTAATTTGAGTTCTATATTGAATAATTTTATTACGGTATTATTTAATGCAATTATTAGTTCATATTTTATGCAAATAATGATTCAATTTTTAGAAAACCAGTGTCACTTAAAATTGAAACTTTATTTCAAATTATTGTCCTAGAGTTCGTATTTATAAATAAGTTGGTTAATTATTATAAAAGTTTGATAGATAAATTTATATCATATACTTAAATTGATGTAACTCTTTGAATGAACATTTGAATACGGTATCTTAAAAAAGATAAATGCATTCAAAAGCATAATTTTGTGTGTGCCTGTGTGCATTGTTATCCCATTAATATAAGCTTCAAAATATATGTATGTCTTTATATACAAAGTGAAATCACATAAACAAAAAAAAATTAAATTCTTCAAGCTAATTAGGGGCAATCTGTATACACTGCTCTTAATATGTAATCTTTTACTTGTAATCGTTTGTATTGATGTTTTTTATGTCTATATTTGCCCAGATGATAATAGGCCCCACATAATGGAACAAATTGGTATTTATTTAATAGAATATATATTTCTAAATATCTGACATTACTATAATTCACAATTTACATGAACTATATTATTAATGGATAAGTTGTTTTTTTTATATATTAGCACCAACCACAACAACCACAAACAAGTCTACTCGTCGAAGTTTACAAATGATTTAAGTTATATTTTACTTACATTTTTATTTCAATTTATTAATGTATTTAGAATTATTTTTCCAATAAATATCATAATAAATAATACTGACTTCGTCAGATGTAAATATCTAATTTGAAATCTGATCATCCTATTAAGTTCTGCAGTAGTAATCATACATAAGAGGATATATAACACTCACATTGAACAACATATCGTTATATATGATTAATGTTTGAACTATATACAAAAACTTATCTTAAATAGAAAGTTCTTGTTTTCATTATATATATTTATAAAGAAAACAATAATTTTAAAGTTGGATATTAAATAATTTTAATACAGTATTATTTAATGCAATTATTAGTTCATATTATATGCAAAAATTGCTTCAATTTTTAGAAAGTCAATGGCACTTAAAATTGGAAGTGTATTTCAAATTATTGTTTAAGGGTTCATAATTATAAATAAGTTTTGGATGTCATCGAAGAACCACCATATCCCACTGGATGATGCCATTTAAAAATGCCATTTCCGCAGCTGACACGTTCAAACCTGCGTTTTCTATAATGCAACTTTTTTGTTGCGCTAAAGATTGCAGGCTGTTATGTCGCTTTGCAGTACAGCATGTATGTCGCATCGCAGCAAATACATTTTCCGAATTTGCACAGTTTATAAAATGTTTACAACTTGGTGAGAGGGTGTGTTTTTTTGAATTGAATGGAAATGTTGTTTTCATTAGATTTGTTTTTATTTTAAAGTATTGAAATGTTCAGATGTTGTAAAGTAATAATTGACAGATTTTTTACACCATAGTGTATTGAAGTTTTAAGTAGTATCTGTTGACGAGATATATGTATAAAGTGAATTTGAATTAGGTACGTGTCACGTAACGTACTGTTCATAACATTCCACGAGACAAAGAAGATTGTACCATGTGTATATTTTTGAAATAAAAAAGAGCGTTAATACAAAAAGTTCCAGTAAGAAAAGTACAATTGTACACTGTTTTTAAATGTCAAAAAAGCATATATTATAAACACGTTCAATGAGGAAAGAAATTATATATACTATATATTTGTTGTCCTTTAAAAAAGTTTTAGTTTTTTTTTCTTTTCTCCAACTAGTGTTATACTTTGTTAAATATAGTTTACGTTTATTGTTATCATTTATTTTATAGATGTTAGTAAAAAAAAATATTTGCAAAAATATACAATATTGATATTTTTTATGGTTGTTTCTCATTCTTGGTGTTCGCCTTAAGATGTTGCTACGTCTAGGTAAATTCCTAGAAATATACCATTTCACTGGACTTCAGCCAACGAAAGAGGAATTTTTCTACGTTATAAACGCAGAAAAGTCTTCATGTTATGTTGGACAGAGGAGGCGGCAACAAAAGCCAACACAAAGAGACTTCTTTCTATGATAAAACACAGAAAGAGTTCCCAACGGCTGCTGTTTATGGCTTTTGTTCTATGCTAAAAGCAAAGAGAAAGAAATGCCTTGATCGGCTGCCGTAGTACTCGATTTTGTTCATCATTTTCTCGTATTAGTAGAATATCTAGTCTCTCTGTAGTTTCAGGTGAGAGTCTGTGTATTTGAAGCGGTCGTATTTTTTTTAAATTTGATAAGACGTCTATTTTTTTTAATGTGTTGTCACTTATGTTACTGTTGTAAGTTTAGTAATAATGTCCTGAAGATTCCATTATGAAGGGGTAACCATCAAAAATTGCTTTTAAGGATGGGAAAGGAAAAAAAATTAAAGGATCACGCGAAAAGTACTGTTTTCATGAGAATTTGTCCATTACCAGTTACTTTTGCACAAACAAAAACAACCCATTGTCTAATTATTAGTAATTACTTGTCCAAAAAATGAAATTAGTCAGGTATTATTTTTTTTTGTTTTGTTACATTTATTATTTCAAAATAAGATTAGTTTTTATATCTACACACTAAGAAAAACAACCCAGTTCCTGATTAATTACTGTCTTTAAAAAAAAAGCAAATTCGATGGAGTTTGATTTTTTTCAATGGAGTCTTTGAATTACGGTTTGTTTGCTTTCATATATACACAAGATTTACCAAAAAAAAAAAGAAACCCGCTTTCTGATTAATTACTGTCAAAAGAAACGCAAGTTCGTCGGCTATCATTTTTAAATTTAGTATTTCAATAATGGTACCCTTTTTATATAGACAGACTTAACAAAAAACAACCCAATTTCTGATTCATTACTGTCCCCCCCCCCAAAAAAAAAATGAAAACAAAAATTTGTCGGGTATCATTTTTCAATCGAATCTTTTAATGACCGTACTTACTAATAGTATTCGGGTATCAATTTTAAATTGTAGTATATAAATTACGTTACTTTTGAAGATTTAGAATTACGTCTTGCTTTTTTAATAAAATGATTGATTTACTCTTGACCAAAAATACCGTAACTTTTAAAAAAAAGACACAAGTTAAGTCCAAAAAAATAATGAAGAAAAGCCCTGTAACTTTAAAGACACACACACACACAAACTCAAAAACAATCTAAGATTAATAAACATTGACTTATTACGTCTTGCTTTTGAATCAAATTATTGATTTACTCTTGCAAAAAATAATATCGTAACTTTAAAAAGACACACCTAAAGTCCAAAAAAAAATTCGAAAAAGCCCAGTAACTTTAAAGACACACACACAAACTCAAAAACAAGATAAGATTAATAGATATTTCCTTATTACATCTTGTTTTTGAATAAAATTATTGATTTACTCTTGAAAAAAAAAAAAAAAGATCGTAACTTAAAAAAGACACACATAAAAGCAAAAAAAAAATAAATTAGAAAAACACCGTAACTTTAAAGACACACAAACTCAAAAACAAGATAAGATTAATTAACATTTACAAAAAAGGAAAAAAACTAACATCATATAATAGTATTAGTTAGTAGAATATTTTATTACAAATCTAAGAAATCAAATCTTTTTAGATCAAATCGATCATTTAGGTCTGGCCCGGAATCGTTATACGTATATATTTTTGATTAGCATCAACGCCATCTTAAAACGAACACCAAGGATGAGAATACAACCTTTTTTATTTTAGCCTTACAAACAACAGAACAGTAACCCTAAACCTTACCTTAAAACTAACCCTAAATCTTAACCCTATAGCTAACCCTAAACCTAACTCTAAAACTAACCCTAAACCTAACCGTAACAACCTTTACTTTTAGTTGTCATTCCATTTGAATTAAAAAATAGCGATAATATCTGTTTGTCTGTAAAAAAAAAAGTAAAACAAAGACAAAATTAAAAAATAGCGATAACGCAATACTATCTGTTTCTCTGTAGAAATAAAATGTAAAACAAAGACTAAGTGTTTGTTCTTTTTTTTCCGATTATAAGTTTTTAAACAACAACAACAAAAAGCAGTAACCTCAGTAAAACAAATCTTCGATAGAAAATTGATTTTTCTAATAAAAAGCAAACTAAAAAAGACGAATCAAATTGTAATTTGTTTATTTTATTTTACATTTATTATTATCATTTAATTTGTATACGTTAATAAAAAATATTTAAAATTAAATAACATTTAAAAAGACGATTTTCTTTTGTTTTTATTTTCGCTTTACAAAAAACACATCGAAATGATTATAATTAACGGCCGGGAATGATCATATTTTATAGTGTAAGTGTGAAAACTGCGCCATCGAGAGAGATATAGTGGCTATTCGGGGACTATCTAAGTTTCTCTAATTGTTATTAAAATTTGATATAAAAATGTATAAGATACCTTTAAACTGATGTAACGCTATGAATTGAACATTTGAATACGGTATCTTAAAAACAGCAATCCATTTAAAATCATATTTGTGTGTGTGTGTCTATTGTTATTTCATTAATATTAACTTCATAATATACGTATATACAAAGTGAAATTACATAAACAAAAAAAACATAAAATTCTTCATGCTAATTCCCAGATCTGTTTACACTGATGTTAACTATTACACCATCTATTACGTGTGAAATCTCTGGTATTAATGTTTTTTATGCCTATTGTACTCCAGATGAGAATAGTCACCACATAATGGAAAGAATTGTTCTTTATTTAATATAATATATATTTCTAAATATCTGACATTATTATAAATCACAATTTACATAAAACATAAAAATAACGGCTAACTTGATTTTTTTGCTTATATATTAGCACCAACCATAACAACCACAAGTAAGTCTACTCGTGGAATTTTACAAATCATCTAAGTTATAATTTAATTACATTTTTATTTCAATTAATTAATGGATTAACGATTATTTTTCCAATAAATATCATAATAAATAATACTTCTTCATATTTATATATCTGATTTGAAATATGATCATCCTACTGAGGTATGCAATGGCAACTTTGATAAAAGTGATATATAACATTCACTTTGAACAACGTTTCGTTATACAGTATATGCTTAATTTTTGAACTATATATAAAACCTTATCTTGTTTTCATCATATGTATTTATATAGAAAACAATAATTTGGGACTTATGTATCTGTAATTTGAGTTCTATATTGAATAATTTTAATACGGTATTATTTAATGCAATTATTAGTTCATATTTTATGCAAATAATGATTCAAATTTTAGAAAATCAATGACACTTAAAATTTAAAGTGTATGTCAAATTATTGTCTAAGGGTACGTAATTATAAATAAGTTGTTTAATTATTATAAAAGTTTGATGTATAAATTTGTATCATAAGCTTAAATTGATGTAACGCTAAGAATTGAACATGGTATCTTAAAAAAAAAGCAATGCAGTTAAGAGCGTATTTTTGCATGTGTGCATTGTTATCCTATTAATATTAAGTTCAATATATATATATATATATATATATATATATATATACAAAGGGAAATTACATAAACAAAAAAAATATAAAATTCTTCATGAATATTGAGAGTCCTGTACACACTGATCTTAATAATCATCTATTAAGTGTAAAATGTTTTCTATTGATGTTTTTTTTATATGTCTACATTAGCCTAGTTGATAATAGTTATTACATAATGGAAATAATTGTTCTTTAATTAATAAAATATATATTTGTAAATATCTGACATTATTATAATTCACAAATTGCACAAACCATATTAACAATGGTATAACTTGCTTTTTTCTTTTATATACTAGCACCAACCACAACAACCACAAGTAAGTCTAGTCTTCAAATTTTACAAATCATTTAAGGTATATTTTAATTATATTTTTATTTCAATTTATTAATGTATAAAGGATGATTTTTTCAATAAATAATAGTGATTTTTTTATATGTAAATATCTGATTTGCTATATGATCATCCTACTGAGTTTTGCAACCGTAAATAGGATTGTAAATGAACACTCACGTTAATAACTTTTTGTTATAAATGCTTCATTTTTCAACTATATATAAAAAGTTTTCCTAAATAGAAAGTTCTTGTTTTCATCATATGTGTTTATATCAAAAACAATAATTTAAGGTTATTTATCTGTAATGTGAGTTCTATATTAAATATTTTTAATACGGCATTATTTAATGCAATTATTAGTTCATATTATATGCAAATAATGATTCATTATTTAGAAAATCAATGTCACTTAAAATTGGAAGGGTATTTCAAATTATTGTGTAAGGGTGTGTAATTATAAATAAGTATCTTTAATTATTACTAAAATTTGATATATAAATTTATATGATACCCTTAAACTGATGTGATGTAACGCTATGAATTGAACATTTGAATACGGTATCTTAAAAACAGCAATATATTTAAAAGCATATTTGTGTGTGTGCTTTGTTATTTCATTAATATTAACTTCATAATATATATATATACAAAGTGAAATAACATAAACAACAAAAAAGATAAAATTCTTCATGCTAATTTCCAGATCTGTTTACCCTGATGTTAATTATTACACCATCTATTACGTGTAAAATCTCTGGTATTGATGTTTTTTTTATGCCTATTTTATCCCAGATAATAATAGTCATCACATAATGAAACGAATTGTTATTTATTTAATATAATATATATTTCTAAATATCTGACATTATTATAATTCACAATTTACAAAAAACATATTAATAACGGCTAACTTGATTTTTTTTATGTATTAGCACCAACCACAACAACCACAAGTAAGTCTACTAGTCGAATTTTACAAATCATTTAAGTTATATTTGAATTACATTTTTATTTCAATTTATTAAAGTATTAACGATTATTTTTCCAATAAATGTCATAATAAAGAATACTTACTTCTTCATTTTAATATATCTGATGTGAAATATGATCATCCTACTGATATATGCAATGACAACTTTGTATAAGAGTGATATATAACACTCACTTTGAACTACTTTTCGTTGTACTGTATATGCTTAATTTCTGAACTATATATAAAACTTATTTTGTTTTCATCATATGTATTTATATAGAAAACAATAATTTGGGATTTATTTATCTGTAATTTGAGTTCTATATTGAATAATTTTAATACGGTATTATTTAATGCAATTATTAGTTGATATTTTATGCAAATAATGATTCAATTTTTAGAAAACCATTGTCACTTAAAATTGAAAGTTTATTTCAAATTATTGTCCTAGAGTTCGTGTTTATAAATAAGTTGGTTAATTATTATAAAAGTTTGATATATAAATTTGCAACATATACTTAAATTGATTTAACTCTTTGAATGAACCTTTGAATACGGTATCTCAAAAAACACAAATGCAATTGAAAACATAATTTTGTATGTGCGTGTGCCCATTGTTATCCCATTAATATTAATTTCAAAATATATATATGTATTTGTATACAAAGTGAAATTACATAAACAATAAAAAAAGATTAAATTCTTCATTCTAATTACCATATCTGTATACACTGCTCTTAGTACATTACGTGTAAAATCTTTTGTATTGATGTTTTCTTTTTTATGTCTATGTTTGCCCAGATGATAATAGGCACCACATTATGGAAAGAATTGTTTTCTTATTTAATAGAATATATATTTTTAAATATCTGACATTATTATAATTCACAATTTACATGAACCATATTATTAATGGGTAACTTGCTTTTTTTATATACTAGCACCAACTACAACAACCACAAGTAAGTCTACTTCTCGAAGTTTACAAATCATTTAAGTTATATTTTACTTACATTTTTATTTCAATTTATTAATGTATTAAGAATTATTTTTCCAATACATATCATAATAAATAACACTGTCTTCCTCATATGTAAATATCTGATTTGAAATCTGATAATCCTACTAAGTTATGCAATAGTAATCATACATAAGAGGGATATATAACACTCACATTGAACAACGTTTCGTTATACATGCTTAATGTTTGAACTATTTATAAAAACTTATCTTAAATAAAAAGTTCTTGTTTTCATTATATATATTTATAAAGAAAACAATAATTTTCGGTTATTTATCTGTAATTTAAGTTCTATATTAAATATTTTAATACAGTATTATTTTTATGCAATTATTAGTTCATATTATATGCAAATAATGATTCAATTTTTAGAAAATCAATTGCACTTAAATTTGGAAGTGTATTTCAAATGATTGTTTAAGGGTTCGTAATTATAAATAAGTTTTGGAAGTCATCGAAGAGCCACCATATCCCACTGGATGATGCCATTTAAAAATACCGTTTCCGCAGCTGACTCGGTCAAACCTGCATTTTCTACAATGCAACTTTTTTGTTGTGCTACAGATTGCAGGCCGTTATGTCGCTTCGCAGTACAGCATGTATGTCACATCGCAGCAAATACATTTTCCGAATTTGCGCAGTTTATAAAATGATTACGGCTTGGAGAGAGGGTGTGTTTTTTTGAATTGAATGGAAATGTTGTTTTCATTGGATTTGTTTTTATTTTAAAGTATTGAAATGTTCAGATGTTGTAAAGTAATAATTAGCAGACTTTTTATACCGTAGTGTATTGAAGTTTAAGTAGTAACTGTTGACGATATATATATATAGAAAGTGAATTTGAATTAGGTACGTGTCAAGTAATGTACTGTTCGTAACATTCCACGAGACAAAGAAGATTGTACCGTGTGTATATTTTATAAATAAAAAAGAGCGTTAACACAAAAAGATCCAGTAACAAAAGTACAATAAAACATTGTTTTTTTAAATGTCATAAAAAGCATATATTATAAATACGTTTAATGACTAAAGAAATTATATATACCCTATATTTGTTGTCGTTTAAAAAAGTTTTAGTTTTTTTCTTTTCTCCGACTACTGTTATACTTTGTTAAATGTAGTTTACGTTTATTGTTATCATTTATTTTATAGTTGTTAGTAAAAAAAATATTTACAAAAATATACGATATTGATATTTTTTATTTTAGCATTACAAACAACAGAACAGTAACCCTAAACATAACCTTAAAACTAACCCTAAATCTTAACCCTAAAGCTAACCCTAAACCTAACACTAAAACTAACCGTAAACCTAACCGTAACAACCTTTACTTTTAGTTGTCATTCCATTTGAATTAAAAAATAGCGGTAATATTTGTTTGTCTGTAAAAAAAAAAGTAAAACAAAAACAAAAAAGGAAAAAAATAGCGATAACGCAATACTATCTGTTTCTCTGTAGAAATAAATGTAAAAGAAAGACTAAGAGTTTTTACTTTTTATTCCGATTATAAGTTTTTAAATAACAACAAAAAAAGCAGTAACCTCAGTAAAAAAACCTTCGATAGAAAATTGATTTTTCTAATAAAAAGAAAACTAAAAAAGATTAATCAAATTGTAATTTGTTTATTTTATTTTACAATTATTATTATCATTTCATTTGTATACGTCAATAAAAAATAATATTTAAAATTAAATAATATTTAAAAAAGACGATTTTCTTTTGTTTTTATTTTCGCATTACAAAAAAACACATCGAAATGATTATAATTAACGGCCGGGAATGATCATATTTTTTATAGTTTAAGTGTGAAAACTGCGCCATCGAAAAAGATATAGTGGCTATTCGGGGACAACCTAAGTTTCTCTAATTGTTATTAAAATTTGATATAAAAAATTTATAAGATACCTTTAAACTGATGTAACGCTATGAATTGAACATTTGAATACGGTATCTTAAAAACAGCAATCCATTTAAAATCATATTTGTGTGTGTGTGTGTGCATTGTTATTTCATTAATATTAACTTCATAATATACGTATATACAAAGTGAAATTACATAAAGAAAAAAAACATAAAATTCTTCATACTAATTCCCAGATCTGTTTAAACTGATGTTAACTATTACACCATCTATTACGTGTGACATCTCTGATATTAATGTTTTTTATGCCTATTGTATTCCAGATGATAATAGTCACCACATAATGGAAAGAATTGTTCTTTATTTAATATAATATATATTTCTAAATATCTGACATTATTATAATTCACAATTTACATAAAACATAAAAATAACGGCTAACTTGATTTTTTCCTTATATATTAGCACGAACCACAACAACCACAGTAAGTCTACTCGTGGAATTTTACAAATCATTTAAGTTATATTTGAATTACATTTTTATTTCAATTTATTAATGGATTAACGAATATTTCTCCAATAAATATCATAATAAATAATACTTCTTCATATTTATATATCTGATTTGAAATATGATCATCCTACTGAGGTATGCAATGACAACCTTTTATAAATTGATATATAACACTCACTTTGATCAACGTTACGTTATACAGTATATGCTTAATTTTTGAACTATATATAAAAATTATCTTGTTTTCATCATATGTATTTTTATAGAAAACAATAATTTGGGACTTATTTATCTTCAATTTCAGTTCTATATTGAATAATTTTAATACGGTATTATTTAATGCAATTATTAGTTCATATTTTATGCAAATAATGATTCAATTTTTAGAAAATCATTGTCACATAAAATTGAAAGTTTATTTCAAATTATTGTTTTAGAGTACGTATTTATAAATAAGTTGGTTAATTATTATAAAAGTTTGATAGATAAATTTGTAACATATTTTTAAATTGGTTTAACTCATTGAATGAACATTTGAATACGGTATCTTAAAAAAGATAAATGCATTTAAATGCATAATTTTGTGTGTGCGTCTGTGCAATGTTATCCCAATAATATTAACTTCAAAATATATGTTTGTATTTATATACATATCTGTATACACTGCTCTTAATACGTAGTCTATTACGTGTAAAATCTTTTGTAATGATGTTTTCTTTTTATGTCTATATTTGCCCAGATGATAATAGGCACCACATAATGGAAAGAATTGTTTTCTTATTTAATAGAATATATATTTTTAAATATCTGACATTGTTATAGTTCACAATTTACATAAACCATATTATTAATGGGTAACTTGTTTTTTCTTTTATATACTAGCACCAACCACAACAACCACAAGTAAGTCTACTTCTCGAAGTTTACAAATCATTTAAGTTATATTTTAATTACATTTTTATTTTAATTTATTAATGTATTAAGACTTAGTTTCCAATAAATATCATAATAAATAATACTGACTTCCTCATATGTAAATATCTGATTTGAAATCTGATCATCCTACTGAGTTATGCAATAGTAATCATACATATGTAACGATATATAAATATGTCGTTACATTAATTTAAAATAAAAACTTAAAAGTTCGCAAATAAAAATAAAAAAACTAAACGCTAAAATTAAAATGTTTTGTTAAACGTATATACATTCGCACAGATGCCAAACTTCAAAAATATTTTTTTTTAAAAAACAAATAAATAAGTATTTGAATGTACTTTAAGTACAAGATTTAAAAATAAAACAGGTATTAATTAATACTTGTAATCTATAAATGGAAATGATTGTTTATGAATTATCGAAAATCAAACTGGCCCTTGGGCTCTTGTATAATTAAAATGATCTGATGAAAGATAGATAAGAAAATAAAGAGAAATTAGCTTGACCAATGGAAGCACTAAGCCTTGGCTCAGACCCTAACGAAAGAGGTGGATTAGTGACGTTTTGTTGATTGAATCCGTGTGGATAATATAAAAAGGGAAATACAGTTTTTTCTGAGTTCCAGCATTGTGTGTTTGAGAGAATGGTAGGACGCATATACCACACTCTCTATTTAAAAAAAAATGAAAAGACTGTGATACCTTGAACCAGCTATTGCCATCTCCAGAACATTATCTTCAAATGGAGGTGTCACAGAAATTAAAAGCAGAAACCTGGAGTCTTCTACTGTGAGCTATGAACTTTACAAATTAACAACAACAACAAAAAGTAATTAAGAACTTTCATCATTGTTTTTTTTTTAAAGATTCAGCTAATTTAAATTTTAAAATGAACTTCTATCTGACTTTTTTAAGTTTAACATCAAATTAATAATGTTTAATTTTATGTGTTTTTCGATAGATAAAAATCATTTCCATTTTTTTTTCTTATTGTATAAATTATTTATTGTTTAAATTTTAAATGATGAAATTTAGGTTGGGTATAGATGTTGCATAGATTCGTTAGCAGTTGATTATGTTGAAGTTTTCACATTTGATTAGAATATATAGGTCAATGATGTTAATGTGGGCATCTTACGATGAATGCCATGGGGCCTTGTGCATTCTCTTTTGCAATTGACGTTATCGATGATTTTGTATTATGATCGATTGTGTTTAATTTGGATGTTTTTGACCGTGAAATCTGTGCAGTCGATCTATACTCGACATTATAAAACAAATTGTATAAAAATAATCTGTGTGACCATATTTAAATGTTAAATTTAAGTCAGACATGAATGGCTATATAGTTTTGTAAAGTTATATTAAGGGAGGGCCATCTTAGGTTATTCATTTCATAGTTGAATTGGTTTAATGGATTGGATATATTTGTGTAATTGTAGATATAGTATGAGATCTGCTACAGGCAGGATTATAGATATATGCCACACACCTTCTGTTTGCCTATGGATGGATTTGTAAGACAGCAAAGGACCGTGGTCCATTCCTATGGAGTTTTATGTTTATTGTTCTACTCACCAATAGATGTCACATTCCTGTTGGTGGAGATACAATGTCTTCTCTAATTCTACTTACTGATCAGATGTACATTTCTGACAGTATAGTATTTGGTGTTGTTGTATTTTCATGCTACATTGAATACATAAATGTATCAGATGGATTGGCGCCAGTTTGATTGCGAAATTTGTTGCCTAAGGTTAAATCAGGGAAGAATATTTTCTTTTCAAATGCAGATCTATGTAGTCTATTCATACTTGACTATCATAATAAAATATTAAACTCATTGAAACTTAGTTAAATGTAAAATTAAAAGATTAATAGCAAAATCTAAAATGTTGAATTTATTCCTCAAAATTTAAATGTTATTTTATCTGTGCGTAAATAAATATTTTTATGTGTTAATTTCTGGCAATGGCTTTTATTTATTTATATTTAAGATATAATATAAGATATAGATTTTTATCTCTGCGTCTCCACTGAGCTCGTGACTTGGACTAACGATCTGAATATTTAAATAAAGTGGAATCTTAACAGCATGTATCTGCCTACTCTATAAATTTTTCTAGGTTTTTTATGCCTAGATGGTGCCTTGTAGAGCAAATATCATAGTTTGCAGTTAGATTCAATATTCACTTGCATTTTGCTCTATATAACTGGCTACCCAACTTGGGCCGATCTTTAATAAACATGTGTGCCCTTAGAATTTAAAAAGTGAATCATGCTTGTAAAATTTTTCCTGAAATTAGTATAAATATATTTGTTGTATTGACGTGGAGTTACAGTTTGAATTTTTGGTCTTAAAGTTACAGACAGTAAAAAAAAAAAATTGCGCATTTGTAAATATAAATGCGAGGAATAAAATGTAATAATAAATATAAATCATAATTTTTTTTTTTTAAAAAGTCTTGTTAAATTAAAATCTAATCGTTCAACTTGCCTAAGTAATAGTTAAAGGTAGGAGAAATGAAACTTGGAAGGGAGGGGGCAGAAATTTAGCTGGTAATAGGGAATCATCAGTCAATTTTTTTAATCATTATATTTGTGTGTAATTACTGTTTTGTCTTGTAAAAAAAAAGTTTTGTCCTTTTGAAATTTTCATATATAATCAATTTGTGTAACGTAATTACTAACACTAAGTAAATTCTTTTTTTTTTAATGTTTTTGTTTTTTGAGGAAGTTTACTGATATGTAACGATATATAAATATGTTGTTACATTAATTTAAAATAAAAACTTAAAAGTTCGCAAATAAAAGTAAAAAACTAAATGCTAAAATTAAAATGTTTTGTTAAACGTATATACATTCGCACAGATGCCAAACTTTAAAAAATTTTTTTTTTAAAAAAACAAATAAATAAGTAGTTGAACATACTTTTTTTATAAAAAGAAGTACAAGATTTAAAAATGAAAACAGGTATTAATTAATTCTTGTAATCTGTAAATGGAAATGATTGTTTATGAATTATCGAAAACCAAACTGGTCCTTGGGCTCTTGTATAATTAAAATGATCTGATGAAAGATAGATAAGAAAATAAAGAGAAATTAGCTTGACCAATGGAAGCACTAAGCCTTGGCTCCGACCCTAATGAAAGTAATGGATTAGTGATGTTTTGTTGATTGAATCTGTGTGGATAATATAAAAAGGGATATACAGTTTTTTCTGAGTTCCAGCGTTGTGTGTTTGAGAGATATGGTAGGATGCACATACCACACTCTATTTAAAAAAAAATGAAAAGACTGTGATACCTTGAACCAGCTATTGCCATCTCCAGAACATTATCTTCCAATGGAGGCATCACGGGAATTAAAAGTAGAAACTTGGACTCTTCTACCGTGAGCTATGAACTTTACAAATTAACAACAACAACAAAAAGTAATTAAGAACTTTTGTCATTGTTTTTTTAAAGATTCAGCTAATTTTAATTTTAAAATGAACTTCTATCTGATTTCTTTAAGTTTAAAATCAAATTAATAATGTTTAATTTTATATATTTTCCGATAGATAAAAATCATTTCCATTTTTTTTTCTTATTGTATAAATTATTTATTGTTTAAATTTTAAATGATGGAATTTAGGTTGGGAATAGACGTTGCATAGATTCGTTAGTGGTTGATTATGTTGAAGTTTTTACATTTGATTAGAATATATAGGTCAACAATGTTAATGTGGCCATCTTATGATGAATGCCATGGGACCTTGTGTATTCTCTTTTGCAATTGACTTTATCAATGATTTTGTATTATGATAGATTGTGTTTAATTCAGATGTTTTTGACCGTGAAATCTGTGCAGCCAATCTATACTCGACATTATAAAACAAATTGTATAAAAATAATCTGTGCAAATGTATTTAAATGTTAAATTTAAGTCGGACGTGAATGGCTATATAGTTTTGTAAAGTTATATTAAGGGAGGGTAATCTTAGGTTATTCATTTCGTAGTTGAATTGGTTCAATGGATTGGATATATTTGTGTAATTGTAGATATAGTATGAGATCCACTACGGGCTGGATTATATATATATATATATGCCACACACCTTCTGTTTGCCTATGGATGGATTTGTAAGATGGCAAAGGACCGTGGTGCATTCCTATGGTGTTTTATGTTTATTGTTCTACTCACCAACAGATGTCACATTCCTGTTGGTGGAGAGACAATGTCTTCTCTAGTTCTATTTACTGATCAGATGTACATTCCTGACAGTATAGTATTTTGTGTTGTCGTATTTTCATGCTACATTGAATACATAAATGTATCAGATGGATTGGCATGAAATTTGTTGCCTAATGTTAAATCAGGGAAGAATATTTTCTTTTCAAATGCAGATCTATGTAGTCTATTCATACTTGACTATCTAAATAAAATATTAAACTCATTGAAACTTAGTTAAATGTAAAATTAAAAGATTAATAGAAAAATCTAAAATGTTGAATTTATTCCTCAAAATTTAAATGTTATTTTATATGTGCGTAAATAAATATTTTTAAGTGTTAATTTCTGGCAGGGCTTTTATTTATTTATATTTAAGATATAAATTAAGATATAGATGTTTATCTCTGCGTCTCCACTGAGCTAGTGACTTGGGCTAACGATCTGAATATTTAAATAAAGTGGAATCTTAACAGCGCGTATCTGCCTACTCTATAAATTTTTCTAGGTTTAAATGCCTAGATGGCGCCTTGTAGAGCAGATATCGTAGTTTGCGGTTAGATTCATTATTCACTTGCATTTCGATCGTTATAAATAAGAGTGATATATAACACTCACTTTGAACAACATTTCGTTCTATATGCTTAATTTTTGATCTATATATAAAAACGTATCTTAAACAGAAAGTTCTTGTTTTCATTATATATATTTCTATAGTAAACAATAATTTGAAATTTATTTATATGTCATTTGAGTTCTAGATAGAATAATTTTAATAAGGCATTATTTAATGCAATTATTAGTTCACATTTTATGCAAATAATGATTCAGTTTTTAAAAAATCAATGTCACTTCAAATTGAAAGTGTATTTCAAATTATTGTCTAAGGGTTCGTAATTATAAATAAGTTGTTGAATTATTATAAAAGTTTGATATATAAATTTATAACATAAGCTTAAATTGATGCAACGCTATGAATTGAACATTTGAATGCGGTATCATAAAAAACAGCAATGCAGTTAAAAGCATATTTTTACGTATGTGGATTGTTATCGCATTAATATATATATATACAGTGAAATTACATAAACCAATAAAACATAAAATTCTAAATGCTAATTCCGAGACCTGTATACACTGATTTTAATACATCATCTATTAAGTGTAAAATCTTTTCTATTGATGTTTTCTTTTTTTATATGTCTATATTATCCTAGATGATAATAGTTACAACATAATGGAAATAATGCTTCTTTATTTAATAGTATATATATTTCTAAATATCTGAGATTATTATAATTCACAAATTGCACAAACCATATTAACAATGGTATAACTTGCTTTTTTCTTTTATATATTAGCACCAACCACAACAACCACAAGTAAGTCTACTCTTCAAATTTTAGAAATCATTTAAGGTATAATTTAATTATATTTTTATTTCAATTTATTAATGTATGAAGGATTATTTTTTCAATAAGTAATAGTGATTTTTTTATATGTAAATATCTGATTTGATATATGATCATCCTACTGAGTTTTGCAACCGTAAATAGGATTGTAAATGAACACTCACGTTGAATAACTTTTTTGTTATATATGCTTCATTTTTAAACTATATATAAAAATTTATCTTAAATAGAAAGTTCTTGTTTTCATCATATGTATTTATATAGAAAACAATAATTTTGGGTTATTTATCTGTAATTTGAGTTCTGTATTAAATAATTTAATACGGTATTATTTAATGCAATTATAAGTTCATATTATATGCAAATAATGATTCAATTTTGAGAAAATCAATGTCACTTAAAATTGGAAGTGTATTTCAAATTATTTTCTAAGGGTTCGTAATTATAAATAAGTTTCTTTAATTATTATTAAAATTTGATATATAAATTTATAATATACCGTTAAACTGATGTAACGCTATGAATTGAACATTTGAGTACGGTATCTTAAAAACAACGATCCATTTAAAAGCATATTGGTGTGTGTGTGTGTGCATTGTTATTTCATTAATATTAACTTCATAATATATGTATATAGAAAGTGAAATTACATAAACAAAAAAAAAATAAAATTCTTCATGTTAATTCCCAGATCAGTGTACACTGATGTTAATTATTACACCATCTATTACGTGTAAAATCTCTGATATTGATGTTCTTATTTTATGCCTATTTTATGCCACATAATAATAGTCACCACCTAATGAAAAAAAATGTTCTTTATTTAATATGATATATATTTCTAAATATATGACATTATTATAATTCACAATTTACATAAAACATATTAATAACGGCTAACTTGATCTTTTTCTTATGTATTAGCACTAATCGCAACAACCATAATTAAGTCTACTAGTCGAATTTTACAAATCATTTAAGTTATATTTGAATTACATATTTATTTCAATTTATTAGTGTATTAACGATTATTTTTCCAATAAATATCATAACAAAGAATACTTACTTCTTCATATTAATATATCTGATGTGAAATATGAACATCCTACTGAGATATGCAATGACAACCTGACAAAAAAGTGATATATAACACTCACTTTGAAAAACTTTTCGTTGTACTGTATATGCTTAATTTCTGAAGTATATATAAAACTTATTTTGTTTTCATCATATGTAATTATTTAGAAAACAATAATTTGAGATTTATTTATCTGCCATTTGAGTTCTATATTGAATAATTTATTTATTACGGTATTATTTGATGCAAATATTACTTCATATTTTACGCAAATAATGATTCAATTTTTAGAAATTCATTGTCATTTAAAATTGAAAGTTTATTTCAAATTATTGTCTTACAGTTCGTATTTATTAATAGGTTGATTACTTATTATAAACGTTTGATACATAAATTTGTAACATATGCTTAAATTGATGTAACTATTTGAATGAACATTTGAATACGATATCTTAAAAAAGATAAATTCATTTAAAAGCATAATTTTGTGTGTGCGTGTGCGCATTGTTATCCCATTAATATTAATTTCAAAATATATATGTATTTATATACAAAGTGAAATTACATTAACAATAAAAAAAGATTAAATTCTTCAGGGTAATTACCATATCTATATACCCTGCTCTTATTACGTAATCTATTACGTGTAAAATGTTTTGTATTGATGTTTTCTTTTTTATGACTATATTTGCCCAGTTGATAATAAGCACCACATAATGGAAAGAATTGTTTTCTTATTTAATAGAATATATATTTTTAAATAACTGACATTGTTATAATTCACAATTTACATGAACCATATTATAAATGGGTAACTTGTTTTTTTATATACTAGCACCAACCACAACAACCACAAGTAAGTCTACTTCTCAAAGTTTACAAATCATTTAATTTATATTTTAATTACTTTTTTATTTCAATATATTATATTAATGTATTTAGAATTATTTTTCTAATAAATATCATAATAAATAATACAGACTTTCTCATATGTAAATATCTGATTTGAAATCTGATCATCCTACTGAGTTATGCAATAGTAATCATACATAAAAGTGATATATAACACTCACTTTGAACAACGTTTCGTTATATATGCTTAATTTTTTAACTATATAAAAAAAACTTATCTTAAACAAAATGTTCTTGTTTTTATTATATATATTTTTATAGAAAACAATAATGTGGGATTTATTTATATGTAATTTGAGTTCTAGATAGAATAATTTTAATAAGGAATTACTTAATGCAATTATTAGATCATATTTTATGCAAATAATGATTCAGGTTTTAAAAAATCAATGTCACTTAAAATTGAAAGTGTATTTCAAATTATTGTCTAAGGGTTCATAGTTATAAATATGGTGTTTAATTATTATAAAAGTTTGATATATAAATTTATAACAAAAGCTTAAATTGATGCAACGCTATGAATTGAACATTTGAATGCGGTATCTTAAAAAACAGCAATGCAGTTGAAAGCATATTTTTGCGTGTGTTGATTGTTATCCAATTAATATTAAGTTCAATATATATATACATACACACAGTGAAATTACATAAACAAAAAAAAACATAAAATTCTTATACTAATTCCGAGACCTGTGTACAGTGATCTTAATACATCATATATTAAGTGTAAAATCTTTTGTATTGATGTTTTCTTTTTTGATATGTCTATATCATCCTAGATGATAATAGTTACGACATAATGGAACTAATTGTTCTTTATTTTATAAAATATATATTTCTAAATATCTGACATTATTATAATTCACAATTTACACAAACGTTATTAACAATGGATAACTTGCTTTTTTCTTTTATATATTAGCACCAACCACAACAACTACAAGTAAGTGTACTCGTCAAATCTTACAAATCATTTAAGTTATAATTTAATTATATTTTTATTTCAATTTATTATTTTATCAAGGATTATTTTTTCAATAAGTAATAGTGATTTTTTATATGTAAATATCTGATTTGAAATATGATCATCGTACTGAGTTTTGCAACCGTAAATAGGATTGTAAATGAACACTTCAGTTGAATAACTTTTTGTTATAAATGCTTAATTTTTAAACTATATATAAAAATTTATCCTAAATAAAAAGTTATTGTTTTCGTCATATGTATTTATATAGAAAACAATAATTTTGGGTTATTTATTTGTAATTTAAGTTCTATATTAAATATTTTTAATACGGTATTAATTAATTCAATTATTAGTTCATTTTTATATGCAAAGAATGATTCAATTTTTAGAAAATCAATGTCACTTAAAATTGGAAGTGTATTTCAAATTATTGTCTAAGGGTTCCCAATTATAAATAAGTTTCTTTAATTATTATTAAAATTTGATATATAAATTTATAACATACCCTTAAACTGATGTGATGTAACACTATGAATTGAACATTTGAATACGGTATTTTAAAAATAGCAATCCATTTAAAAGCATATTTGTGTGTGTGCAATGTTATTTCATTAATATTAACTTCATAATTTATGTATATAGAAAGTGAAATTACATAAACCAAAAAAAGATAAAATTCATCATGCTAATTCCCAGATCTGTTTACACTGATGTTAATTATTACACCATCTATTTTGTGTAAAAAATGTGGTATTGATGTTTTTATGCCTATTTTATCCCAGATGATAATAGTCACCCCATAATGAAAAGAATTGTTCCTTATTTAATATAATATATATTTCTAAATATCTCACATTATTATAATTCACAATTTACATAAAACATATTAATAACGGCTTACTTGATTTATTTACTTGTATATTAGCACCAACCACAACCACCACAAGTAAGTCTACATGTCGAATTTTACAAATCATTTAAGTTATATTTTAATTACATATTTTTTTCAATTCACTAATGTAATAACTATTATTTTTTGAATAAATATCATAAGAAATAATACTTACTTCTTCAAATTTATATATCTGATCTGAAATATGATCATCCTACTGAGATATGTAATAACAACCTTGTATAAAAGTGATATATAACATTCACTTTGAACAACTTTTCGTTGTACTGTATATGCTTAATTTTTGAACTATATATAAAAACTTATCTTGTTTTCATCATATGTATTTATATAGAAAACAATAATTTGGGATTTATTTATCTGCAATTTGAGTTCTATATTGAATAATTTTACTACGGTATTATTTAATGTAATTCTTAGTTCATATTTATGCAAAAAATGATTCAATTTTTAGAAAACCATTGTCACTTAAAATTAAAAGTTTATTTCAAATTATTGTCTTAGAGTTCGTATTTATAAATAAGTTGGTTAATTATTATAAAAGTTTGATAGATAAATTTGTAACATATATTTAAATTAATGTAACTCTTTGAATGAACATTTGAATAAGGTATCTTAAAAAATGCATTTAAAAGCATAATATTGTGTGTGTGCAATGTTATCTCATTAATATTAACTTCAAAAAATATGTATGTATTCATATACAAAGTGAAATTACATAAACAAAAAAAAATTAAATTCTTTAGACTAATTAACATATCTCTAAACACTTCTCTTAATATGTAATGTATTACGTGTAAAAGCTTTTCTATTGATGTTTTTTATGTCTATATTGACCCAGATGATAATAGTCACCACATAATGAAAGGAGTTGTTCTTTATTTAATAGGATATATATATATATATATATATATATATATATATATAAATAAATATATCATATATATAGATATATATATATATATATATATATATCTAAATATCTGATATTATTATAATTCACAAATTACATGAACCATGGTATTAATGGCTAACTTGTTTTTTTCTTATATATTAGCACCAACCACAACAACCACAAGTAAGTCTACTAGTCGAAGTTTACAAATCGTTTAAGTTTTATTTTACTTACATTTTTATTTCAATTTATAATGTTTTTTTGAATTATTTTTCCAATAAATATGATAAGAAATAATACTGACTTCGTCATATGTAAATATCTGATTTAAAATCTGATCATCCTATTGAGTTATGCAATATCAATCATAGATAAGAGTAATATATAACACTCTCTTTGAACACTTTTCGTTATATATGCTTAATTTCTGAACAATATATAAAATCTTATCTCAAATAGAAAGTTCTTCTTTTCATTATATATATTTATATAGAAAAAAATAATTAGGAATTTATTTATATGTAATTTGAGTTTTATATAGAATAATTTTAATAAGGTATTATTTTTTGCATTTATTAGTTCATATTTTATGCAAATAATGATTCATTTTTTAGAAAATCAATGTCAATTAAAATTGAAAGTGTATTTCAAATTATTGTCTAAGGGTTCGTAATTATAAATAAGTTGTTTAATTATTATAAAAGTTTGATATATAAATTTATAATAAAAGTTTTAATTGATAGAACTCTATGAATTGAACATTTGAATGCGGTATCGTAAAAAACAGCAATGCAGTTAAAAGCATATTTTTGCGTGTGTGGATTGTTATCCCATTAATATTAAGTTCAATATATATATATATTGTGCTCTTATCTATAGGTCATAATAGTGTAGAATGGTCAATTGCTAAAAAATTTTAAATTTTAAAATACGTTTTTGTAATATATTGATAATTGTATGATCGATCAGATT
Source organism: Epiperipatus broadwayi (assembly GCA_028023455.1). NCBI lineage: Eukaryota > Metazoa > Onychophora > Udeonychophora > Euonychophora > Peripatidae > Epiperipatus > Epiperipatus broadwayi. Next base: position 37,687 of record JAQFVV010013154.1, read on the forward strand.
TTATAGTACAATTTAAAGCTGAAAAATACCTGGTATGTAAAAGTGTAAGGGATTATTTTAAAAAGGAACAGTTAAATAAAGCTTAATTATATCCTTGCTTATGGTTGTAAAAGCTGGCCATATAAAATAATACAGCTATAAATAGTTAAAAGTAAATTAACAATTCAATTGTAATGTTTTAAAACTAATAAATTAAATAAACGCTATATGTAATATTATAATTATAATTAATATTCAAATTTAATCTAATATATTTTAAAATAAACTTTGGGATGGTGAGAATTATATTTAGTTCTACATTTTAAATTATTTTCCAAATTTTTATAAAATATATCAGTTTTGGTAATTTAGACCGAGACGTAAATTAAAAAGAAAAATCATCTGATAAAGTTAGTAATCATGTGACTGTATATTATATACCTTCACACATATGCTTGTTAGAATATAATAATAAAGTTTGTGAATTATAAAACTAAATGTAATTGCTATCTATCGTTAAAGTAAAAGTTAAAATATTAAATGTTATTTTAATAATTGTTTTAAAGTTTAAATGATTTTGATAAAACTATAATTGAGTTTAAAAATACTATTCTAAATTCTTTATTTTAAAAAGTTTAATCTATTATAAAAACTAAAAATGTGTAAATTTGTTCGCACTAAAAAAGTCATTAACCAATCAATGGTGGTATTTTAGCAGACGAAAAATAGGAATTAGACTGAGCGGGAAAAGGAATGAGTAAGTAAAGGAAAGAGGAACATATTTTTTAGCTATATAAGATCATAAGCTAGAAAAGTGTTATAATTTAAAAAATTTTATATTTATTTTAAGATTGTTGTTTTAAAATATAATATTTTGAACTGCCTTTAAATGGAAGGCTAATTTAAAAGATTTCTTACCAGGATTTTTATTCAAGTTTAGCCGAAACCTTGCAGTAAAAATGGAAATACTAAGGAAAAAAGTACCTAAAGGTATTGATAAAGTAAAAATAATTGTAAAGTGCCTTGAATACGGTTTATTTGTGACCAACCAGGAAATCATTAGAACTCAGATAAATATAATTTGGACATTATACAGAAAAATTAAAAGAAAAGTTATTTGCCATCAGAAAAAATTATGACGCACAATTTGAAAAGGCTAATCCGAAGTTTTTTATTCTTCTCTATGGAAAAATTAAGATGCGTATATCATAAAGAAAAAAATTATGGAAAAGTTATAATGGAGAAAGAATGTTTGTCTTTTAAAAGGAAACATTACAAAGTATATAGTACCAGAATATTAAAAGAAGGAAAAAGTTACAGAATAATAATATGAAAGAGCTATTGTGTTGTTATGGAAAAAGAACCGAAAAACTTACTCTAAGAAGAATTAAAAATATTATAAAGTGTTCATTAGAGAAATGCTTAATAAAGATAAAGATTTGGAAAATATAAATCTAATTTACTTAATGAAATGAATCCATGGAAGCAGAAAAGTTTATTAAATATTTAAATCAAAGTACTGAAAAGATGCATCGTAAAAGTCGTGCAGGAGAAAATATTAACAAGAAATATTAGAAGAGAATATTTAGAAGTTTTCTTTACAGGATGTACTAATATCATAATTAATAATTGTATTAAATATTATAAAGCCCAAGGATTATCATTCAGGAATATTTATTGAAAGAAGTAATATTTGTTTTACCTTAAAATTGAACAAGCAAGAGAGGAACATTAAGTGAATGGAAAAGAAATGATAAACAATTTTTTTTTTTTTGGCTTTAGTATGAACAGTTTTTCAAGAAAATTTGATGAAAGAGTACAGTAAATATAGTTTGAATATTTTTTACTAATTTATTTTAAAATATAAATGTTATGTGAGATTAGGGAAACATAAAACATAAATTTACTAATATTAAAATTTAAATATAATAACTTGATAAAATTATAGAAATAGTGTTTAAAATAAAGTGTATGGATGTGAATCTTATATCTACAAGGATCAAATGGATGGTGAAGCCTACGGAACACGATCGAGGAGATAAAGGTCGTTTTGGTAATTTTAATGGTTGTTTATAATGCATAATGTATTTTTTTTAGATCATCTATTGATTAAGAATGAAGTGTGAAAGTCTTAATTATATGTACACATTTTATGCAACATTTTAACATATAATGAGATAGGAGTAATTCGGAATATGCATGCAACAATTTATTTAAAGTATATTAATAATAATAATCTAACAGAACAATTGTGTGATTCTTTTGAACTTTCATGTGATAAAGTATTCAGATATTTAAATAGTTTGTATATGATTAAATATACGGAGGAAAGTAGTAAAAAGATTTTCTTATAGAACAGTGGAATAGTTTTAAAATATTAATGAATTTTATTATTGTTAGTAATGCAGATATGTATTTGTCGATGTACAGTATAGAAAAATCTTGAGAAATAAGATCGGATAGTGACTTGGAAGTACTAAGGGAGAGGAAACCAAGATGATGTGTTTTTTTTTTAAGAAATAGGAAAATATAAGGGATTTGGATCATATTTAGTTTTGTGTGATTTAGTATAGTTAACAAAGTCCTATGACTGAACACATATGGTTTGGACAGTGTTTTGCATATCTTTAAACTTTTGATGTCAGAATAAAGCTGAAGAAATAGCTTTAGCATCGTTCCTATGATAGAGGTTGGTAGACAGGTAAAGGTCACTCCTCTATAGTGTCTTTTAATTCACTGTGCCATGATTGTCAAGGTATATGACGAGTAATATTCTAGTTGTATTTTGATCCTATGCATCTATCTTCGCTATCCTTATTTCGTGAATCTGCATCGGTCAGAAAGATATTTTCAAAGAAATAATGAATAAAATAGAACTGAGAGATGTTATCGTTTGTGTAAGAATAGTTTATTTGCTTGAATGTATAGAATTGTGTAACTATAAAATTGAAGGTCCAAAATATCATAAGGAAAGAAAGAATCATATAATATATTGTAAAATTAATTCAGAAATGAATATAAGATTTTGAAAAGAAATCTAAACCAAGTATTTTAAAATGATAATAAAATTTGAAATTTTTTTTTTAATTATTAATGTTGGAGGGAATGAGTATTGCATATTTATCAAGAGAAAATTCAATAAGGTATAATAAACATATACTTGTGCATGGTATGTTAATGGTTAGAATAATATCATCCAAAGTAAGGCTTGAATGAGAATATTAGGATTAATAAACATCGGATAATGAATACTAAAAAACCTAATACCGAATGTAGAATAATGTTTTGACTTTGTAAGATTCCATACAACCAATATGAAACTAAATTTTATTATTTTGTGGAATTTTATTACGAATGTAAATTTTGTAAAAATGTAATTTTAATAATATTAGGGATGAAAAGTGTTTGTGATAATCATATAAGAAATGCATTTTGTAATAGGTTAACCATAATAATAAATCAAGTAATAATATTGTATTTTCTTAAGTGTTTAAAAATAAGATTTAATTAGGAAAAGTAAATAATATTTTGATTTTCATTTTATAAACTAATAAACTAAGTTAAGATATGAAAGTAAGGGATATCCAATGTATATAGTATAAAAATATTGTTAATTTATTTATGTTGTTAATAAACTTTGTTTTAAATTTGTTTTAAAGTTTTGTGTCCGAGTTATTATTTGTCCACATGGATGCATGAAATCATGATACATTTATAATTGAAACAGACATATAGATTTTGCACAAAGAGTAAACATAAAAGTGTTATACGAATTTTGAGAATTTATTGGTATGTTAAAATTAAAAGATCATAATTTTGTATTATTTATTGGTCATAAATCGGTTGCCACAATATTATATTAGATTATATGCTAATGTTGCCCCATGTATTCTGTTGTCAGATTATTAAATACTACCACGTAAGTATTTATTTATTTCATTTCAGGAAGAAATAAGATTATATTATATTATTATTATTATTATTTAATTATTATTAGTTGCTGTGTAGTAGATTATGACATAAAATTCCCTTTTCATATTTTACTACCATAATTTTAAATCAGTTAGAATACAATTTATGAACCTGAGATTTTATTTTATTTACTTCATTTATTTAATTAAGCTAGATTCTTGTTATAAAGAAAATTAAGATATGATTATTATTTTAATCGTAGTGAATTGAGCTTAGAAAGTCGTAAGAATACTATGAGTTAGTTATTTGGTATAGTAAAAAGGGGGGATAGTGTTCTTATGCCGTTGAGGTAGTATCGTGTGGATAATGGCTCAATGTAGTCTATCTCGTTCCCTGTATTGTCACTCCATGTCTCATGAAATATTAAATATTTGGTAATTCATTTTAAAATCGAACCGTATTTGTATTTTAAAAATTAGAGCTAGTAATCATTTTAATTAATGCTGAATATTTCATTTATTTATTTGTTAACTGAGCTAGAACCCATAATATTCGTAATAAACAGTATATTTTGGGGTGAGGATGCACGGGAGGAGGTTAGAATACATATATATATATATATATATATATATTGTGGCCTGTCTATAGGTGGTATGACCCCAAGCAGAGTTTCCAAGTCCCTTATATTAGGACCTACTTGGACTCTGGCTAGGTACTAGTAACAGACTTACTATATCCCAACCATTTTCTTTAACTATAACAATTGAATTTAGATAAGATTAATATTTATCCCAAGTTACTTTGACATGAGTAAACATTTCTAAAATAACATATGTTTTAAATATAATCAATATGAGACTCGTTTACCTATAAACAGATCACATCTCCTTTACATTAAACAAATACAAAATACTTGTTCAATGGCATAAGAATACCAGATACTCCTTCTTATTAAGTATCTACATGCTCTCATGACTAACAGTAATATCTAATATATTATTTTGTATTTATAACTATTAAGTTTTAATTCAATCACTCATTAAATTAATCAATTAGATAATTACAGATAAACTTTGATTCATATTATGTTTAATAATTAAGATTGGCAATAATCACAAGAATAACTTTAAAATAGGAGATCTAAGGAAAATAATTGATTTATTAATTCTTCATACTACCTATGGAATATGAAAAAAGATTTTACAGATTTCCATGGATAGTGTACAAATTAAGAAAGGCTTATAATTTAAATTCATAGTCAAGCTTTATATGTATGTTCTTTAATACTGAATATTAAAATAATATTATTAACTAAACTGTGATTAACACTAATACTTTCACTAATAACTAATCTATCATTTAAGTTTATATTAATAAATACAATTTAATAATTGGCAATGTCATCAATGACTTATGGGATCAAGGCAGCATGTAACAAGTAAAAAAAACTTTACTAAGAGTTTTATGCTTATTAAACTGTTAGATTTGCTTTAAATTGAATTGACTTTTCATTTTAATTTTGACTGTACATTTTAAGTTGTGTGATGTGGTGAAAATGAGCCCAGAAAAGATAAACAGCAATTGGAATTTAATAAAACTTTTAAAACAATAATTTTAATAATATTCATTACAAATGATAATAAACATTTCCATTAATATCAAATTTAAAATAACATAACAAAATAATACATATCTATTATAATAATAATAACAACAGAAAATTAATCTTTGGAGTATTATTATCAAACAAAACAAATGATTTCCCATTATATGTTGAGATATTTATCCCTATGTATGTGAACTATATATCACATATTCAGTTTATTAAACAATCATTTTTTTTCCATTCATGGTTCGTTAGTTCAACTTCTACATAATAGTAGTACTTGCTGATTAAGTAACAATACAAAAAATAAATGAGAACATAGGGTTATAATTCTGGAGGTTGGTAAGCAAACAAAATTACTACTTTTATCTTTCACATAAGAACAAAATTATTGTTTTTTAGTTTATCCATTTGTACATGTAAATATAACCTGCTCTTTGGAGTATGTATATATCATTTTAAATACCCTATCATATTAAAATATCGAGTATATTTGTTTATTTAAAGGATTCATAATCTTTAAACTTAACCGAATTATTATATAAATATTAATATAACAACACTTGAATTAATTCCATATTAAAAGATTTAGTTCTCTTCCCCTCTCCTATTATACCAACAAATCATAGATTAAAAATATAAATACCAACATTAGAAAGAAGTTCTCTTTTAAACTCTCAGCTAAAGTATAAGAACACTTTTAAATTTTCTAGTTGTTCTACACTCCATAAACTTATTAGAACGTTTTTATTTTTCCTTATTTTTTGAAGATTCTGCTTATCCGAAGATCGCGAGGTATTTGAGTTACTGCAACAATAATCCTTCATTTTGTTCTTTGTTTAGTAATAAAAATTTATTTGTGGCTTGCCTTACTTATTTTAGGTGATACATATTTCTCTCTATAATAAAAGGCACACTTATGATTTCAATTAAGAATGTGTCTTGTCACGTTTGCGGCTCCAAATAAATAATTCTATCTTACATTGTAATTAAGATTTTATATACATCCAGAATAATAATGAATACTTTTCATTTATTACTAATTTAGTTCCATTGAATTTTAAATATATATACTTAACTGTTTCCAAGAGATTTACTATTCTTTTATCTATCCTTACTGGATATTTACGGTGTTTATTTGTTTCTTTTTGTGTATTACTGCAGTTCATTTTCCCTATGGCACAATTATTGTTATTTTTCCTGAATATATTCGTTGATTATTCATCTCCGATTATTTCTTCAATACTTATTAATTTTCAAAAGATTATTGGGAATTCCGATTATTGACTTGCCCAGTAGAAAAACGATTAATTTATTCCATTATTTTAACAACAGAGCTTTTTATTAATCATGTATATTGATGTAAAGTTGTAAATCATAAGGTTTTAGGAATTTTTAATCCAACTTTGTTTTTTTTTTTTAAAAAAATATCACCAAGAAAAAAAAAACATAGTTACTTATACTTTACGATCAAGAAGCTCTTCCCCCTCTCTTGAATTTCATATTCCAAGATTGTTTGAAACTCTTTGATTGGCTAATATTTTCCCACTTTTTTCTATGAAACAATTATTTATATTGAAAGTTTTTGGTTTATTATTTTAAAATGACCGATTTTCCGTTTTTTAAAAAATATTGAAATACAATATTTTTAGAAATTAAATAAAGATAGAATTTCCTGTTTTGATTTTAAATCAGTATTTTGTAAAATTAAACCTTATTTATTTACTTTTGAATATAGCAAAATTTGAAGATAAATAATTTCTATTTTTAAAATCAAATGCGCACAATCAATAATTATTCCTCTTTGTAACACATTGTATTTACAAAATTACAATTTAAACTTCACTAGTTTTAAATACTAAATAATATTAATTGTTCATCCATCTGCATATATATGACTCTGTAGGTTATTTTCTATATGTATTTTGAGTTAAAATCATTTATAAATTTCTATTAGCTAAATTCGAGTTTAAACCCTATGATCTAATATTTCATTATTGTCTTCTTTTAATAAGTAAATATTATTGGATTTGTAAACTTTACAATTATACACCAAAACCCTATTATAGAATAGTCTGAGCTAATAAAAAGTGCACAACATATATATATATATATACAGTGAAATTACATAAACAAAAAAAAAACAAAAAATTCTTAAGCTAATTCCGAGACCTATATACAGTGATCTTAATACATCATATATTAAGTGTAAAATCTTTTGTATTGATGTTTTCTTTTTTTATATGTCTATATTATCCTAGATGATAATAGTTACCACATAATGGAAATAATTGTTCTTTATTTAATAAAATATATTTTTCTAAATATACGACATTATTATAATTCACAATTTACACAAACCTTATTAACAATGGATAACTTACTTTTTTCTTTTATATATTAGCACCAACCACAACAACTACAAGTAAGTCTACTCGTCAAATTTTTCAAATCATTTAACTTATAATTTAATTATATTTGTATTTCAATTTATTAATGTATGAAGGATTATTTTTTCAATAAGTAATAGTGATTTTTTTATATGTAAATATCTGATTTGAAATATTATCATCCTACTGAGTTTTGCAACCGTAAATAGGATTGTAAACGAACACTCCCGTGGAATAACTTTTTGTTATATATGCTTAAATTTTAAACTATATTTAAAAACTTATCCTAAATAAAAAGTTCTTGTTTTCGTCATATGTATTTATATAGAAAACTATAATTTTGGGTTATTTATCTGTAATTTAAGTTCTATATTAAATAATTTTAATACGGTATTATTTAATGCAATTATTAGTTCATTTTTATATGCAAAGAATGATTCAATTTTTAGAAAATCAATGTCACTTAAAATTGGAAGTGTATTTCAAATTATTGTCTAAGGGTTCCCAATTATAAATAAGTTTCTTTAATTATTATTAAAATTTGATATATAAATTTATAACATACCCTTAAACTGATGTGATGTAACACTATGAATTGAACATTTGAATACGGTATTTTAAAAACAGCAATCCATTTGAAAGTATATTTGTGTGTGTGTGTGCATTGTTATTTCATTAATATTAACTTCATAATTTATGTATATAGAAAGTGAAATTACATAAACCAAAAAAAAGATAAAATTCATCATGCTAATTCCCAGATCTGTTTACACTGATGTTAATTATTAAACCATCTATTGTGTGTAAAAAAATGTGGTATTGATGTTTTTATGCCTATTTTATCCCAGATGATAATAGTCACCCCATAATGAAAAGAATTGTTCCTTATTTAATATAATATATATTTCTAAATATCTGACATTATTATAATTCACAATTTACATAAAACATATTAATAACGGCTTACTTGATTTTTTCTTATATATTAACACCAACCACAACAACAACACGTAAATCTACTTGCCGAATTTTACAAATCATTTAAGTTATATTTTAATTACATTTTTATTTCAATTCATTAATGTATTAACTATTAATATTCGAATAAATATCATAAGAAATAATACTTACTTTTTAAAATTTATATATCTGATTTGAAATATGATCATTCTACTGAGATATGCAATGAGAACCTTGCATAAAAGTGATATATAATACTTACTTTGAACAACTTTTCGTTGTACTGTATACGCTTAATTTTTGAACTATATATAAAAACTTATCTTGTTTTCATCATATGTATTTATATAGAAAACAATAATTTGGGATTTATTTATCTGTAATTTGAGTTCTATATTAAATAATTTTAATACGGTATTATTTAATGCAATTTTTAGTTCATATTTTACGCAAATAATGATTAAATTTTTAGAAAACCATTGTCACTTAAAATTGAAAGTTTATTTCAAATTATTTTCTTAGAGGTCGTGTTTATAAATAAGTTGGTTAATTATTATAACAGTTTGATAGATAAATTTGTAACATCTCTTTAAATTGATGTAACTCTTTGAATGAACATTTGAATACGGTATCTTAAAAAGAAAAATGAATTTCAAAGCATAATATTGTGTGTGTGCAATGTTATCCCATTAATATTAACTTCAAAATATATGTATGTATTTATATACAAAGTGAAATTACATAAACAAAAAAATTAAATGTTTTAGGCTAATTACCATATCTGTAAACACTTCTCTTAATACGTAATCTATTACGTGTAAAAGCTTTTGTATTGATGTTTTCTTTTTTTATGTCTTTATTTGCCCAGATGATAATAGTCTCCACATAATAGAAATAGTTGTTCTTTATTTAATAGAATATATATATTTCTAAATATCTGACATTATTGTTATTCACAATTTACATGAACCATGTTATTAATGGATAATTTGTTTTTTTCTTATATATTAGCACCAACCACAACAACCACAAGTAGGTCTACTCGTCGAAGTTTACAAATCATTTAAGTTATATTTTACTTACATTTTTATTTCACTTTATTAATGTATTTAGAATTATTTTTCCAATAAATATGATAATAAATAATACTGACTTCGTCATATGTAAATATCTGATTTGAAATCTGATCATCCTATTGAGTTATACAATATCAATCATAGATAAGAGTGATATATAACACTCACTTTGAACACTTTTCGTTATATATGCTTAATTTTTGAACTATATATAAAAACTTATCTCAAATAGAAAGTTCTTATTTTCATTATATATATTTATATAGAAAAGAATAATTTGGAATATATTTATATGTAATTTGAGTTTTATATAGAATAATTTTAATATGGTATTATTTTTTGCAATTATTAGTTCATATTTTATGCAAATAATGATTCAATTTTTAGAAAATCAATGTAACTTAAAATAGAAAGTGTATTTCAAATTATTGTCTAAGGGATCATAATTATAAATAAGTTGTTTAATTATTATAAAAATTTGATATATAAGTTTATAACATAAGCTTAAATAGATGTAACGCTGTGAATTGAACATTAGAATGCGGTATCTTAAAAAACAGCAATGCAGTTAAAAACATAGTTTTGCGTGTGTGCGTTGTTATCCCATTAATACTAAGTTCAATATATATATATATATATATATATATATAAAGTGAAATTACATAACAAAAAAAAAGATAAAATTCTTCATGATAATTCCGAGGCGTGTATAAACTGATCTCAATACATCATCTATTAAGTGTAAAATCTTTTCTATTGATGTTTTCTTTTTTTATATGTTTATATTATCTTAGATGATAATAGTTACCACATAATGGAAATAATGCTTCTTTATTTAATAGAATGTATATTTCTACATATCTGACATTATTATAATTCACAATTTACATGAACCATGTTATTAATGGCTAATTTTTTTTTCTTATATATTAGCACCAACCACAACAACCACAAGTAAGTCTCCTCGTCGAAATTTACAAATCATTTAAGTTATATTTTACTTACATTTTTATTTCAATTTATTAATGTATTTAGAATTTTTTTCCCAATAAATATGATAATAAATAATACTGACTTCGTCATATGTAAATATCTGATTTGAAATCTGATCATCCTATTGAGTTATACAATGTCAATCATAGATAAGAGTGATATATAAAACTCACTTTGAACACTTTTCGTTATATATGCTTAATTTTTGAACTATATATAAAAACTTATCTCAAATAGAAAGTTCTTATTTTCATTATATATATTTATATAGAAAAAAATAATTTGAAATTTATTTATATGTAATTTGAGTTTTATATAGAATAATTTTAATAAGGTATTTTTTTTTGCAATTATTAGTTCATATTTTATGCAAATAATGATTCAATTTTTAGAAAATCAATGGAACTTAATATTGAAAGTGTATTTCAAATTATTGTCTAAGGGATCGTAATTATAAATAAGTTGTTTAATTATTATAAAATTTGATATATAAGTTTATAACATAATCTTAAATAGATGTAACGATGTGAATTGAACATTTGAATGCGGTATCTTAAAAAACAGCAATGCAGTTAAAAACATATTTTTGCGTGTGTGAGTTGTTATACCATTAATATTAAGTTCAAAATATATATATCTATTTATATACAAAGTGAAATTACATAAACAAAAAAAAAATAAAATTCTTCATGATAATTCCGAGACGTGTATATACTGATCTCAATACATCATTTATTAAGTGGTAAATCTTTTCTATTGATGTTTTCTTTTTTTTATATGTTTATATTATTTTAGATGATAATAGTTACCACATAATGGAAATAATGCTTCTTTATTTAATAGAATATGTATTTCTAAATATCTGACATTATTATAATTCACAATTTACATGAACCATATTATTAACGGGTAACTTGTTTTTGTCTTATATATTAGCACCAATCACAACAACCACAACTACGTTTACTTGTCGAAGTTTACAAATCATTTAAGTTATAATTTAATTCCATTTTTATTTCAATTTATTAATGTATTTAAAATTATTTTTCCAATGAATATCATAATAAATAATACTGACTTCGTCATATGTAATTATCTGCTTTGAAATCTAATCATTTTACTGAGTTATGCAATAGCAATCATACATATAAGTGATATATAACACTGCCTTTGAACAAATTTTCGTTATATATGCTTAATTTTTGAACTACATATAAAAAGTTATCTCAAATAAAATTTTTTTGTTTTCATTATATATCTTTATATAGAAAACAATAATTTGGGATTTATTTATATGTCATTTGAGTTCTATATAGAATAATTTTAATAAGGTATTATTTAATGCAATTATTAGTAGTTCATATTTTATGCAAATAATGATTCAATTTTTAGAAAATCAATGTCACTTATAATGGAAAGTGTATTTCAAATTATTGTCTAAGGGTTCGTAATTATTAATAAATTGTTTAATTTTTTATAAAAGTTTGATATATAAATCTGTAACAAGCTTAAATTGATGTAACGCTAGAAATTGAACATTTGAATGCGGTATCTTAAAAAAAAAGCAATGCAGTTAAAAGCATATTTTTGCATGTGTGCGTTGTTATGCCATTAATACTAAGTTTAAAATATATATATCTATTTATATACAAAGAAAAATTACATAAACAAAAAAAGGTAAAATTCTTCAAAAATATTCCGAGACCTTTATACACTGATCTTAATACACAATCTATTCAGTGTAAAATCTTTTCTAATGATGTTTTCTTTTTTTATATGTCTATATTATCCTAGATGATAATAATTACCACATAATGGAAATAATTGTTCTTTAATTAATAAAATATATATTTGTAACTATCTGACATTATTCTAATTCCTAATTTACACAAACCATACTAACAATGGTATAACTTGCTTTTTTCTTTTATATATTAGCACCAACCACAACAACCACAAGTAAGTTTACTTTTCGAAGTTTACAAATCATTTGTTATATTTTTATTATATTTTTATTTCAATTTATTAATGTATAAAGGATTATTTTTTCCATAAGTAATAGTGGTTTTTCTATACGTAAATATCTGATTTGATATAGAATCATCCTACTGAGTTTTGCAACCGTAAATAGGATTGTAAATGAGCACTCACGTTGAATGACTTTTTGTTATATATGCTTCATTTTTTAAACTATATATAAAAACTTATCTTAAATAGAATGTTTTTATTTTCATCATATAAATTTATATAGAAAACAATAATTTTGGGTTATTTATCTGTAATTTGAGTTCTATATTAAATAATTTAATACGGTATTAGCTAACGCAATTATTAGTTCATATTATATGCAAATAATGATTCAATTTTTAGAAAATCAATGTTACTTAAAATTGGAAGTGTATTTCAAATTATTGTCTAAGGATTCTTAATTATAAATAAATTTCTTTAATTATTATTAAAATATGATATATAAATTTATAAGATACCCTTAAACTGATGTAACGCTATGAATTGAACATTTTTATACGGTATCTTAAAAACAGCGATCCATTTAAAAGCATATTTGTGTGTGTGCATTGTTATTTTATTAATATTAACTTCATAATATATGTATATACAAAGTGAAATTACATAAACAAAAGAAAGATAAAATTCTTCATGCTAATTACCAGATCTGTTTATACTGATGTTAATTATTAACCATCTATTACTTGTAAAATCTCTGGTATTGTTGATTTATTTATGCCAATTTTATCCCAGATGATAATAGTCACCACGTAATGGAAAGAATTGTTCTTTATTTAATATAATTTATATTTGTAAATATCTGACATTATTATAATTCACAATTTACATAAAACATATTAATAACGGCTAACTTGATTTGTTTTATGTATTAGCACCAACCACAACCACCACAAGTAGTTCTACTAGTCAAATTTTACAAATCATTTGAGTTATATTTGAATTACATTTTTAATTCAATTTATTAATGTATTAACGTTTATTTTTCCAATAAATATCATAATAAATAATACTTACTTCTTCATATTTATATATCTGATTTGAAATATGATCATCCTACTGAGATATGCAACGACAACCATGCATAAGAGTGATATATAACACTCACTTTGAACAATTTTTCGTTGTACTGTATATGCTTGATTTTTGAACTATATATAAAAACTTATCTTGTTTTCATCATATGTAGTTATACAGAAAACAACAATTTAGGATTTATTTATTTGTAATTTGAGTTCTATATTGAATAATTTTAATACGGTATTATTTAATGCAATTATTAGTTCATCTTTTATGCAAATAATGATTAAATTTTTAGAAATTCATTGTCACTTAAAATTGAAAGTTTATTTCAAATTATTGTCTTAGAGTTCGTATTTATTAATAAGTTGATTAATTATTATAAACGTTTGATAGATAAATTTGTAACATATACTTTCATTGATGTAACTCTTTGAATGAACATTTGAATACGGTATCTGAAAAATGATAAATGCATTTAAAAGCATAATTTTGTTTGTGCGTGTGCGCATTGTTATCCCATTAATATTAATTTCAAAATATGTGTATGTATTTATATACAAAGTGAAATTACATAAACAATAATAAAAAAAGTTGAAATTCTTCAGGCTAATTACCATATCTGTATACACTGCTCTTAATAAGTAATCTATTACGTGTAAAATCTTTTGTATTGTTGTTTTTTATGTCTATATTAGACCAGATGATAATAGGCACCACATGATGGAAAGAATTGTTTATTTAATAGAATATACATTTCTAAATATCTGACATTATTATAATTCACAATTTTGAAACATATTATTAATGGATAACTTGTTTTTTCTTAAATATTAGCACCAACCACAACAACCACAAGTAAGTCAACTTGTCGAAGTTTACAAATCATTTAAGTTATATTTTAATTTCATTTTTATTTCAATTTATTAATGTATTTAGAATTATTTTTCCAATAAATATCATAATAAATAATACTGACTTCGTCATATGTAAATATCTAATTTGAAATCTGATCATCCTACTAAGTTATGCAATAGTAATCATACATAAGAGTGATATATAACACTCACTTTGAACAATTTTTCGTTGTACTGTATATGCTTGATTTTTGAACTATATATAAAAACTTATCTTGTTTTCATCATATGTAGTTATACAGAAAACCACAATTTAGGATTTATTTATCTGTAATTTGAGTTCTATATTGAATAATTTTAATACGGTATTATTTAATGCAATTATTAGTTCATCTTTTATGCAAATAATGATTTAATTTTTAGAAATTCATTGTGACTTAAAATTGAAAGTTTATTTCAAATTATTGTCTTAGAGTTTGTATTTATAAATAAGTTGATTAATTATTATAAACGTTTGATAGATAAATTTGTAACATATACTTTAATTGATGCAACTCTTTGAATGAACATTTGAATACGGTATCTGAAAAATGATAAATGCATTTAAAAGCATAATTTTGTTGGTGCGTGTGCGCATTGTTATCCCATTAATATTAATTTCAAAATATATGTATGTATTTATATACAAAGTGAAATTACATAAACAATAATAAAAAAAATGAAATTCTTCAGGCTAATTACCATATCTGTATACACTGCTCTTAATAAGTAATCTATTACGTGTAAAATCTTTTGTATTGATATTTTTTTATGTCTATATTAGACCAGATGATAATAGGCACCACATGATGGAAAGAATTGTTTCTTATTTAATAGAATATACATTTCTAAATATCTGACATTATTATAATTCACAATTTTGAACCATATTATTATTGGATAACTTGTTTTTTATATATATATTAGCACCAACCACAACAACCACAAGTATGTCTACTTGTAGAAGTTTACAAATCATTTAAGTTATATTTTAATTTAATTTTTATCTCAATTTATTAATGTATTTAGAATTATTTTTCCAATAAATATCATAATAAATAATACTGATTTCGTCATATGTAAATATCTAATTTGAAATCTGATCATTCTACTAAGTTATGCAATAGTAATCATACATAAGAGTGATATATAACACTCACTTTGAACAATTTTTCGTTATATATGCTTAATTTTTGAACTATATATAACAACTTATCTTAAATAGAAAATTCTTGTTTTCATTATATATATTTATATAGATAACAATAATTTGGAATTTATTTATATTTAATTTGAGTTCTATATAGAATAATTTTAATAAGGTATTATTTAATGCAATTATTAGTTCATATTTTATGCAAATAATGATTCAATTTTTAAAAAATCATTGTCACTTCAAATTGAAAGTGTATTTCAAATTATTGTCTAAGGGTTCGTAACTATAAATAAGTTGTTTAATTATTATAATAGTTTGATATGTAAATTTATAACATAAGCTTAAATTGATGTAGCGTTATGAATTGAACATTTGAATGCGGTATCTAAAAAAACCAGCAATGTAGTTAAAAACATATTTTTGCGTGTGTGCGTTGTTATCCCATTAATATTAAGTTCAATATATATATATATTGTAACCTAAAAAAATAGAGAAGGAGAGAGAGAGAAAAGAAAAAGAAATAAAGAAAGTGAAATTAAAAGAAAAAGAGAGAACGAAAATTAGAGTGAAAAGAAAAGATGAAAAGAAATGAAATGAGAAAGATAAGAAAAGATAAAAAAAATGAAAGAAACAAAGGATGAAATGATATGTAGTGGAAAGAGATGAAAGGAGAATAAAAGATGAAATACATGATTCAGAAATGGATTAGATGATATGGATGATAGAAGAAGATTAGATGATATGAATGAGATGATAATAGTGGATATAGAAAAAAGAAGAAGGAAAAATGAAACACATGATTTAAAAATGGATAAGATGATAAATTAAATGTAAAAGAGAGATGATGAAAATGAGATGAAATGAGAAAAGAAACTGAAATGAGATGTAATGAAATGAGAGACTCTTAACGACTCGGCTCAGTGGGGTTACAATAAATTAAAAAAAATAATCCAGAGATATATAATCCAATAAAGATCAAATCCAATACTGATGAACTATAATTACTACAGCATATTAATAATCTACTACTAAACCATACAAAAGATTATTTAAAACCACCAATCCATGATTACCATATTAGTCCAAACAATAGATCATACATTCTCTGAATAAAAATAATGATACTTTGATTAGAAATATTCTCTTACTAAAATATATTTAATAAAACAACAAGAGTAAATAACCTCAGGGGTTTGTAAACTAAACTCTTGTGTAAAATTAAAAGTTTAAGTTAAGTTGCCTATTAAAGAATTTCTGAGATTAATAAACAAATAAGTAATATCTTAGCTGATTACAATTTAACACCCTTATGGTGCAATCTTAAAATAAAATACAAAACAAATATTAATTTTTAAACTTAATGAATCAATTTAAATTTAATCTAATAATGGCATATTATCCAAGACAATACTCGAACAAAGAAAAGAGCAAGGGTAGTTTTTATGCCTTTGCAATACTCACAAAAAATCTACTAAAGACTTCAAATGCAGATGGATTAAATTCTTTAGACGTACAAGATTTAAGATGATACAGATTATGGGCAATGAATATAATATAATGTGCAGCTTTTAAAATAACAATAATTAAAAATATACTTATGTATTTATATTTTTAATCTGATATTTCATAATCTTTAATCTGAAAAGATATACTGATACTTTAAAATAAACTTTTAAATAAACATTTAATTAAGTATCTGTTATAACGCAATTATTTATTATTGTGATTTAATATGAGAATCACTTACTTTGACATAGCTTTCCAATTTTCTAAGCCAATATCAAATATATTTAATTCACTTAGGATATACTTGTGAACTTCTGAATTAAAGACTTAATAAAGTTTAGAAACTTAAGATTTTGTGAATTTGGAACCCAAGACAATCATATTTTTATATAAAAGCAAAACAAACAAAACAAAACTTTTGAAATAATAATAATTGGGTTTATTAAGAACAATACAAAATGCTTACAAATGTAATGGAGTACAGACATTGCCAATATCGCACTGAAATTTAATATAGGTATTTTAACTTTTAACAATTTCCTTTAGTTTACATTATTATACTTAATAACAGGCTAAGGCTAGTCAATTTTAATCTCTTTTAATAATTAGAGATTTTACAATCTTTAATTTTAATTATAATGTCAGTATTTAATAAGCACACTACTATTTTTTTAATTAAAATAATTTAAAACATTATGGTGTCATCTAGAAATCAGAATTACACACAAAATTGGTTTATATTTCAACCTCTAACTTAATTTTATAATCCTAAACTTAACAAACACTAAGTTCAAAAAACATATATTTTGAAAACTACAACTAGTTATACTGACATAACTAATATTAAACTAAAGATATATTTTTAAATTAGAGGAAGTTAATCTTAAAATAAAACTAAGTTATGTGTATGGGACATTCATGCATCAGAGATCAGTTATACTTTTTTAAATAAATTTAGTCCACATAAAATTATTTCCTCAATGTTTTAAAATTAATAATGTAACAGACTTACAAATCCAGCGGCAAAACTCTGGATGAAAATATTAAATTAACATGTGTGAATTGCCACTTATCCCATATGCATATTTAACATACTTTAAAATAAATACAACTTATTGTTGGTTAGCTTGTGCTTGATAAATCTATCATAGCAACACCATTCAAACATTGATATACCTATGAGCCATTAATTAGCTGCCACTACCTGAAGAAACAAATTTCCTCAAACAAGCATATCTTGTCATCACAAATCTAAAACCAGTGCAACATCACCTACTGTGATGGAATTAACATTAAGTCACCATGAATGATAGGCAAAAAATATAAAAATACTAAGCTCCTCAGAGCTGGAAAAGAATATGGTGGCTTTCAAAAATACCTAACTTCGAGGCAAAAATTACGATGTCTGGAACTCTTCTACAGTACATCTGGGAATATGAAAATGCACCAAGAAAGCACCATCCTCTTTCATGGGATTTTCAATGCTTATAAATGTGATTATCATCATTGAAATATACAATATAATAACCCTCTTTTGGGGACAAGCACTATCAAATCATGGAAATACAATACAATAAGGATGGAGGATTTCGACTCCATAAAGCATATTCAAAAATTATTAACTAAGCCTAGTTCTATGAGGCTAAGAAATACTAACTAATAGCAAGATATATACTTAACCTGAATTAAATAAGTTATTTCTAAGAAGTTTGAAAATACAAAATGTATTCAATGTTCGAACCAACAAAATACACTGTCAAGTGACTGCTATGAGAAATACTTTAAAATTAAATGCATATAAAATTCTAGGCAAGGCACAATGCACACATAGTAAAATATTACATTTAATATATATATATATATATATATATATATACATATACTAAATATAACACTATATATATATATATATATATATATATATATATTAACTAGTGGACTTTTAAAATTGCAAATTACATGCAAAAATATTTAATTCTCGATGCATATAAAAATGTTTGCAGTTATTATTAATATAACATTCATAAAACAAATGAATGGATACTCTCTGATAAACTTCTTTGGTAAATTTAAAATAAAACTGAATAAAACATCCCATATATAATAAACTAAGACTGTGATGTTTAAATTTTCTATAAATGAATTTTTTTAAACAGAACCTAGCTTGTTATATGCTTAATAAAATAAATTCACTTGAGAATAGCAAAACATTTGCTCATTCTAATAAACATATTACATTTTAAAATTATAACCCTACTTTACCTGTATATTTATGCCAAAAACTGTTACACAAAATATATAGCATTAATATTTTTTTTGGTGTCATTTTTTTTTAAAACCAATAAAACAGACAATAAAAAAAAATATATATAATAACACATTAACTTAAGTTCATATTTTAGCTCCGTGAATGGTTTTTTTCGTTTAAAATATGTATTCAGGTCAATTCATCTATCCGGATTCGAAGCTTCAGTCAAATATTTATAAACAAAACAATTGTTTCCAAAACAAAAATATTCAATAGTTCTTTATATAAACACTTTCACTTTCTTTTATCTTTAAAGATAATTTTACATATTAAAATAATAAAATATCATAAGCATAAACATAAGTTGGCATTGAAAATTAAATTCTTCAGCTGAGTAGTATAAATATAAGTATAAGTATAATAAGTTGGCATTGACAAAAAAATAAATTCTTCAGCTGGGTACATGTTTTTATATTTATAATCCTAGATTTAAACATGCAGAATAATTATAATATATATTTTTAGTTAACTTTCACTGTTATTCTTTAGTAATAATTTACTAAGGCTGTAACCTTAGAAATAAGCGTCTGAAAAATACGAAGGTAGGGACCTCTATAGGTCTTAAAAACACAAGCTTACGCTATGAAGAAAAGAGAGAATCCTTCTTTACTTCAACCTACTTTTATATATAAATAGGTGAAGCTGAAGTGTTTTGATCTAAGAGTGTGAAGCTATTCAATATTTCACTAATTAAGTCCACAATTCTTATAATACATTAATACTCGCGAAATCTTACAATTTACTACGAGTCAAGGAAAAGATCTTATAGTAAGAAATCTGTTACGATAATTTAAAGTTGTAAATATAAATTTTTTATTAAACGCCCATTATTATATTAAGTAATAATTTACTAAGGCTGTAACCTTAGAAATAAGCGTCTGAAAAATACGAAGGTAGGGACCTCTATAGGACTTAAAAACACAAGCTTACGCTATGAAAAAAAGAGAGAATCCTTCTTTACTTCAACCTACTTTTATATATAAATAGGTGAAGCTGAAGTGTTTTGATCTAAGAGTGTGAAGCTATTCAATACTTCACTAATTAAGTCCACAATTCTTATAATACATTAATACTCGCGAAATCTTACAATTTACTACGAGTCAAGGAAAAGATCTTATAGTAAGAAATCTGTTACGATAATTTAAAGTTGTAAATACAACTTTAAATTATCGTAACAGATTTCTTACTATAAGATCTTTTCCTTGACTCGTAGTAAATTGTAAGATTTCGCGAGTATTAATGTATTATAAGAATTGTGGACTTAATTAGTGAAGTATTGAATAGCTTCACACTCTTAGATCAAAACACTTCAGCTTCACCTATTTATATATAAAAGTAGGTTGAAGTAAAGAAGGATTCTCTCTTTTCTTCATAGCGTAAGCTTGTGTTTTTAAGTCCTATAGAGGTCCCTACCTTCGTATTTTTCAGACGCTTATTTCTAAGGTTACAGCCTTAGTAAATTATTACTTAATATAATAATGGGCGTTTAATAAAAAATTTATATTTACAACTTTAAATTATCGTAACAGATTTCTTACTATAAGATCTTTTCCTTGACTCGTAGTAAATTGTAAGATTTCGCGAGTATAAATGTATTATAAGAATTGTGGACTTAATTAGTGAAGTATTGAATAGCTTCACACTCTTAGATCAAAACACTTCAGCTTCACCTATTTATATATAAAAGTAGGTTGAAGTAAAGAAGGATTCTCTCTTTTCTTCATAGCATAAGCTTGTGTTCTTAAGACCTATAGAGGTCCCTACCTTCGTATTTTTCAGACGCTTATTTCTAAGGTTACAGCCTTAGTAAATTATTATTTAATATAATAATGGGCGTTTAATAAAAAAATTATGTTATTCTTTAGATAAAGGCATTTTTTTAAAAACATAGCTCTTTTTTTAAAACAGTTTTTAAAATTTCAAAATGCATTTTTTTAAAACAAATTTCCTTTTATTTTTTAAACATAAGAGTAGATTTCTTTTATAATTAAGACATTCCTCCATTTATGAGCTAAGATCAACGGTCATAAAGTTACTTATAAGTACTGGCAACTATAACCAGACATTACGTATTTGACAGAAACAAGGTCATTAATATTTTTAAATTCTTTTAGTTTTACTTCCAAACAAATTGTTTTCATACTACTGGCATAAACGAGAATTAGTATTTTAAAATACATATTGTCCACAGAAACATTATTCTGTTAAGAGCATATTTACATGTATATATCATGTATTAATAAGGCAGTATTAAATTTAATGTCAATTTTAATTTATAAAGACGCTAATGCATTTCCATTTTAATATTTTAAAATGTTTGAATGTTTTTTTTTTTTAAATTCTTCTTCACTTGTATTTTTAATTTTATAGGAGATATACTATAGTTTAGTGCAATAAATTCTTTAGCCATAACAATACTTAATGATTTAAGTTTTCCTTCTAAATAAAGAAAAATGAATAGATCAAAAGTAGATGAAATTTGAGATGCTGTATTTTCTTCAAACATTTTACCGTAATTTTAATGCTTCAATTGTAATTAAATTATCAGAAAACGGATTACCTTTTAAAATAAACTAGCACTTCATTTCTGGAAGATGATTTTATATAATTGTTTTAAAAACATACTTTTATTTTTTTTTTAGAAAATATAAAGTTTTAAAAAATTACTTTTTATTAAAGAACTTTTAAGATCCAGCCACACATATAATTAAAACAGCCCCTTAACGACACCTGGATCTTTGTTGTATTAATAATCTTTTATAACCCCCTTTTTGATCAATTCAACTGTAAAATCAATTTACTGATGTAATTCATTTTATTATATCATACCAAGTGACTTCCAGCTGCAAAGTTAAAAATTCATTATTAATTAACGCTACGTATTATTTTTAATAATATGTTTATGTATAAACACAATAGTAATAAATATAAAATTAAAAGTTATACCTCTCTATTAAACATTTATATATTTCATTGAAATAATTTTATCCAAAAATTTGCTTTTTTTAATTTTAAACAATATTGGAATTAATTTATTATTATTATTATTATTTTTATATCAATGTTATTCTTGCATAAACAAAATATATTCTAACGAACTCACATTAATTGTTTAGAAGTTATTTTTTAAAACTACAACAATAAAATGTTAATGAATATTTAATTCAAAATAATTTTGTAAGTGGAACGCTACTAGCTTACATCTGATAAATGATATTATACCATTTAAAAAAAATAATTTACAGATTATTTTTTTAAATTTATTACTTAATATTATTCCAACTTATTTATAATATCTAATTATTATCATTTAAACATTAAACTGAATTATACACTAGTTATTTTAAAATACATTTAATACCTTTTATCAATATTTCCAACTATTTCTGATATTTCTTTTAATTCAAATCATTATCTGGCATCCCTTATCAAACCAATACTATTGAAATATTTAGATTATCTTATTTTAATCATTAACTAAGTTAATTTCCATTTTTATCATCATTACTATTTTTTTTAAAATCCGAAATTTTAAACAAAAGGTTATCCCAAGATAACCTTGATCACCTATTGGAACTAAGTGAGACTTCAGTTATGTACAATATATATATATATATATATATATATATATATATATTGTATATATATATATATATATATATATATATATTTATACAAAGTGAATTTACATAAACAAAAAAAAGATACAATACTTCATCCTAATTCCGAGACCTGTATATACTGATCTTAATACATCATCTATTAAGTGTAAAATCTTTTGTATTGATGTTTTCTTTTTTCGTATGTCTATATTATCCTTGATGATAATAGTTACCACATAATGGAAATAATTGTTCTTTATTTAATAAAATATAATTTTCTAAATATCTGACATTATTATAATTCATAATTTACACAAACCATATTAACAATGGCTAACTTGCTTTTTTCTTTTATATATTAGCACCAACCACAACAACCACAAGTAAGTCTACTCATCGAATTTTACAAATCATTTAAGTTATATTTTAATTATATTTTTATTTCAATTTATTAATGTATAAAGAATTATTTTTTCAATAAGTAATAGTGATTTTTTTATATGTAAATGTCTGATTTGAAATATGATCATCCCAATGAGTTTTGCAACCATAAATAGGATTGTAAATGAACTCATGTTGAATAACTTTTTGTTATATATGCTTCATTTTTAAACTATATATATTTAAACTTATCCTAAATAGAAAGTTCTTGTTTTCATCATATGTATTTATATAGAAAACAATAATTTTGGGTTATTTATCTGTAATTTGAGTTCTATATTAAATAATTTTAATATGGTATTATTTAATGCAATTATTAGATCATATTATATGCAAATAATGATTCAATTTTTAGAAAATCAATGCCACTTAAAATTGGAAGTGTATTTCAAATTATTGTCTAAGGGTTCGTAATTATAAATAAGTTTTGGTAGTCATCAAAGAGCCACCATATCCCACTGAATGGCGCCATTAAAAAATGCCTTTTACGAGGCCGACAAGTTCGAACCTGTGTTTTTTATAATAGTAATTTTTTGTTGTGCTACAGATTGCAGGCCACTATGTCACGTCACAGTACAGTTGCTTCGCAGCAAATACATTTTCCAAATTCGCACAGTTTACAAAATGTTTACAGCTTGGTGAAAGGGTTTGTTTTTTTGAATTGGATGGAAATGTTGTTTTCATTCAATTTGTTTTTATTTTAAAGTATTGAAATGTTCAGATGTTGTAAAGTCATGTTTAACAGACTTTTTACACCATAGTCTATTGAAGTTTTAAGTAGTAAATGTTGATGAGATATAGGTATAAAGTGAGTTTGAATTAGGTAACGTGTCAAGTAATGTACTGTTCGTAACATTCCATGAGACAAAGAAGATTGTACCGTGTGTATATTTTTGAAATAAAAAAAAGCGTTAACACAAAAATAACCAGTAAGGAAAGTAGAATTGTACACTGTCTTTCTGAATGTCATAAAAAGCATATATTATAAACACGTTTAATAAGTAAAGAAGACTTTATATTTAATGTATATATTTGTTGTTTTAAAAAGTCTTAGTTTCTTTCTTTTCTCCGAATATTGTTATACTTTGTTGAATATAGTGAAACAGTTACATCTGTTTCACCTATTATCTTTGATAATAGTATATATTTGTTGTACTCAGATGGCGTGTATTTCTTAAATTTTAAAAACTTTGTCCTTATAATATTGCGAGTATGTGCGTATATAATCGTCCTTAAAAATTATAAATATAAAATTATAGTCTCAAATATTTATATACGAGCATTAGATTTGTTAAAACTGAAATAAACATAAATGTATAATTAAAATTTATCTATATAATAGCATAATAAGTTTAAATTTATAATGATTCTTTCTAAATAATTATTTAAGTCAGTATTCATTTTGAATAATTTCCAAGTTAGATATGTCTTTTGTTTGCTTAAAATTACAAGCAGAAAGTTTTATCAGTTTTAACACTTCATTCTAAAAATAAATCTTTGGCCAAAATTTGTCCTATTTAAAAATTATAACTAAGACCAATTATAATATTCAGTCAGGCATAAATCTATACAAAAATCTTTACAAATTGCTTGTGACCATTCTCTTGAAAATATAGCTTTTAACCATGACGTAAATTAAAACAATAGAGCCTTCCAGGTCCAGATTAAGCTATACGTAATTTTTTACTAACTGGATATTTGTTAAAGGCTAGTTTGAACTAGTCATCTTGTGATGTGGCATGACTCAAAGTAGGAGGTTACTACTGTCAAAAATATAGCATAAAAAGGGGCCCAAATAGCGACCAAAAGCCTCAGCCATCATCTATCATCATCCATCTTAAGTTTTGGCTGTTGCTGTGAAAATTATATTTGCTGCAGAAATTATTTCCGAAAACCACAGAGCTGAAGTTCAGTAAGAAAGCTGTTTTAGCCGTTTTAAAAAGCTAAACCTTAAAAAACTACCACCCAAGCTGCTACCATGATGACCATTGGCTAGAAGACAAAGAGACAGCCGTTTGCTCTTCCACGAGCTGCTACCGATGACAGAAAACCTCCACCATGCCCATCACTGTAAAAAAGAAGCTGTACCTGAGAGACCAGAAAGTTCTTGACCAGAGAAATAGGGAAAGCTGCCATAGAGATAAAGAAGTCCAGCCTGACTGAATATAGTGAGAAGCACATGGAAACAATGCCTTAAAAGAGACTTTGCCAGAAAATCCTTTCTGACATATTAAATCTCATAACTAAAATGTACCCTAAATGAAAGCTAGCTAACTAAATCACCTAATCAATTATATTTTCTAAATGTTCAATTAAATGTTTATCTTAAATCTGTTTAAATTTTAGATCACTCTTCAAATATCTTGCTTGATCATTAATAATTTTAAATAATCCTAAGCATCTAATTTCTATAAAACCATACAAGAAATTCATTTCTAAATTATAAAACTTATTGATTGTTTATGCAATTTATTGTTGTCATCTATATACCGTTTTAAGTTCATGTTTATTGAATTATGCTGTGTTTTTATCAGAACGGAGTCTTGTGTGTTAATAAATTATTGGGAGGAGGGGTGTGAGTAATCACTTTTAGTATACCAGAGAATTGTGATAAAAAGAATATAGTCAGGACTCCTTTCTGAAATAAAACTTATTTATGCTAGAATGAATCGATATTTATAACGCCCAAACAAGTTATTTAAAATTAAAATCTTTGCTAAAGTTATTTAAAATTAAAATCTTTTGCTAAAGTTATTTAAAATGTATATTTAGTGTATATTATTTAAAACACATCTTTTTCTCAAGTTATCTAGAATGAAAATGTTTGTTAAAGTTAGTTAAAACGTATATATTGCGTATGCTATATAAAACGCAGATTTTGCCCAAGTTATTTAAGAATTATATTTGTGTAAGTGATTTAAAATATGTATTTTGTCAGTTATTTGAAAAAGTATATTTCACGCAAGCTATTTAAAATATAGGTTTGCATTCATTAGTTAAAACCCATTTTTCATTATTAGTAAGGTCTATTTTCACAAATTATTTAAGATGAGTAATTTATTTAATCAATAATTTGCATGAGCTATTTTATAACTCATATTTTACTATATAAAAATCAGTTTGATATTAGATGTAGGTTATACTACATATAATTAAATGTTCCCAGTTCTAAAAAATCTTAAGTCTGCTATAACTTCGTTTAATTAGAGGATAAGTAGCTATGCAGAAAAACCTTAAATCAGATTTTCATTATCGCCTTTATCATAATTTAATAAGCTCATTTATGAACTGACCAGTGGTAGTAGCACTGAAGAAGCTAAGATTTTGGCGTAATTAATTTTTAAAACATTAATTTAGCATTGCGAATGTATTGCTAATTTGCATAAATATGCATATCTACTTGCTATGTCTATAATGGCCCATATCAAGATTATTCCACATCCAGTCACGCCTCGAAAGTTTTGGCAATGGTGACATTTTCTTCGTATTTCATTAAGTCACGCCTCGAAAGTTTAGGCAAATGTGATAATTATTCATACTTAATGAAACCAAAGCATTTCCAAAGGGCTCATAAGCCAATCTTCTGTTCATTGAATTAAAAGGCCTCTTCAATTATAGCAAGCAGATCAGTTAGGGAACCATTTACTAGGTAATAAACCCCATTAAGTATGCATTCGAGTCGCACTTATCTGATACTGTAGTTTCTAATGCCCTAGAATCTGATGTTAACTTCCGCCACATTTCAGTTCATTTTCCCTAGAAAGTAATTTCAGCATTGATCTGAATTAGAATCAGAGTTAATGTGTTTATCTGTATAACCATTCTATATCACGCAAATGTCTCTATAGTATGATTTGAATATTTTTATAATATAATCTTAAACTTAGTATTAATAATATCTTAAACATAATAATAATATAATCTCTATCATTTATTCATCAATCGATCACTCTAGCTAATGACAACCGATTTCAAATATATAAAACATGGCATGAATTAGAACATGAAAGATGACATAACCTTATTAAAAAGTCATGCTTTGTAATATTATTGTATAACCCTGAGCATCCACTCATTGCTTTGAGATATTATTGTATAACCATGATAACCCACTCATTGCTTTGTAATATTGTTTGATAATCCTGAGAATCCACTCATTGTTTTGTATTATTATTTGATAACCCTGAGAATCCACTCATTGCTTTGTATTATTATTTGATAACCTAGAGAATCCACTCATGACTTTGTAATATTGTTTTATAATCCTAGTGTTCACTCACCTGCATGTGGGCTAGCTATACACAACTTTCTATGCGTCAATATTTATTAAATGTTATATTAAATTTATGAAATATAAATTTTGTCTCAGTCTCATTACTTGCTCATTATCTTATGAATCACTAGTTAAGTTATCTAATATATATATAATAGGGGGGATGTCTCATGTTTTACTGCTTTGCTATAACTGGAATGTGATCAAAGAGATATCGAGTGTAACCTCAGGCATGTCATTCACGATGGGTTGACGTGGAAGCACGAGTGAGATTTAAGGTATGATCAGATGTAGGGTATTACTATCCTGACTTGGTCAGCTTTTGGTTCTCTCGCTTGGACTCTTAGTCTGTTGAGCAAATGTACAAACCTGACCGTTACATAGGTATATTTTTTCCCTGGATTTAGCGACCCAATGTGTGGCTTAGACATAAGTACACAACCCTGAGTAGAGTTATTATATTTTTCATTCCAAATATCATTGCAGAATGACAAAAATATGTATAAATTAAACAAAACAACTCATAATCTAGTATTAGAATTGATAAATAATTGAGTTGGTAAGTAATTTAAATAAATTTGTGATTCAGAAAGGGATGAGCAAGAGAATGATCAAGCAAGAAAAATATATATAAATACACAAATGATCAGGCAAGAAAAAGAAATACACGCCTACTAGAAAAAAAGTTTTATATTTTAAGGGAGAGACCACAAGTGGCAAGACAGCTGGGTGAGTCTGAAAATTTAATTTATTATTTAGATGTGCTTATTATATATTTAATTATATTATTAGTTAAAATGTATCAGGTAGCAAATAATAAGAAGGAAATATGGACAAAGAATAAGGGTGAGTGAGGTAGTTATAGGTAGTCAGTTCTGGGGGAGTAGATGGCCAGTCAGCTGTCAGATATAAAGATAGAAGAATCAGATCAAAGAAAATAATAGTACTAAAATATATATAAAATAAAAATAAAATGGAAGTTGAAATAAAAGAAAGAAAAGAACATCAGGAAGAGCAGATAGGAAATGAAGTAGAAAGAGAAGGTAAAACTTTGAGATCAGGGAGGATAGTAAATGATAGCAGTATAGAGGAAGTAACAGCTAGCATAAATGATAGTAATATAGAAGAAAGTGGGCCAAAACCAACACAAGAAAAGAGGCATAGGGAAAAGCAGGAAGTAGTAAATGAGGCACCAAGCCTAATGATAATAATGGAAATAATGAAAAAAAATAATGTGAGAATGGAAGAAAAGGATAGAAGAGACAGAGAAGAAAAAGAAAGAGATAAGGCTGAAAGGGAAGAAAAGGAAAGTAGAGAAGAGAAAGAAAAAGATAAGGGAAGAAAAAGAAAAACAAGGTAGGGAAGAAATGTGTCAATATATAGAGCACATGTTTGACAGAAAGGTGGAACAGAGGTTCCAAATACTGGAAGAAAAAATGGGTAGGTTATCAATTGAATGTAAAAAACAAAATGAGGAAACACAGAAGGAGTGTGAAGGACTTCTGGAAACTAGTTTGAGGACAGTAAAAGGGGAGGTTCTCACAGTAAGGAGCAATCTAGAACAGCAGGGAGAGAGCTTACATAAGGAGATAATAGATGTGAAGAAAGAAACAGAGAAAAAAGTGGAAGGCATAGAAAGAGAGTTAGAAGCAATGAATAAAAAGACTGTAGAAGGAAGAATAGATATATTACAGGAGATAAAGGGGCTGCAGGAGAGAGTAGATAGGATAGAAAAGGGGCAGAGAGTTACAGCAGGGATAGGAGATGGAGAATTAGTGCCAAAAAGAATAAAGTTAGCTCATGAAGGCAAAGGGGAGGTAGAAGCCGAGGACCAGATCATACAAAGAGAAGAAACCAGAAAAGAGGTTAGACGATCCCCAGAGACAGAAATAAAAGAGTATGTCCATCAAGATAAAATAGCCTGTGTAGGGGACAAAGAAAGGGTTCAAAGCCGTATGATAACCAGAGAGGAAGAGGGCCTTAAGGGAGCAATGAACATAGAGAGCACAAGAAAAGGGGTGGTAGGCATAGATACAGTTAGGCAACAGACATACCTGTCAAAATATATACAGGTCAAAACCTTTAAAAGAGAGGTCGGTGTAAGTCCTAAGACACACCTTCAAAGTCTAAGTGAATTGTTTAGGTTCCAGCAGGTAGACCCTCAGGATCAAACCATGCTAGCCACACACTACCTACAAGGGTATGCCCAGTCCTGGTGGGACTGCTATAAAGAAAAGACTCACACATTTGAGCAGTATGCAGCAGCCCTAGTTAGGACTTTCTGGAGCGAGGAAAGGCAGGATGGGATATACCATACTGTGCTCAGAGAACACTATGGGTCTGTTACAAGAGAGACACACACGCAATTTTTTATGTGCCAGGTGGCCTGTCTCAGATTTTTGAATGCCTTTCCATTTACTGAGACTCAAATAATTAATTCAGCAAAATATGGCTGGATATGTGCAACAGATGATGGTGGGGTGTAGGATATGCACAGTGGAGGAGATGGCGGCTTTCCTAACCACCATAGACCATACCCCTATGCACAAAGAATGACCTGAAAGAGTTAGGAAGTTAGACCAAGTTAAGTGCCAGGTTGTTAGCCAGGAGAGTAGGGGGTCATACCAGAGGTTTAGAAAGACACCCCAGGGTAGCATGGTGTATAAGGGAAAGTCCACAGCACCAGGGTCATTAAACTACAAAGGGTTCTGCTAGATTATTCCCATAGACAGATGCCCACATTAGAAAAAGGGAATGAAACCGAACATGTTCGGCCCACTATGGGTACCCTGAGAGAAGTTGAGGAAGAAAAATCAGGGCTAAGTATTAGGGCATGCCCCCTGGTAACTATAGAGTTATATAGTCACAAAGTAATGGCATTAATAGATACAGGGAGTCAATTCTCATTTGTAGCCAGTAGCTGGGTGACCAAGGTGGAATTACTAGGCCACCAGATTCAAAAACTCCCTCTCAGACCATTGAAAATATTCATGGCAAATGGAAAGCAAACAAAGATGGAAAGCTACCAAATATGGGTTGAAATAGCTTGGTGTCCCCTTAAAATAGGGCATGTTTTCTTGATTATGCAGGGCTTACTACATGAAGTAGTGTTAGGAGCAGATTTCTTGGGCAAACATCAGGGCAGCATCAGTTTAGAGGCCAGGGAGGTCACAGTATACCAAGAAACCCTTAAAATGCAAAAGGAACAGGCCCTCACTAATAATCAGTCAATGTTTATGAAGGAAGATGTAGAAGAGACAGAAGTGAAAGAAAAAATCCAGCAGGCTGGTTGCACAGGGTTGGAAGAGAGGCAGGCTTTACAGGGCTCTTAGAAGAATACAAGTATGCCTTCTCAAATACACTGGGTATGATAAAAGGGTACCAACACCATATTAGGTTAAAAGAGGAAGGATTTTTCCAGGCCAAAACACACCCTATCCCCTTCCAATATCAGCAAGCAGTAGAACAGCAGATACAGAAAATGGTGGAATGGAGAATTATTAAAAAGGCACCCTCTCCTTACAACAACCCTTTGGTGGTGGTAAAAAAGAAGGATGGTTCAGTACAGATCTGTTTAGATGCACAAACTTTAAATAATGTGACTGTTCCAGAAAAAGATACCCCACCTAATAAAAGGGAAATCTTTTTGCATTTGAAGGGCATGAACATCTTCTCAACTCTAGATCTCATGTCTAGTTACTGGCAGATGTTGCTGGATCCCCATCACCACCAATAAACTGCTTTTCGGTACAAGGGTCATTCTCATGTATTCCAGTGTGTTTCCTTTGGACTTATAAATAGTGCAGCTGGTTTAATGAGATGTTTAGATCAGGTCCTCTCAGAGGAAGTAAAAAAAAGTATTATTAGTTATATGGATGATGTGGTAGTGGCATCCAAATCTTATGCAGAGCATATACAGAGCCTAGAGAGACTATTCCATGAGTGCCTAGAGAGACTATTCCATGAGTGAATCAGAAAGACATCACCATCAACCTATCCAAGAGCCGATTTATACAGAGCGAGATTTCGTTTTTGGGCCATATTGTCAGTGGAGAAGGTGTAAGGACCCACCCTGAAAAAATTAAGGCCATCCAGGATTTTCCAGAACACAACACAAAAAAGGTGTATGCTCATTCCTAGGTCTCTGTAACTACTACCATAAATTCTACCCCGGGTTTGCCTTGGACACGATTAGCTTAATAGATTTGACAAAAAAGGGTAGCAATTGGGTTTGGGATGACAGGAGTCGAGCAGAGTTCCAGAATATAAAGGCAATGTTCCTAAAAACTGTGATGCTCAACCACCCAGATTTTGGACAACCCTTTTACTTGCAGACAGACTGCAGCCATGTGGATATGGGTGCTATTTTGTTCCAAGTTAGTGAAGCACAATAACAAAAGGTACTATACTTCATCAGCCACACTTTGAAGGGACCAGAAAAACACTACACAGTCACGGAACAAGAGACACTGGCCATTGTATGGGCCTGTGAGAAATTTAAACAATTTTTGTTGGGTTCACAGGTTATCATCATCACCGACCATAGGTGCCTCGAATTTCTAAACCGGAGTTACTTGACCAGTGATAGGTTGGTAAGATGGAGTTTATCCCTTCAGAGATTTAATTACTGTGTTAGATATTGCCCGGGCCGTGAAAATATAGTTGCTGACATCCTGAGTAGGAATCCTGTTAAGATAGAGGTAGAGAATCCTTGCTTATCTGATGAATCAGCTGGTAACATTATGCAGATACAAAGTTCGTCCATTGAGACTAAACTGATAAACATAGCCCAGTGGCAGCAGCAGTATCCTCCATATGACAAACTAATGCAGGAAGCCCAAAGAAAATTGCGCAAGGAAACTCTATAGATCAAGGCTCAAAGAAATTCAGACTCAGAGATGGTGTACTACAACAGAGAATATACCCAGATAAAGAGGAACGGAGAACTTTAGTCCCACCAGAATTAAGAGAGGAAATAATAGAAAAGGTACACAAGGCTATCGGACACTATGGTCCCAGAAAAACTGAGGAGGCAGTGCATTGCCAATTTTACTGGCCAGCTTTATATGAGAGCATATTAATAGGCTTAAGACAATGTGGTTCCTGTGCTGTAAATAAACCTCCAAATAAATCTTAAAAGGGTCCTCTGAATAACATTCTCCCTACCGAACCCAACCAACTGCTAGCCATAGACCATTACGGCCCTTTACCACCATTCAATAGGTATAGATACTTATTGGTTACCTATGATGTCTTCTCTAAGTATATACAGGCTTATCCGATAAGATCTGTGAACACCCAAGATACAGTTAGGGTACTTCAAGGGAGACAATTTCCAAAGATAGGGAAGCTTATGATGATATTGTCAGACATAGGTGTGGCTTTTACGTCAGGGGCATGGAAAAGTTGGGTGGTTAGACAAAACATTAAACATGTGCTAACCTCCATATGAAATCCCCCGTCAAACCATTGTGAGAGGATCATGAGAGAACTAGGAAGATTATACCGGGCCACTGTAGGAAATAACCACAAGAATTGGGTGAAGAACATGGACCTCGTATTGCAGAGTATAAACCAAACCAAGAATGAGTCCACAGGGTTCCCACCTCACAGACTTCATTTTGGTAAGACTTGCCCACTAGTAATCCCTGTACCATTAAGAATAGAGAATGAAGCAGTGGACCACCAACGGGATAAAGAGCAGGCTCGAATACACCTAAAATGGGCAGCAGACTATAGGGGAAGAAAACGAAAACCAACTTAAAAATTCAATGCAGGAGACTGGGTTTGGGTGAGAGATATGCCTCCCAGAAGCTGCCTTCTATTCAAATACAAAAAGTTTTATCATCTCTACAAAGGGCCCTACCAGATCAAAAAGAGTTGGGGAAACAACGCTTTCGTGTTGCAGAAA
Organism: Epiperipatus broadwayi; assembly: GCA_028023455.1. Lineage (NCBI taxonomy): Eukaryota > Metazoa > Onychophora > Udeonychophora > Euonychophora > Peripatidae > Epiperipatus > Epiperipatus broadwayi. Next base: position 71,741 of record JAQFVV010013154.1, read on the forward strand.
AATCAACACACACTTGGTACATATAATGCAAGGAGTTTGAAACCATGCTTATTAAAGGTACCAGATTAGACGTTCTCTATAGGGAATTATATTTTCAGTTTTTGGTATCAAAATGTGGCATTAGTTTACCTATTTAACCTTATTTATTTATTTGTAATTCATATTTATAACCTATAATAGAAAATTAGCAAATAGTACTAGCATTAGCTTATTTATGAGTTTATTCATTCATATTTAATTTATTTATTTTAATTAGAATTTATCTTATTATTAATCAGTTAGTCACATTTGTAATATATAGTAATAAAAAGTTAAGTATTAGAATTAGGTTACCTTATTTATTCAATTTATAATCATATAGCAGGATAATAATCAGAAATTGTACTATCTTAGTTAAACATATTTATATATTTAATAATTATATTATGTTACTTAATTATATTCAACTATGCTGGAGCAGGGTGGTTGGCGTATTAGCTGCTTGCATGACCAGAAAGGAAAAGGGGAGATTGATGAAGGTAGACCAGATGAATAAAAAAATATATAAATAGAAGTTGTGTAGAATCTCTAAAAAAAAAAAAAACACACGAACTAAAAAAGAGAATAGAAGGGGGGAGAAAGGTCTTCTTTTTACTTTTTTTTGTCCAGGAATGAATTGCTATGAAACAGTTACATCTGTTTCACCTATTATCTTTGATAATAGTATATATTTGTTGTACTCAGATGGCGTGTATTTCTTAAATTTTAAAAACTTTGTCCTTATAATATTGCGAGTATGTGCATATATAATCGTCCTTAAAAATTATAAATATAAAATTATAGTCTCAAATATTTATATACGAGCATTGGATTTGTTAAAACTGAAATAAACATAACTTTATAATTAAAATTTATCTATATAGTAGCATAATAAGTTTAAATTTATAATATTACTTATTTTTCAATATTCTTTCTAAATAATTATTTAAGTCAGTATTCATTTTGAATAATTTCCAAGTTAGATATGTCTTTTGTTTGCTTAAAATTACAAGCAGAAAGTTTTATCAGTTTTAACACTTCGTTCTAAAAATAAATCTTTGGCCAAAATTTGACCTATTTAAAAATTATAACTAAAACCAATTATAATATTCAGTCAGGCATAAATCTATACAAAAATCTTTACAAATGGCTTGTGACCATTCTCTTGAAAATATAGCTTTTAACCATGACGTAAATTAAAACAATAGAGCCTTCCAGGTCCAGATTTAGCTATACGTACTTTTTTACTAACTGGATATTTGGTTAAAGGCTAGTTTGAACTAGTCATCTTGTGATGTGGCATGACTCAAAGTAGGAGGTTACTACTGTCAAAAATATAGCATAAAAAGGGGCCCAAATAGCCACCAAAAACCTCAGCCATCATCTATCATCATCCATCTTAAGTTTTGGCTGTTGCTGTGAAAATTATATTTGCTGCAGAAATTATTTCCGAAAACCACAGAGCTGAAGTTCAGTAAGAAAGCTGTTTTAGCCGTTTTAAAAAGCTAAACCTTAAAAAACTACCACCCAAGCTGCTACCATGATGACCATTGGCTAGAAGACAAAGAGACAACCGTTTGCTCTTCCACGAGCTGCTACCAATGACAGAAAACCTCCACCATGCCCATCACTGTAAAAAAGAAGCTGTACCTGAGAGACCAGAGAGTTCTTGACCAGAGAAATGGGGAAAGCTGCCATAGAGATAGAGAAGCCCAGCCTGACTGAATATAGTGAGAAGCACATGGAAACAATGCCTTAAAAGAGACTTTGCTGGGAAATCCTTTCTGACGTATTAAATCTCATAACTAAAACGTACCCTAAATGAAAGCTAGCTAACTAAATCACCTAATCAATTATATTTTCTAAATGTTCAATTAAAATGTTTATTTTAAATCTGTTTAAATTTTAGATCACTCTTCAAATATCTTGCTTGATCATTAATAATTTTAAACAATCCTAAACATCTAATTTCTATAAAACTATACAAGAAATTCATTTCTAAATTATAAATCTTATTGATTGTTTATGCAATTTATTGTTATGTCATCTATGACAGAAAACCTCCACCATGCCCATCACTGTAAAAAAGAAGCTGTATCTGAGAGACCAGAGAGTTCTTGACCAGAGAAATGGGGAAAGCTGCCATAGAGATAGAGAAGCCCAGCCTGACTGAATATAGTGAGAAGCACATGGAAACAATGCCTTAAAAGAGACTTTGCCGGGAAATCCTTTCTGACATATTAAATCTCATAACTAAAACGTACCCTAAATGAAAGCTAGCTAACTAAATCACCTAATCAATTATATTTTCTAAATGTTCAATTAAAATGTTTATTTTAAATCTGTTTAAATTTTAGATCACTCTTCAAATATCTTGCTTGATCATTAATAATTTTAAACAATCCTAAACATCTAATTTCTATAAAACCATACAAGAAATTCATTTCTAAATTATAAATCTTATTGATTGTTTATGCAATTTATTGTTATGTCATCTATATATCATTTTAAGTTCATGTTTATTGATTTATGCTGTGTTTTTATCAGAACGGAGTCTTGTGTGTTAATAAATTATCGGGGGGAGCGGAGTGAGTAATCATTTTTAGTATACCAGAGTATTGCGATAAAAAGAATATAGTCAGGACTCCTTTCTGAAATAAAACTTATTTATGCTAGAGTGAATCGATATCTATAATGCCCGAACAAGTTATGTAAAATTAAAATCTTTGCTAAAGTTATTTCAAATTAAAATCTTTTGCTAAAGTTATTTAAAATGTATATTTAGCGTATATTATTTAAAACGAATCTTTTTCTCAAGTTATCTAGAATGAAAATGTTTGCTAAAGTTAGTTAAAACGTATATATTGCGTATGCTATTTAAAACGCAGATTTTGCCCAAGTTATTTAAGAATTATATTTGCGTAAGTGATTTCAAATATGTATTTTGTCAGTTATTTGAAAAAGTATATTTCACGCAAGCTATTTAAAATATAGGTTTGCATTCGTTAGTTAAAACCCATTTTTCATTATTAGTAAGGTCTATTTTCACAAATTATTTAAGATGAGTAATTTATTTAATCAATAATTTGCATGAGCTATTTTATAACTCATATTTTACTCTCTAAAAATCAGTTTGATATTAGATGTAGGTTATACTACATATAAATAAATGTTCCCAGTTCTAAAAAATCTTAAGTCTGCTATAACTTCGTTTAATTAGAGGATAAGTAGCTATGCAGAAAAACCTTAAATCAGATTCTCATTATCGCCTTTATCATAATTTAATAAGCTCATTTATGAACTGACCAGAGGTAGTAGCACTGAAGAAGCTAAGATTTTGGCCTAATTAATTTTTAAAATATTAATTTAGTGTTGCAAATGTATTGCCAATTTGCATAAATATGCATATCTACTTGCTATGTCTATAATGGCCCATATCAAGATTATTCCACGTCCAGTCATGCCTCGAAAGTTTAGGCAATGGTGACATTTTCTTCGTATTTCATTAAGTCATGCCTCGAAAGTTTAGGTAAATGTGACAATTATTCATACTTAATGGAAGCAAAGCATTTTCAAAGGGCTCATAAGCCAATCTTCTGTTCATTGAATTAAAAGGCCTCTTCCATTATAGCAAGCAGATCGGTTAAGGAACTGTTTACTAGGTAATAAACCCCATTAAGAATGCATTCGAGTTGCACTTATCTGATACTGTAGTTTCTAACGCCCTAGAATCTGATGTTCAACTTCCACCACATTTCAGTTCATTTTCCCTAGAAAGTAATTTCGGCATTGATCCGAACTAGAATCAGAGTTAATGTGTTTATCTGTATAACCATTCTATATCACGCAAATGTCTCTACAGTATGATTTGAATATATTTATAATATAATCTTAAACTTAGTATTAATAATATCTTAAACTTAATAATAATATAATCTCTATCATTTATTCATCAATCGATCACTCTAGCTAATTATAACCGATTTCAAATATATAAAACATGGCATGAATTAGAACATGAAAGATGACATAAGCTTATTAAAAAGTCATGCTTTGTAATATTATTGTATAACCCTGAGCATCCACTCATTGCTTTGAGATATTATTGTATAACCATGATAACCCACTCATTGCTTTGTAATATTGTTTGATAATCCTGAGAATCCACTCATTGTTTTGTATTATTATTTGATAACCCCGAGAATCCACTCATTGCTTTGTATTATTATTTGATAACCTAGAGAATCCACTCATGACTTTGTAATATTGTTTTATAATCCTAGTGTTCACTCACCTGTGTGTGGGCTAGCTATACACAACTTTCTATGCGTCAATATTTATTAAAAGTTATATTAAATTTATGAAATATAAATTTTGTCTCAGTCTCATTACTTGCTCATTATCTTATGAATCACTAGTTAAGTTATCTAATATATATATAATAGGGGGGATGTCTCATGTTTTACTGCTCTGCTATTGCTGGAACGTGATCAAAGAGATATCGAGTGTAACTTCAGGCATGACATTCATGATGGGTTGACTTGGAAGAATGGGTGAGAGAGTTAAGGTATGATCAGATGTAGGGTATTACTATCCCGACTTGGTCAGCATTTGGTTCTTTGGCTTGGACTCTCAGTCCGTTGAGCAAATGTACAAACCTGACCATTACAATAGTTTATGCTTATTGTTATCATTTATTTTATAGATGTTAGTAAAAAAAATATTTACAAAAATACGATTTTGATATTTTTTTATTTTAGCATTACAAACAACAGAACAGTAACCCTAAAACTAACCCTAAAGCTAACTTTAAACCTAACGCTAAAACTAACCTTAAACCTAACCGTAAATCTAACCCTAAACCTAACCATAACAACTTTTACTTTTAGTTGTCATTCTATTTGAAATAAAAAATAGCGGTAATATCTGTTTGTCTGTAAAAAAAAAGGTAAAAAAAAAACTAAAAAAGTAAAACATAGAGATAACACAATAATATCTTTTTCTCTGTAGAAATAAAATGTAAAAGAAAGACTAAGAGTTTTTCCTTTTTATTCTGATTATAAGTTTTTAAACAACAACAACAAAAAGCAGTAACCTCAGTAAAAAAATCTTCGATAGAAAATTGATTTTTCTAATAAAATGCAAACTAAAAAAGACGAATCAAATTGTAATTTAAACAATCCAAAACAAAGCAAAACTCTCCATATAGTAGTGCCATCTTATGCTAACAAGAGCAATCAATGGATGCCAGAAGGCTTGTGCATAAAATCCCTATCTAGTGCCTCCATTGATTGCTCTTGTTAGCAGAAGATGGCACTACTATATGAAGAGTTTTGCTTTGTTTTGGATTGTTTAATAACAATTAATGTGCTAGTATGAGATAGTGATCATGTGATATTTAGTGGTTTAACAAATTGTAATTTTTTTATTTTATTTTACATTTATTATTATCATTTAATTTATATACGTTAATAAAAAAATTTTAAAATTATATATTTAAAAAGACGATTTTCTTTTGTTTTTATTTTCGCATTACAAAAAACACATCGAAATGATTATAATTAACAGCCGGGAATGATCATATTTTATTGTTGAAGTAAGAAAACTACGCCATCGAGAGAGAGATATAGTGGCTATTCGGGGACAACCTAAGTTTCTCTAATTGTTATTAAAATTTGATATAAAAAATTTATAAGATACCTTTAAACTGATGTAACGCTATGAATTGAACATTTGAATACGGTATCTTAAAAACAGCAATCCATTTAAAAACATATTTGTGTGTGTGTGTGTGCATTGTTATTTCATTAATATTAACTTCATAATATATGTATATACAAAGTGAAATTACATAAACAGAAAAAAGATAAAATTCTTCATGCTAATTCCCAGATCTGTTTACACTGATGTTAATTATTACACCATCTATTACGTGTAAAATCTCTTGTATTGATGTTTTTTATGCCTGTTTTATCCCAGATGATAATAGTGACCACATAATGAAAAGAATTGTTCTTTATTAAATATAATATATATTTCTAAATATCTGACATTATTATAATTCACAATTTACATAAAACATATTAATAACGGCTAACTTGATTTTTTTTATATATTGACACCAACCACAACAACCACAAATAAGTCTACTCTTGGAATTTTACAAATCATTTAAGTTATATCTTAATTACATTTTTATTTCAATTTATTAATTGATTAATGATTATTTTTCCAATAAATATCATAATAAATAATACTTACTTCTTCATATTTATATATCTGTTTTGAAATATGATCATCCTACTGAGGTATGCAATGACAACTTTGTGTAAGAGTGATATATAACACTCCCTTTGAACAACGTTTCGTTATACTGTATATGCTTAATTTTTGAACTATATATAAAAACTTATCTCGTTTTCATCATATGTATTTATATAGAAAACAATAATTTGGAATTTATTTATCTGTGATTTGAGTTTTATATAGAATAATTTTAATACGGTATTATTTAATGCAATTATTAGTTCATATTTTATGCAAATAATGATTCAATTTTTAGAAAATCAATGTCACTTAAAATTGAAAGTTTATTTCAAATTATTGTCTTAGAGTTCGTATTTATAAATAAGTTGATTAATTATTATAAAAGTTTGATAGATAAATTTGTAACATATCCTTAAATTGAAGTAACTCTTTGAATGAACATTTGAATACGATATCTTTAAAAAGATAAATGCATTTAAAAGCATAATTTTGTGTGTGCGTGTGTGCAATGTTATCCCATTAATATTAACTTCAAAATATATGTATATATTTATATACAAAGTGAAATTACATAAACAAAAAAAAATTAAAATCTTCAGGCTAATTACCATATGTGTATACACTACTCTTAATACGTAATCTATTACCTGTAAAATCTTTTGTACTGATGTTTTCTTTTTTTATATCTATATTTGCCCAGATGATAATAGTCACCACTTAATGGAAAAAATTGTTCTTTAATTAATAAAATATATATTTGTAAATATCTGACATTATTATAATTGACAATTTACACAAACCATATTAACAATGGCTAACTTGCTTTTTTCTTTATATATTAGCACCAACCACAACAACCACAAGTAAGTCTACTCTTCGAATTTTACAAATCATTTAAGTTATATTTTAATTATATTTTTATTTCAATTTGTTAATGTATTAAGGATTATATTTTCAATAAGTAATAGTGATTTTTTATATGTAAATATCTGATTTGCTGTATGATCATCCTACTGAGTATTGAAACCAGAAAATAGGATTGTAAATGAACACTCACGTTGAATAACTTTTTATATATGCTTCATTTTTAAACAATATATAAAAACTTATCCTAAATAGAAAGTTCTTGTTTTCATCATATGTATTTATATAGAAAACAATAATTTTGGGTTATTTATCTGTAATTTGAGTTCTATATTAAATCATTTTAATACGGTATTATTTAATGCAATTATTAGTTCATTTTTATATGCAAATAATGATTCAATTTTTAGAAAACCAATGTCACTTAAAATTGGAAGTGTATTTCAAATTATTGTCTATGGGTTTGTAATTATAAATAAGTATCTTTAATTAATTTTAAAATTTGATATATAAATTTATAAGATACTCTTAAACTGATGTAACGCTATGAATTGAACATTTGAATACGGTATCTTAAAAACTGCGATCCATTTAAAAGCTTATTTGTGTGAGTGTGCATCGTTATTTCATTAATATTAACTTCATAATAAATGTATATACAAAGTGAAATTACATAAACAAAAAAAAAGATAAAATTTTTCATGCAAATTACCAGATCTGTTTAGACTGCTGTTAATTATTAACCATCTATTACGTGTAAAATCTCTTGTATTGATGTGTTTTTTTATGCCTCGTTTATCCCAGATGATAATAGTCACCACATAATGAAAAAATTGTTCTATATTTAATATAATATATATTTCTAAATATCTGACATTATAATAATTCACAATTTACATAAAACATATTAATAACGGCTAACTTGATTTTTTCTTATGTATTAGCACCAACCACAAGTAAGTTTACTAGTCGAATTTTACAAATCATTAGGGTTATATTTTAATTACATTTTTATTCCAATTTATTAATGTGTTAACGATTATTTTTAAAATAAATATCATAATAAATAATACTTTTTTTTTCATATTTATATATCTGATTTCAAATATAATCATCCTACTGAGATATGCAATGACAACCTTGCATAAGAGTGATATATAACACTCATTTTGAACAAGTTTCGTTGTGCTGTATACGCTTAATTTTTGAACTATATACAAAAAATTATCTTGTTTTCATCATATTTATTTATATAGAAAACAACAATTTGGGATTTATTAATCTGTAATTTGAGTTTTATATTGAATAATTTTAATACGGTATTATTTAATCCAATTATTAGTTCATATTTTATGCAAATAAGGATTCAATTTTTAGAAAATCATTGTCACTTAAATTTGAAAGTTCATGTTTATAAATAAGTTGATTAATTATTATAAAAGTTTGATAGATAAATTTGTAACATATGTTTAAATTGATGTAACTCTTTAAATGAACATTTGAATACGGTATCTTAAAAAAGATAAATGCATATAAAAGCATAATTTTGTGTGTGCGTGTGCGCATTGTTATCCCATTAATATTAGTTTCAAAATATATGTATGTCTTTATATACAAAGTGAAATTACCTAAACAATAAAAAAAGATTAAATTCTTCAGGCTAATTACCATATCTGTATACACTGTTCTTATTATGTAATCTATTACGTGTAAAATGTTTTGTATTGATATTTTTTTTATGTCTATATTAGCCCAGATGATAATAGGCACCACATAATGGAAAGAATTGTTCTTTATTTGATAGAATATATATTTTTAAATATCTGACATTATTATAATTTACAATTTACATGAACCATATTATTAATGGGTAACTTGTTTTTTTTCTTTATGTATTAGCACCAACCACAACAACTACAAGTAAGTCTACTTACCGAAGTTTACACATCATTTAAATTATATTTGAATTACATTTTTATTTCAATTTATTTATGTATTAGCGATTATTTTTCCAATAAATATCATTATAAATAATGGTGACTTTTTATATGTAATTATCTGATTTGAAATATGATTATCCTACTGATATATGCAATAGCAACCATACACAAGAGTGATATATAACACTCACTTTGAACAACTTTTCGTTATATATGCTTAATTGTTGAACTTTATATAAAAACTTATATTAAATAGAAGGTACTTGTTTTCATCATAAGAATTTATATAGAAAACAATTATTTTGGATGTATTTATCTCTAATTTGAGTTCTATATTGAATAATTTTAATACGGTATTATTTAATGCAATTATTAGTTTATATTTTATGCAAATAATGATTCAATTTTTAGAAAATCAATGTCACTTAAATTTTAAAGTGTATTTCAAATTATTGTCTAAGGATTCGTAATTATAAATAAGTTGTTTAATTATTATAAAAGTTTGATATATAAATTTATAACACACCTTAAATTGATATAACTCTATGAATTGAACATTTGTATCTTAAAAAACAAAAAGGCATTTAAAAGAAAATTTTTTTAGTGTGTGTGTGTGCGCATTGTTAGCGCATTATTATTAATTCCAAAATAAATGTATGTATTTGTATACAAAGTGAACTTACATAAAGAAAAAAAAAATCTTCATGATAATTGTCAGACCTGTATACACTGATCTTAATACGTCATCTATTAAGTATAATTTTTTTTTGTTGTTGATGTTTTCTTTTTTTATGTCTATTTTATCCCAGATGATAATAGTTACCACATAATGAAAAGAATTGTTCTTTATTTAATAGTATATATATTTATAAATATCTCACATTATTATAATTCACAATTTACACAAACCATATTATTAATGGCTAACTTGTTTTTTCTCTTATATAATAGCACCAACCACAACAACCACAAGTAAGTCTATGTCGAATTTTACAAATCATTTAAGTTATATTTTAATTACATTTTTATTTCAATTTATTACCGTATTAAGAATTATTTTTCCGATAAATATCATAATAAATAATACTGACTTCTTCATATGTAAATGTCTGATTTGAAATCTGATCATCCTACTGAGTTATGCAATAACAACCATACATAAGAGTGATATATAACTCTCACTTTGAACAACTTTTCGTTATATATGTACAATTTTTGAACTATTTATAAAAACTTATATTAAATAGAAAGTTCTTGTTTTCATTATATATATTTATATAATAAACAAAAATTTTGGATTTATTTATCTGTAATTTGAGTTCTATATTAAATAATTTTAATACGTACTATTTAATGCAATTACTAGTTCATATTTTATGCAAATAATGATTCAATTTTTAGAAAATCAAGTTCACTTACAATTGAATGTGTATTTTAAATTACTGTCTAAATATTCATAATTATAAACAACTTGTTTAATATATAAATTGGTAGTTGTAAATTATACACTGTACCTTGGTTAGTGGAGCTGTTTCTCTTTAAGAACATAGCGATATAACAATACCTGGCCTTTAGATTTTTTTTTTCAAATATAGTTCTTTCCATAGTCTTTTATTTTTTTCTCTAAGAAACGTACATTATAATGGAACCTTTTATTTGTTTAATTTTAAACTATAATGGACACTTTCTTTTTTCTTTTTATTGGGGGTTTTTTTAATGTGTTTTTTTTGTTATATTATGTGATTTTTTTTTTTAAATTTTCATACATGTTTCATAAAAAGATTTTTTATATAAACAAAAAAAACTTCCTTTTTTTGGAAATTGTGTCACATGTCAGCTTTATTTAAAAATCTACTCATACTACATGTTTTATCAAAAGATGTATTGTATATAAATGAAAAGGCTTATATATATATATAGTAACCTTCCCCATCGTAAACCACATACTCATCAACGAATGACTACGCACTGTTTTAGGCATTTAATTTCAATGTAATCTTTGTCTATTACAACTAGAGAGTATACCTTCTTCTGATCTCTCTCTCTCTGCTTCAACACTCAATCTAAGTGAATCTAGAATACACAACAATAATATTTCAGGTGTTAAACCAAAGATAAGATTTCCTTATTGGCTAAGCTCACATGAAACTATAATCTTAGAGAAGATCACAAGGTGAGTAATAACTTCTGGTCAAACAAGCCTTAAAATCCATAAATAAGCAAACAAACAAAAGATTATGAAATAAACTTACTCTTTATTAAACAAATAAATAACCAATGATTAGATCAATAAAATGAATATGAGATTAAAATACAAATTAAGCAATAAGTAAATTAAGATGTGGATAATGTAATGGATAACGAAAAATAAATAGAAATTAAATAATAACATGAAATAAGTCTAATAATGAAAAGAAAAGGAATGAATATGTATTAGAATAATGAATGATTAAGATGATGATAGAATAAGAGTTAATGGATGATCAAGATGATAATGAAATAAGAGCTAATGAACAGTGAATGAATTAGGATAAAGAATTAGGAGGAAAGGAGAATAAAGGTAGCTGGAAATTATAGATGAGAAAATGATGATGATGAAAGATGAATTCCAGAAATCTAACTTTCATATTAAATTAAATGATAAGGAAACAACTAAATTAAATACGGATTTCAAGCTCAGCAAAACCAGAATATTCATTATAAAGTCAAAACAAACTATATATGTTTCAGATAGAGAAGCAATTAATATTTTAACATTCAATTGACTTACAAACCAGTGAATGTTCCTAAATCTAATCCAACTATAATAAACAACTAAATTTAAAATCTATTAGAAACTTTAGCTTCTACACTACAAATTAATATAATTTATTCTTCTCAGGGTTCATATTACTTAAAGTTTATTATACAACATATACTTGGGTCAGTGAGAGAGATTTTGCCACCACCCAACTATAATGCACAAAACGATTCTCGATACAAAATTGAATTAATAAACACTTAGCAGTCCTAAGGAAACTTTATAACTAATATAAACTTTAAGCTTCCATTTGTATGAATAATTTTCACTAGCTAAATAAAGACTTACTGACTTCTTTCTCATAAATAAGTAATAACAATGTGATGAAGATCAGTGAATGATAATACTGCAGGTTCAAATAAAATGATTAAACCCATATTAAATGTTTAATCTTTTAGTACAACACCTACAATAACATATACTTTAGGTTAACAATATTGTATTTATTAAGTAATGAAGCCCTAAAGATAATCATACATGGCAGGGCTTAGTAAAATTACTATGGTATACCAACCTATAGTAACTTATACACTATTGAGTGATGATGATTTCCATATAATCATTGGATATGTCGATAGCAATAACAATAATAATGTGTGTGTATGTTAATTAGCAATAAGACTACTGATGACTAAGTAAATGTTTAACATAATAAAATTTATTTACGATATTCATATTTTAGTTAGATACCTTACATGAAACAATATTCCCTATCAATGACAATCAGGGATGGGAATTACTTGATATCCATATTGGGATTATCTCAGTATTTGACATACCAAATCAAATATCTGTACATTTTTGAGAAAAGCAATCTTTTAACTTTCTTAATGGAGTTTTAAAATTAGTATCTCCAACAAATCTATTTAATTTCTTACAATATGGTAAGGGCAATTACCATATGTAATACTATTACTGAAACAGTATGATTTCATCATCATAGGTTTCACCTATTCTATAAATCAGTAGCCTTCATTTCCCTAGTTCAAACCCTAAAGGTACACATATATATAACAATATACTTGAGAATTTAACATGTATAAAAACGTATATTTACATGTATATGTGTGTAATTGTATATGCACACATGTCTGCTATAAATGTATATATTTTGTAATAATTTTATTTGCTAAAAAAATGGTATATTTACATCTGAATGATATTGTTATATAACGTACACACCTTATAATTTTATAAATATTCATCTTATGATTTTAAATAATTGAATTGGTTTCAAGCTGGGAAAATTGTATTAGATAAGAACAGAATTCTCTAAAGTATTTCAAACTGGCTTTGAGGTTAACCAATTACTTAATCACATAGAGCAACTAAAAACAAATGTAGATTTTTCACGTCTATGATAAAATGCTAGCAGCTTAAATCTCTTTCAGGAAAAGAAAAGGAGAAGCAATCCAATGTTTAAAGTAAAAAAAAAAGAACTTTACCAATCTCATGAGACACCGCCGGTACAAATCCAGATTTTAGGATTCTTAATAAAATAAAAATTGGACAATTAAACCTGCACTGAAATCCAGATTGGAACTGGAATCTGAGAAAAATAAAAGGAACAATGAATAAACATTAAACCTGAAATCAATCAACCGATTCGTTTGAAGTTGATGCAATTAAGACTTCTTAGGTTTTAAAGGCTAAAAATAAAGATTGTAAATGAACTGTAAGAGGGGGGGTTAAGAAATATAAAAAGGCAGTTGAAAGGAAATCGTCATTTATTTTTGCTTTACTCATGTTTCAACTTATATCCAGGTAGTGGGCCCAGTTTTTACCATGCAAATAAGTGACTAGAAAAGCAAAGGCCATCTTCCCGATGGTCAAGAACAGTTTATGGAGACCAGAGACCCAAACCACAGCCCTTCTGAAAGAATAGCCCATCGATGAACCAGCTCAGATAAATCAGTCCATGCATGTGTTTCATACTGCCAGCTGCAAGCCTCCAGATAAATAACCGGTAACCACTTCTCAATCAAGCTAAATCTAAAAGCTATAGCCATCTATAAATATTTCCTAAAGCTAGCTATATAATAAGTAATGTGCGCAAACTCTTCCATTCAAATCTTATAAATTAATCACATTATGTTTACAAGGTGTATTCTCTCTTAAAGTAATTAACTGTATTAGATAAACGTATCTCAACCTGTATAATTTTAAAATACTTTAAAAGTTAAATGTAAATCTTGCCTGATTTCAAATTCTTAAAACTCTTTTTTTAATTTCAACTTATAAAAGCTTATTTGCCTTATTATTTTCTCTATTTGCATCTATACTTTTGCATCTATATATATATATATATTTTGTTAAAATGCATTTATTGATTTATGCTTTGCCTTCGGAGCAGAGACTATTAATTATTATAAACTTAAAGAGACGTTTTGTTCTCAAGTAAAGTAATTATGCTGTTTGGCATATCTATAGATTGTCTCTGGTCCGAAACCTACTTTGATGTATTATATGAACTGCTATGCATAACTTAATATCACATATGTTGCTTATTAAAAGGTTTGTTTGGTTAAATAAAAGAGAGCGATAATTTAAGGCATATTGACTATTTAGCCAAGTTTAAGCCCCAGATATGCTTTAAACCCCATAAATGTAATTGCATATAATATGTAGTTAATTAATAAACTAGATCAATTTTAATAAAGTCCTCTTTAGCACAATTTCAGTGTTTATTTAATTAACTGGCATAGGGTAGTTTGCAGAAGAAACTATAGATTTTGCGCTTTACTAGTTGTTATAATTAAGATTCCAAAAGCGTTGTGAATGAGTTTTTACAAAGCACTGAGGTGCATTTCACCTTGCTATCATATAATTATTAAGATAAGATTAGGTTTTAAGGACTATCTTATCGTCATTAGTTCGGACAGCCTTCTCTTGAATGGGATAGTGATTTTAAGGGTCATTCCCATTACCTCCTCCAGAACTGGAACACCGGAATCCAGCATCTTATATCATGGCTGTTCGAGCATCTGAACTAAAAGTTCATGTATAGCAGGCGAGTGGTATCTGAGAACCGAGCAAACATTGCTGAATCTCATGAGTAAAAGTGAATTCAAGATGCATCTGATGTAATTTGCATAGTGCCATAGCCTCAGAAGTTATGCTACAAAACACCAGTTCATCTGCTGTATATTAATTGTTCAGCATTGATCTGAACCTAAGATCTAGTTTATCTAAAAATATCTACATAAAGAGCACATTGACTGTTCATCGCGTAATGATAAATTTAAGTACACATTGTATAAAGTTCCCACTCTCTTAGAGTTTAACCCTTAACATACTGAGTAGGAATGGCAGACATAATTTAGACATCAGTATAGACGTAAAATAATTATTAACGTATAAACGATATAATAAAATAATGATCGTTAAGTACAATTGATTACAGAACGTGTAGTGCATATTTTCACCATCCCACCTGTGAGTGGAATATACAGTGTATTAAATTGTGATTGTTTGTGTTTTGTCAATATTAAATAATTTTAAAATCTATCAACGTCTGCAGTATTATTCACTTTATTTATATTAAGTCACCATCCATAATAATTTTATATGCATGAGATAATCAGCCATAGGTTGTATGAGTGTGTTTGGTTAAGCTATAAAACATTTAGTTAAATATCCCCGAGTCTCTCGTTTTACCCTTTGCTATTACCAGCGCGGAAATTGAGAGATTACGAGTGTAACCTCATATATGTTATTCATAAGGTAGTAAGTCAGGGAGTGTTGGTCAAGGAGCTGAGGTGTGGTCAGATTTGGTCTCAAACCCTCATCTAGATCAGCCTTGGTATAATTTACCAAAACTCTGGATTTTGTTGCATGGATGTTCAAATATGACTGACACATAGTATTTTTTTTTTCTGGGAATGTTGCACCAACTGGGGCCTTCGAATATAAACCTGCATACCTGAGAGGGGATGTTAACATAGATGTGATTTCATATCACTTATTATATAAGTGTGGATTTTTTTTTTCCGAATATGAATGCCAAACGTGGAGTTTCGTTAATTTTCTCCACGCCCTGAACTAAATGCGTGTTGAGGGAAGGGAGAGAAAGGAAAGAGATAGATATGTAAATTTTTCACAGATGTTAACGCACAAATCATGTAGATTTATGTTGAAGTTCAATTTTATATTTTGTTGAATTAATTTATATGTATGATATACGTAAAATTTATATATATATGTATAATATGCGTATTGGTAGTGAAAGTTTATTTTGTCTCAGAGAAGCGTTTGATTATTAATTTTTTTGTATTTTTGATTTTTTGATTGATTATTATTTACAGGCAGTAGCAATTAATTTCACATTTTATCAATTTTATATATGCGAGTGAAAAAGTAAAATTTCATTTAGATTATAGAATTTGTAAAAAAATTTCTAAACACCAATGCAGAAGGTTAAAATCAGTAACACTGCCTCAATTAATGTCGCTTTTGTCAATTATATATAGGCGAGTGAAAAATAAAGTTTTGTTTTGGATCATATGATTTATAATAAGATTTCTAAACATAAATGCTAGAATCGGTAGGTAGCATGAAAGGTTTTTTTTCAAGATTGTTTTATATGTGCGCATTGATAATAATTTTTTTTTCCAATGGTAATTAAAAGCTGTGAGTAAATAAGAAGGGAATTTTTTTTTTTGTTTTGAAATATTTTATATATATACACATGTCGAGAATAGATTTTAAGTTGTATATATACGCGCATCGGTAATAAATTTTCAAGTGCAATTAAAAACAATAGTTAAATAGGAAGAATTTTTTTTTGGGAAATATTTTATACATATATATGCGTGTTGATGGTAAATTTTTTTTTTGTTTGTCACAAAAGGGCATTCAATTGTGATTGAAAACAATGACTGAGATTGATTTCGAATTTTATACGCAAGTAAAACGTTTTGAAATATTTTATATATATGTATGCGTGTCAATGGTAATTTTTTTTTTTGCCACAAAAGAGCGGTCAATTGTAATCGAAACTAGTGACTAAAATTGTTCTAATTTTATCCACAGTTATGTATATATATATGGGTGAAAAATGTAAATTTCTAGTCTATGTTAGGTGTTGTATAACACACTTTCTCAAATCAAATTCGCTAGAGTTGGAATGTAAACACACTGTGGCTGATAAAAATTATTTTTGTAATGAGAAATAAACGAAAAATTTTAAATTTTGTTATATAAACAGCAATGCATATTGTGAGGTCCAATACCATTTATATATAGATACGGGTATCTCATCCACTGGCAACTGGCACCCGGGGCTCTTAAATAGCTGAGAGTTTCTCATATAAATTTGTTGTCAGGGTGAGACAATTGAAAGGACTCACTGTTGGGAAGTTTGGTTGGTGGTTCAATTGTGCTAGATAGAGTGAATAAACAAACGATCAGGCAAGATTGTTCTATATATATGTGTGTACTTAAAAGGGAAATGAAGTTTAAAAAAAAAAGAGAAACAATCATAGTTAAAAGAAATAGTGATGGCAGCTCTGCAGTGTTGGAAAGAAAACACAGTGGAAGACAGGCATGGGTAAGAACAATTTTATTATTATTAGTTTTTTTTTTTGGTTGTTGTTGTAATCTCATATGTTAGATAAATTAAGGGCTTGGTTCAGTTCTAAGTAGTTACTAGTGGTAGGGCAGAATACATAGATGGTCTTTTCATTGGGAAGGATGGCAATGCACTGTTGAGAATAAATTAGAGTACATTTAGCAAAAATCAGAATGAATAACAGTACAGAAGAGAGAGTAATGGTAGAGAAGAGTGAGGCAAGAGAGGAAAGGCTAGAAGAGGGAGTGGAGAGTAAAGGAAAGAAATTAAGATTGGGAAGAGAAATAATAAAAATTAATCATACAGAAGATATAGTAGGGAGGAATATGAGCAGTGGGGATGCTGAAAACAAGGAAAACAACCCAGATATGGGGGAGCAATCTGAGGGGAAGCCAGAGAAGGCTTTGGAAGAGACAGCAAAGGAAGGAGAGGGAGTGTTAGCAGCCATATTCAGCATACTGGCACAAAATAAGGCAGAGAAAGAAGCAGAAAAGAAAGAAAGAGACAAGGAAAGAGAAAAAAGAGACAAGGAAAGAGAAAAAAGAGACGAGGAGAGAGAAAAAAGGGAGAAAGAAAGAGATGATAGGTTATATGCCATATGGAGGGAGATAGAAGAAAGGGACCAAAAGATTAAGAAGGAAAAAGAAGCCAGGGACAAGGTAGCCAAGCAGGAACAGGAGAGACTATCAAAAGCTAGAGAAGAGAGTAGAGTTACTGAGAAAGACAAAGAAGCTGTAATATGGTATCCAGAAGAGGTTGAACTAAGAGAAACTAAGGGTGAAATGGTGGAAGAAGTTGTAGAGATAGGTAGAGAAACTGAGAACAAGGAGAGTAACCATGAGGATGTAGATACAGAGGAAGTAGAAAAGACGGAATCTCCTTTTGAAATAAGATCGAAAGAGCAAAGAAGTGAGTCAGGGGTTGTAGAAGAAATGTTGCAAGGTAGTATTCAAAAAGAGATGTGGGAAATGAGTGATAGTTTAGATGAGGAACATGTTAAAACAGAAAGGAAGCCAGAGGGTACCATGGAGATAAGCAAGTTGAAGAAACTTTAGAGGTTTCAAACAAAGATATTTCAGGGAAATCACAGGTTGAAAATCCTATTACTGATAAATCAAAAATCGAGGTTATTAAAAAGGGAGAAATTGAAATTATGAAGAGTGATATGGAAATTGCCAATCCACCTTCAGGAAAGCTGCTAATTGTGGAATATATCACTAAAACTGCAAAAGGAGAGGTAGTACATACAGACGTCGAGACAGTATTAAACACCATAAAAGAACGTAAAATGGATGTGAAGGTAATAGAAGACTCCAAAATAGTTGTAGGGATTGAAGGGTTTAACTTTGATATAAAAACTGAGGAAGAGTTGAGACTTGATGAAGACACTGTAGAAGAGTTTAAAAGGGATACAAAGACTGCTGAGGAGTTGCAAGCTGATTTAATAAAATCTAAAATTGATGTAAAATTTAATAACAGAGTCCAACATCAATGGTGAGATCATGGAAAAGTATAAAATTGATGCTGTGAATATTGATAATTGTAATATCCAATATGGAGATATCAGAATGTTCAAAAATCTATTCAGAGACTGAAATTGATATCGAAAACATGGAAGGGATGAAACCTGATGAAATCATGCAGGGATCTTTTGAACAATAAAAGATAGTTCAGAACATTGAGGACTCTATAGATATGAAAAGAAATGACGAAGAATACAAAGTAAATCTTCTTTCAACCTCATCGAATCATGTTATTTTTATTGAAGAAATTAAGCCAAAATCTTACCCAGAAGTACCAAAACTAAAGGCAATTGAGGTTACTGAAACTTATATAGATAGGAATGTTTTAGAAGACAGACCTTTCTCAGAAATTTCCAAAATGAATCTAAGTTTGATCGAGGAGCAGAAGATAGTGGAGCTAAGTCTGAGATCAAGGCCTGGGGGGATGGAGTGATTTTTGATGGTGAGAGTAGCCCAGATACTGCCAGAATTCAAATGGGAAAGACAGGATGGAAAAGGAAGAGGATAAAAGAAGATACATCTTTAGTAGTAGAAAATCATATGGTTCGAATATGAGAAAGCAGATAAGGTTTCGAAAAACAAGGTTTCGAGAGATTAAGGATAATGTTCCAAAGAATAAGGTTGCAAAGCTGACAAGGTTTCTAATGCTTAGAGCCAAAGGTAAAATAGACTGTAAAACAAACCCCCCAGATGCATCAGGAATAGTTAATATCTAAGGATCTAGTTCACATTTTAGCAGTAAAAATATATAGGTATGGTGATAAGCCTATTGGTAGAGGTAGTTTTTTTTATATATTGTTTTTTTTATTATTATTATTTCACCAATATAAATAATCACAGATGTGGTAGCATATTTAGTAGATATAGAGGAATGATTATATATATATATAAGTAAGAGTAAGGCATAGGTATATTTTATCTGTATGAACAATGAGGTATTAGATATAGTGAGAAATGGATTAGATTTTAGAGTGAAAGGAATCATTTGTTTGTCATGTGTTTTGTTTTTTTTGTTTTTGTTTATGTGCTGGGTAGACCAAAGTTAGGATGGGAGGAGCTGATACAACGTGAGAAATAAATTTCATAAATCTTTACACAGAAAATGATTTATGATTGCTCATTTAAATAATAAGTAAATTCATTTTTTTATTGTTTTTTTTGTTTCTGGACTTCACTGATATGAAACAGTATGATTTCATCATCACACGTTTCACCTATTCTATAAATCAGTAGCCTTCATTTCCCTAGTTCAAACCCTAAAGGTACACATATATATAACAATATACTTGGGAATTTAACATGTATAAAAACATATATTTACACGTATATGTGTGTAATTGTATATGCACACACGTCTGCTATAATTGTATATATTTTGTAATAATTTTATTTGCTAAAAAAATGGTATATTCACATCTGAATGATATTATCGTTATATAACGTACACACCTTATAATTTTATAAATATTCATCTTATGATTTTAAATAATTGAATTGGTTTCAAGCTGGGAAAATTGTATTAGATAAGAACAGAATTCTCTAAATTATTTCAAACTGGCTTTGAGGTTAACCAATTATTTAATCACATAGAGCAACAAAGACAAATGTAGATTTCTCATGTCTATGATAAAATGCTAGCAGCTTAAATCTCTTTCAGGAAAAGAAAAGGAGAAGCAATCCAATGTTTAAAGACAAAAAAGAACTTTACCAATCTCATGAGACACCACCGGTACAAATCCAGATTTTAGGATTCTTAATAAAATAAAAATTGGACAATTAAACCTGCATTGAAATCCAGATTGGAACTGGAATCTGAGAAAAATAAAAGGAACAATGAATAAACATTAAACCTGAAATCAATCAACCGATTCGTTTGAAGTTGATGCAATTAAGACTTCTTAGGTTTTAAAGTCTAAAAATAAAGATTGTAAATGAACTGTAAGAGGGGGGGTTAAAGAAATATAAAGAGGCAGTTGAAAGGAAATCGTCATCCATTTTTGCTTTACTCATGTTTCAACTTATATCCAGGCAGTGGGCCCAGTTTTTACCATGCAAATAAGTGGCTAGAAAAAACTAAGGCCATCTTCCTGATGATCAAGAACAGTTTATGGAGACCGGAGACCCAAACCACAGCCCTTCTGAAAAAATAGCCCATCGATGAACCAGCTCAGATAAATCAGTCCATGCGTGTGTGTTTCATACTGCCAGCTGCAAGCCTCCAGATAAATAACCGGTAACCACTTTTCAATCAAGCTAAATCTAAAAGCTATAGCCATCTATAAATCTTTCCTAAAGCTAGCTATATAATAAGTAATGTGCGCAAACTCTTCCATTCAAATCTTATAAATTAATCACACTATGTTTACAAGGTGTATTCTCTCTTAAAGCAATTAACTGTATTAGATAAATGTATCTCAACCTGTATAATTTTAAAATACTTTAAAAGTTAAATGTAAATCTTGCCTGATCTCAAATTCTTAAATCTCTTTTGTGAAATTCAACTTATAAAAGCTTATTTGCCTTATTATTTTCTCTATTTGTGTCTATACTTTTGCATCTATGTATATATATTTTGTTAAAATGCATTTATTGATTTATGCTTTGCCTTCGGAGCAGAGACTATTAATTATTATAAACTTAAAGAGACGTTTTGTTCTCAAGTAAAGTAATTATGCTGTTTGGCATATCTATAGATTGTCTCTGGTCCAAAACCTACTTTGATGTATTATTTGAACTGCTATGCGTAACTTAATATCACATATGTTGCTTATTAAAAGGTTTGTTTGGTTAAATAAAAGAGAGCGATAATTTAAGGCATATTGAGTAGTTAGCCAAGTTTAAGCCCCAGATATGCTTTAGACCCCATTAATGTAATTGCATATAATATGTAGTTAATTAATAAACTAGATCAATTTTAATAAAGTCCTATTTAGCACAATTTCAGTGTTTATTTAATTAACTGGTGTAGGGTAGTTTGCAGAAGAATCTATAGATTTTGTGCTTTACTAGTTGTTATAATTAAGATTTCAAAAGCATTGTGAATGAGTTTTTACGAAGCACTGAGGTCCATTCTGCCTTGCTATCATATAATTATTAAGATAAGATTAAGTTTTAAGGACTATCTTATCATCCTTAGTTCGGACAGCCCTATCTTGAATGGGATAGTGATTTTAAGGGTCATTCCCATTACCTCCTCCAGAACTGGAACACCGGAATCCAGCATCTTATATCATGGCTGTTTGAGCATCCGAACTAAAAGTTCATGTATCACAGGCAAGTGGTATCTGAGAACCAAGCAAACATTGCTGAATCTCATGAGTAAAAGTGCATTCAAGACACATCTGATGTAATTTGAATAGCGCCATAGCCTCAGAAGTTATGCTACAAAATGCCAGTTCATCTGCTGTATATTAATTGTTCAGCATTGATCTGAATCTAAGATCTTGTTTATCTAAAAATGTCTACATAAAGAGCACATTGACTGCTCATCGCATAATGATAAATTTAAGTACACATTGTATAAAGTTCCCACTCTCTTAGAGTTTAACCCTTAACATACTGTATAGGAATGGCAGACATAATTTAGACATCAGTATAGACATAAAATAATTATTAATGTATGAACAATATAATAAAATAATGATCCGTTAAGTACAATTGATCACAGAACGTGTAGTGTGTATTTTCACCATCCCACCTGCGAGTGGAATATACAGTATATTAAATTGTGATTGTTTGTGTTTTGTCAATATTAAATAATTTTAAAATCTATTAATGTCTGCAGTATTATTCACTTTATTTATATTAAATCACCATCCATAATGATTTTATATGCATGAGATAATCAGCCATAGGTTGTGTGAGTGTGTTTGGTTAAGCTATACAACATTTAGTTTAATATCCCCGAGTCTCATTTTAACCTTTGCTATTGCCGGCGTGGAAATTGAAAGATTACGAGTGTAACTTCATATATGTTATTCATAAGGTAGTAAGTCATGAAGTGTTGGTGAAGGAGCTGAGGTGCGGTCAGATTTGGTCTCAAACCCTCATCTAGATCAGCCTTGGTAAAATTTAACAAAACTCTGGATTTTGTTGCGTGGATGTTCAAATATGACTGTTACATTATTAATGTATCATTATTCACCATGAAAGATTTATCATATTGATGTGAGACAGACACCATAAGTTAAAATACACACATGACGTAAAATATTGCCTATGTCCAATTTAATCATTTAATAATAAAATAATCATATAGATTCATGAATGAATCACCACTTGATAAAGATAATTTTACATTGTTCATGGAAACCACTTGCTATTTTATGCAGAAGTTCTACATACTGTAATGGAATAGCGTTACATGAGATTTGAATCCAGGCATATGATGTTACATTAAATATATATGCAATTGACGAAATGAATGACAGGTACAAACTTTTAAAAAAAAAAGGTTTTGCTTGAATAATGAACGAGAAACACCCGTTTCTAGAACACGATCGCCGCTATATAAGAGTACCTGTCAAATTTATTGAAAGAAGAGTAAAAGAGTTTTCTTGTTATTTGTTGTTTTTGAGAATAAATATGTAATCATTAGTAGTAAGTTTGTTTTTTTTGTTTTTTTTTTAAAAAAAGAAAGACGAATGATTGAACACAGGTTTGACATTTTATTAAGTCATTTAAATCATGTTGGAACATAAAGAGAAAATGAATTGATTAAGTTGCAACATGTTCTGAAATTCCAAGCGATCTAAAATTATTTTCAATGGGGGGGGGGTAATTAGTAAATGTAAAATTAGTAAAAATAAAACAATAAGCCGGATATATGTCAGTAAGGTCTAGATAAAACAAGCCGAATTTAGAAACAGAAGTGAGAAAAAGTGTACACTGCTATTGTACAACCCAGACTTTTGTCTCCAGCTAAACAATGCCTGAAAAATAGCCAAATTGAGTTAAATTCCAAAGTGGTGCAAATGATCCCAAAAATCGCTGAATTAAGTTAATACTCGGTGAACCTATTGGATGAAGGGTCTCACAGGTGCAAGGGGGAGATTGGATGAAAAAAATTCAAGGTGTGAGGGGGGAAGAGAAAAAAAGAAAAAAAAAGAAAGGAACTAGAGAGTCATCGATGTAGTGGAGATAATTAAGTTGCTGATTTGGTGAAGAAAGTTTTCCTTTTATCAGTAGAAATAAGATCTAACTTTTGTATAATAGGATAACGGAGATGCGTTGCTGAACCTAAAATTCAAGGCTTGACCGCCAGACCTCCGCGCTTCATTCAGATGATTGCCCCTAGGATGCTCATAACACCAGAGAAACTTTGCCTAAGGACCACACATGCTGTTGAGACCTCGCAAATTGCCAGAATGCTTAGTTAAAGAAGAAATCATCGCTCAGAATCCTTCTTACCGGCTGTCTACATTCCACAGGTAGCTATCTTTAAATTAATCGTACTCATTTATGCACCAGAATAGATAAACTTTAAAAACAAGAACTAGTAAAAAACATTTAGCTAAATGATATAATTACTCGCGACCATAAATGAATGATTAAAGAACTTAACCTGAATAGTTTGCCTACAAATAAACATCCTTTAATATGTGTGCGAAGTCTCATTAATTCTATAGTTAGTTTATCTCAGCTTGCCAGTCATATACCAGCATAAAGTTGTTATTAAATACATTTAAATAAACCATTTATTTAATTAGCATTTTGTTATTGATTGCTTGGAATTTCAACTCACATTTATATAATAGGGAATGAGTGTTGGAGTGATCCAATGTGTTTTGTTATGAATGAATGCATTTGATATTTTTGGTGTTGGGATTTGATTAGACTTATGTTATATTGTCATACTTTTCTTAGATTAATATTAAACTTTGGTTGATTTGTTCTGTGGGATATAGGGCGGGCCCTAATACGATAAGTCTGATTGATCACGATTGAAAGGTCACATATGCGATATAATTTGAGAGGTGATATTGGCTGTGTTCGTTTCCTGTTTCCGACTGGAGTGATGCACGGGCATGTTTTGTGAGATAGTTGAGTGAGCTTATGCACATATGTGGTGGACTCTTGTAAAGTTCTCCTGGCACCTACTACTTGGATTCGATCCGAATTTACGTATAAATAAATAAAAGCGTACGGGTATATGTGTTTGAAATTATCTTCACCGAACATTATGTAACCCCCCAGACGCAAGAACACAGCAGATTCATAGGAGTGACATTAATGTGCTTTTGGCTTGGAAGCCGGAGGGGGTATGGTTACAATACACTAATAAATTTGGTTGGTCTGCCTACCAACTGATGATGATTACACATCATCATCAGGACACTATCCCAATTAAACAAACACTATGGATATACTAGTGTCCCATAAGCTAACTTATTTTATCCTTGCCATTGGATTATGAATACTAATTTTCACCATACACGGTGGAAAACTAACTTTAACTTCGTGAAGGATCTAACAATAAAGGAGGCTCTACAAAACAACATGGAAGCTGCATAAGAAAACAACATGAAAGTTGTATATGAAAAAACATGAAAGTTGTATACTAAAAATGGCTGATTCTAATACCTTCATTGGTATACAAGTGTGGGCAATGCCTCAACACATAAAATAAAATTCAGACCATATGATTATCCTCTCTTAGGAATTAATAATGCTCTAAGCATTAACTTTTAACTAGCCTCACAATATCATCCTTTCACGTAATCAGCAATGGAGGAATTCTCCATAATCCCATGCATAATACAAATATTATTATCTTTGATGCATTTATATTTAGCATAACTCTTCAGCTAACAGCTGGTACAAATTCTAATTAATGCAATAGCAAGGTAAAACAACAATAATCATAAAAGTGGAAACGTAAATATTCCATTTTACAATGCATAACTGTTAATGTTTGATAAACAAACCACCAATATCTAAATAAAATAACCTTTAATTATTTTAAAATAATTATTACACCTTGTCATAGCAAGTCATGTACATGAAATGATAGATCAACTTACATTTGATATCTAAAATGGACATTTTAATTAATAGGCAATATTAAGAAAATGAAAAAGGTTTATTAAAATTATCTCTTATAACAGAACAATTGTGTCATGAGGTATATAATTTTAGCAAGTTCATATTTGTTTATTCCCTTTCAATATAATATTGACATTTATTTTAATAGAATGAGAGATAAATATTTCTCACTTCTTTTTCCCATAAACAATATTTACCACCATATATTTACTTGATAGAACAACATAAAATAATGTGATAAATGATACTATTTTTATGCATCTCTAGACCCTTACCAAGCACTATTTATAGTTTTCAAAACATATACTATATAAAAAAAATAAACCTGATCCTTGAATACTACATGAGCAAGAAAAAAAAAAACATATATTACAATATTATATGTGTCAATCACAACGATGAACAAACGTTTCCTTTCCTTAGATTTTATTGTAATTGTTCCAAATTGATCCGATCTTATGAGTAACACTAATGATAAGACATATATGATAAGCAATATTCTTAGCAAATACAGATGTGGAATATCTTGTTTCACAATAACCTATTCAGACAATATTTACACATTTTTTTAAAACATAAAAATCTTCTATTAATTTCCGTACTGATATAAATACAATGAAGCAATATTTGAAACATTTTCAAAGGCAATACCACTAATATAAGTCTCCTGTTTAATGATAGCGTATTCAGACACCATTTAAAACACTTATAAAGGCATGAAAATCTTTTATTAGTTTGCATAATAATAATAATGTGAACATAATGAGGCAATATCCAAAATATTTTCAAAGGTAATTCTATTAAACCAGGTTTGTCAAGATTTATAAACGCATTTTTTTTTTAAAAAAAAATCTTAGATGGATTGGTATATTTGATATTATTCCAGTGTTATAACATTTAGCAATTTGAAAGTCAGACCATTGAACAGACTGAAAATTATTTGTTGATTTATCCTCCTTTTCTATCCACGAAGATTTCTGTTATAATTTTTGAACAGCTGAGAATATCATTATTTTACATTTACCTGATCAAGAAAATTAGATAAATCCTTATTTATTTACTTCCATTATACAATACATATTTAATAATATTAGCAAAGTTAATTTACTAGTCAAGAATTGCCAATAAACTATACTTGACACTTTTTTGTTTTTATCGTTGCGAAATGTAAACTATACTTGACATTAATAATTTATCATTTTCTATTTTAAACAACTAAGCCATTCGCAGTAAAATTGAAGCATGAAATCGAAGCAGATGATATCTCTTCCTAATGACAATACAAAATAATTCAGGCATTTTTTTTCTTTTAGAACAAATTATTTTATAGGATTTAAAAATAAATGTTTAATTTATTTAATGTTTCTTCTAAAATTTCCATCAAAAGAATTTTGAATTATTTTTACGGAAAAGATAGTTTAAACAACAAATGTGTTTTTCAGATTAGCACGAAAATTAAATTGACTTTAGTCCTTTTTCTATTATATCTTAATAATTCTGGTATTTTTAGTTTTAAGCATTTACTAAGAGGAATAAAACAACAATAATCCCTTACTTTTTCTGCTCTGATCCTTTCCTCCAAGTGGTCCATATGTAGTCAAATATTTCTTCCAAGAATAACATTAATACTTATGAGGGTCATTTTTTTTCCAATGTGTAAAATCCAAAACTATACCGTCAATAAAAACAAAAGCAGCATGAGATGTCACAAAGTTATTAGTTTTTTTTATTTTACCATCTTTAGTTTCATCTAATCTTATACTTTTCTTCAGAATAATTTGAAATTATTATTATAGATTATTACTTTACTATTTTTTTTCTTTTATGAGTGAAAATTTACTTCTTCTTTCAACTTTTTCATTAAGTCATCACACCAGCTGATAAAACTTGTTCTAGCTTTTATTGTTTGTCTTACCGGTTGTGATTGGTTCTAAATACTCCAATCATAGTAAATGTACATAAATTAATATTTTTAATCCATCTAGTGAGGAAAATCCAGACTGATCTTTCAATTTAACGCATTATACAATGTATTTAAAGATCGTTTATAAATAAATTTAGAAAAATTATCAATTGCTTTTGGTTGTTTATTTTTATTTTTATTTTAATTGTTTAATAATAATGAAAGTTTAAATACTTTCCCATTTTCGAATTGGGTTTTCTACTATTACAATATTATTTAAACTAGATACCACTGGAAATTGTGATAAAATATTTATGAGATAAATATCTATTCAATCAGAATCTCCAGCGTATTATCAGTCAAAATTATCCTCACTTTTAAGATCTTTATGAGTGCTTTTGGTTTAATTGAAAAATCTATAATCCAATAAGCATTTTAATATATATAATGAATATTTACACACTACTTTTCAATAATTTATAACTTAGTACTATTTTAAAATTTAAAATTTTACACACTCGACCCTTGACTAAATTTACTACCATGAGCCAAAACGTATGGTTACAATATATATATATATATATTTGAAAACCAGTCACTCTTCACAAACCTGGGAGCTTAATTGTATATATATATATAAAGAAAGTTACTGTTAACACTAACTGAAATAATTATAGAAAATATACAAACCATTATACAATTACAAATACCCAGTAACGCCCTCTGTTTAAAGATCTATATCATTTTAAGGTTTGCTATTATTGAGATATAGATCTTTAAACAGAGGGCGTTACTGGATATTTGTAATTGTATAATGGTTTGTATATATATATACATATATATATCAAAATAGTCAATTAACTTCCCCAAAAAAGCATGTTGTTTGATTTTTAATAATTTAAAGCAGTCCAACAATTGCCTCCTCATTTTGCTCAACCCCTTACACATCTACACTGTCTTTCTGGCTGTTAATTGACTTACTCAAAAAAAATCACAACCACAAAACACAGATTCTTTGACTAAATAAATTTATTATCCACATATAACTATAATTCATAATTGTAACTATTTCTCCCAAACACACTGGGTCAATAAACCAACAGTTGACCAAAACATTTTTCAAAATAAAGTCTGGATCTATCATCTACTCAGCCTGTTGGGAGGGTTATAACTCCACTGATCTTGAGATGGGAGGCTTTAACAATCAGACAGTTAACCATCATTATAATTTTGTGCATTCCACAACAGGAGCTCACATTCAGACCATGGAGAGATTTTAGGGTCTACCGAAATGGCAGAACAGCAAACACCATGGCACAGCACACCAATATCTGCCAAAATAATCTAACTGAGTTGATTTGGAGGTGTCTTCATCAAGACAATGACATTTTTAAAGCCATATTGAATGAAATGACTGCCCACCCAAGTAGCTAGTCTCCAAAAATCACTAAGAACTTGTTCTATTTTGCAAAATGTTTTGGTCAACTGTTGGTTCATTGGCCAGTGTATTCAGGACAAATACTTACAGTTATGAATTCTAGTCAAATTATTGTTTCAAAGAATCTGTGTTGTGGTTGTGATTCTTTTGTGTAAGTCAATTAACACCCAGGGTGGCAGTGTTGATGGGTAGGGGGCTGAGCAAAGTGTGACAGTGTTTGTTTGACAGCTTTGAATTATTCTAAATCAATAAACAATATGCTTTTTGAAAGAAGATAATTGACTATTTCGATTGATGTATAAAAATCATCTTTTCATTTAGATCTTTTTATAAAACATGTAGTATGGAAGTAGATTTTAAAATAAAGTCGACATGTTACATAATATCCAAAATAAAGAGAGAGGTTTTTTTGTTGATAAAAAACAAAATCTTTTTATAAAACATGTACGATAATTAAAAAAAAAAAAAAAAAAATCTCACATAATGTAACCCAAAAAAAGCCACTTATTAAAAAAAAACTCCATTTTTAATTTAAAATAAAAAAAGAAAGTGTCCATTATAGATTAAAATTAAAGCACAAAAAGGTTCCATTATAATAGATTTGCCACATACATATTGAATGGCATGTAGCAGGATGTATTGGGCATGCAATGCAACTGCATCACATTCTGTGTTTGGGATGTCCTCCAGTTGAAAAAACATGTTAGCCATTTTGTTATTCTCATACGAGTTGCGAAAAAAATGGTACTTTTTTGCCAACACATGCAATCATCCTGTGACGGAGCCCTTTTTATATTTAAAATAAAAATAAGTACTGCTTTGGGATATATCAGTGATCCACTGATAATTATTAGTATGCAAAAATATATACATCAATAAAGAACAGGCGAAAAACTTTCTACTGCACACACTCTCATATTAAATCCGAGCAAAAATACAAATTTTGTCAATATGCATAGAAACTCACACTGCAATGAAATGGCTAACTGGTAGACATAGTGTTCGAATGTGGAAAAAATTGGCCTTGTTTGTTACCTTTATCTAAACAGCTACTGTGATCACAATTGTGTATTAGCCATAGGTTCGCCACGAAAGTGGTATTATTCTGTGTTTTAACACAGAAACAGCACCACCAGTCAATGTACAGTGTATAAATTACAACTGCTTATAAATTTATAACATACGCTTAAATTGTTTAACTCTATGAATTGAACATTTGAATATGGTATCTTAAAAACAGAAATGCATTCAAAAGCATATTATTTTTGTGTGTGCATTGTTATCCCATTAATATTAACTTCAAAATAAATGTGTGTATTTAAATACAAAGTGAAGTTATATAAACAAAAATAATTCTTCATGCTAATTCCCAGACATGTATTCACCTATCTTAATACATCGTCTATTAAGTGTAAAATCTTTTGTATTGGTGTTTTCTTTTTTTACATGTCTATATTATTCTAGATGATAATAGTTACCACATAATGAAAAGAATTGTTCTTTATTTAATAGAATATATATTTCTAAATATCTGACATTATTATAATTCACAATTTACACAAACCATAAGAACAATGGCTAACTTCCTTTTTTCTCTTATATATTAGCACCAACTACAACAACCACAAGTAAGTTTACTCATTGAATTTTACAAATCATTTAAGTTATATTTTATTTACATTTTTTTTCAAATTATTAATGTATTAACGATTATTTTTCCAATAAATATCATAATAAATAATAGTGACTTCTTCAAATATATATATCTGATTTCAAATATCATCATTCTACTAAGTTATGCAATAGCAACCATGTATAATATTAATATATAACACTCACTGTGAACAACGTTTTGTTATATATGCTTAATTTTTGAACTATACATAAAAACTTATCTTAAATAGAAAGTTCTTGTTTTCGTCATATGTATTTATATAGAAAAAAATAATTTTGGATTTATTTGTCTGTAATTTGAGTTTTATATTAAATGATGTTAATATGATATTATTTAATGCTATTACTAGTTTATATTTTATGCAAATAATGATTCAAGTTTTAGAAAATCAATGTCACTTAAAATTGAAAGTGTATTTTAAATTAATGTCTAAGGGTTCGTAATTATAAATAAGTTGTTTATTTATTATAAAAGGTTGATATATAAATTTATACCATAAGCTTAAATTGATGTAATTCAACAATTGAACATTTGAATACGTTATCTTAAAAACAGAAATGCATTCAAAAGCATATTTTTTGTGTGTGCATTGTTATCCCATTAATATTAACTTCAAAATAAATGTATTTAAATACAAAGTGAAATTACATAAACAAAAAAAATTCTTCATGCTAATTCCCAGACCTTTATAGATTTATCTTAATACATAATCTATTAAGTGTAAAATATTTTGTATTGATGTTTTCTTTATTTATATGTCTATATTACCTCAGATGATAATAATTACCACATAATGGAAAGAATTGTTCTTTATTTAATAGAATATATATTTCTAAATATTTGACCTTATTATAATTCACAATTTACTTAAACCATATTATTAATGGCTAACTTGTTTTTTTTCTTTTATATATTAGCACCAACCACAACAAACACAACTAAGTCTACATCGAATTTTACAAATCATTTAATTTATATTATAATTACATTTTTATTTACATTTATTAGTGTATTAACGATTATTTTTCAAATAAATATCAAGTTCTCATTTGATCCTTGGTGTCAGCCACAGGATGGTGTTATTTCTAGCTAAATTTCTAAAAATATGCTGTTTCTGCAGCCGTACCCAAGCATTTAAGCATTCTTTCTGAAAGAAATCCTAGAAAGATTGTTAACTCGGAGTTAAGTCTTCTTTCTATGCTAAAAGGTAGAGTGTTAACTGGGATGGGAGTTAAGTCTTCTTTTTATGATAATACCTAGAAAGAGTGTTAACTCGGCTTAGCGGCTAACAGTGTGGCTTTTTTCGATGCTAAAAGTAGAGGAAAATGCCATAGTTGTTTGTGTCATGCAGTACATCATAATGCTGTGTTATGTATTTTATGTAACAATATTGTACGAGGGTGTGTTAAGTTGATCGTGTCAAAATTATTTAAATTTTCATTGGGGCCTTTTTTAAGATGAATTGATGTACTGTTACCTTTTAACAATTTTAACAGTGTCGTGATTGTTCCTCATAAAGCTGTAAGTCTCCTAAATTAGCAATTAGGGTGGGATAGCGTAATATTTTTAACGATCACGCTTTGAGTCACATTTTAATGAAAAATTTTCTGAGACTAAGAATATGGCTAATTCCATCCCAGAAAACTTGAAATGATGGGAATTTCCAGACATGGAAGCTAGCGCTGGAACATGTTTCTACAGCTGAAAAAAAATCCTGCTGCTGAAAGAAAAGACTGGA
The DNA here is from genome assembly GCA_028023455.1 of Epiperipatus broadwayi. Taxonomy (NCBI): domain Eukaryota; kingdom Metazoa; phylum Onychophora; class Udeonychophora; order Euonychophora; family Peripatidae; genus Epiperipatus; species Epiperipatus broadwayi. The sequence goes on from JAQFVV010013154.1 coordinate 104,520, forward strand.
TTGTGTGGCAAATATATGCCGATTTGAGGTCCAAAAACATCTTTTGACTTTCATTTGTAAGTCTTGTTGTTGCCAATGGAAATGTTCACTTTGTAAAGGGCAGCTTGTTGAGGGATTCCAAATGGCCTTCGTCAAATGTAAAAAATAAAAGAAGTAACTTCAATTTTTATTTAAACATACATCCCTTCTCCCAATAATTGTTGTCATCGGCAATCAAATGGTCAAATAAAAGAAACATCAATTATTCTTTAATCTTATAGAAAAAAATAAAACAAACCCTCCTACTAATTATTTTCAGTAATCAAATGTAAACCAATAAAAGTAAGACTGTAAATTATTAGTTAAACATAACCCAAATTACTATTTGAACACACACCAAAAAAGACCCGCTCTTGTCAATAAAAATTAAAACTGAAAACTATTATTGTCCCATTGTCAAACCAAATATTATTTGGCAAAACCCAAATAATTTATAAATGAAAAAAAAGAAAGTCAAATCGGTTGTCAATTAAATGGTAACCAATAAAAGTAACTTAAATTTTGATTTAAACATACACACAAACAAAAAAAAATGCAAAACCCTTTCTCCCAATAATTGTTGTCGGCCTGTAAAAAATAAAAGTAACGTAAATTATCCTTTAATCATACACAAAAACACCCGTCCACTAATTGTTATCGGCAATCAAATGTAAAGCACTAAAAGTAAGATAAACCAATTATTTTTTAAAAGTAACCCAAATTACTATTTGAACATAAACCAAAAAAAGACCCTCTTGCCAAAAGAAATGAAAGAAACAACAACTATAATTGTCCCATTGTCAAAAATATTAGGTTTTTGGAAACCAAAACCATAATTTATAAACAACAACAAAAAAGTCAAATCGTTGTCACTCAAATGCAACAAATAAAAGTAACTTCAATTTTTATTTAAACACACACCAAGAAACAACTCCTTTCTCCCAATAATTCTTGTTGGCAATCAAATGTAAAATAAAAGGAATGTAAATTAGTATTTTATCATCACCCCAAAACACCCACCACTCTCACTAATTATTGTCAATCAAATGTACACCACCACTAAAAGTAATGTAAACTATTCTTTAAATGGTTACACCCCTTCTCCCAATAATTGTCTACAATCATGCACACAAAAAACACATCCTCCCAATAATTAGTGTCAATCAAATGTAAACCAATAAAAGTAAGATCATAACTTATTATTTAAACGTAACCCAAATTACTATTTGAACATACACCAAAAAGCACCCTCTTGTCAATAAAAAATTAAACAAACAACAACTATTATTGTCCCATTGTCAAAAATATTTATTTGTAGAACCAAAACCATAATTTATAAATGAAAGGAAGTCAAATTGGTTGTCAATCAAATGTAAACCAATAAAAGTAAGTTAATTTTTTATTTAAACATACACACACACACACACACAAAAAAACAAAACAAAACATTTCCCCCAATATTTGTTGCCGGAAATCAAATGTAAACCTATAAAAGTAACGTAAATTATTATTTAATCATACACAAAAACACCCTTCCCACTAATTGTTGTCGGCAATCAAATGTAAACCTATCAAAGTAATGTAAATTATTTTTTAAAGATCCATCAAAAAAACACGTTCTTTCTTGAATTTTGTCAATCCAATTTTACAAAAACAGTAATACTATTTAAAAAAAAAACACAAATTACTATTTGAACACACACCAAATTAGACCCTCTTCTCAATAAAAATTAAAAAAAACACTATTATTATGTCATTGTCAAAAATATTATTTGGGAAAAATAATTCAGAAATGAAAAAAAAGTAAACTTTGTAAACAATAAAAAGTCCATATTAATAGAGAATCGCTAGCCCAGGAATGTTATATTAATGTGTTTTTGGTTAGAAATAGTGCCATCCCATGTCTGACACGAAGGATCAGATGAGAACCTAATATTATAATAAATAATAGTAAATTCTTCATATGTATATATATCTGATTTGAGCTGTGATCATCCTACTGAGTTATGCAACCTTAAATAAGAGTGTAAGAGAACACTCACATTGAATAAGTTTTTGTTATTATAACAGTAGTCAGGTTCAAACCCTGTCACAAAGGAGTTTCATAATATTTAACAACTGCCTAGATAAGAGTAAGGCTAATCAATTGGCCTCAATGAACATATATGTATATAATGAATCATATAGATATATGTCGAAGACAGAGATAAAGTTAGAAAGTTTTATTTTTATTAAAAGTGAGAGAGAGGGGGAGAGAGAGAAAAAGAAAGATGTAATAGCAGTTTATTTTTGAATACATACAGAAAAATATGTACAAATAAATTGTGGGAATGCAGTTGTTTGCAAATATATAATTTTTTTGTATTATCTGTTATTTCTAATGTATATTTTCTTTTAGCTTTATCTACATAGTATTTTAATCAGAGTAATGAAAGAACTTTGATATTTCTACCTTGAGACAATTTTGTGTCTTTTGTTCCATTACTTACCAATCTAAATTCTACAAAATCTTAAATAAATGTACAGCTAAAAAAAAAAACCTAAAAGAAAAATGTTAAAAGCATGTCTGAGAAATAAAGATCTCAATGCTGATAAACTATTTTGGAAAATAAAATAATTGAATTAATTACTTTAAATAATAATTTTATTTAGGCTAAACAAGGTTACATTATTACAAAACATAAATAAATTACCATGCATTACAATTGTGTATTAGATAAATCTGGTATTAGTTATATGGTTTGAAGCTGATATTAAGATAGTCTTTGTGATATAAAGTTCATAGGTATATGGAATCGCTTCCATGTCTCCTCATAAATGAATTTTGATGATAATAGTTTTATCTTTTTGTTTTATCTTTGGTATTGATTGTATAAAGCACAATCTTTTATCAGGGGGAGGCTGTGAATACATTTATTTGCACCTCACAAACCAGATTGAATATGTGATCAAAATTGACATTCTAATGAGTGGAATTTTTTTTAAGGCAGTCTTGTAATGATACAATTAGGTAGTAATCTACCTTTATGTTTTGATAAATCAAGTCCATTACATGAATTAATGATATGATAGTATGTCTCATTTCCTGAGAGAGCAAGTGTTTTTGTTCTGACAAAAATGTATTAATATATTTCTTTTTGTTTGCTAAGTTTACTGGTCTATACTGCATTATGAAAAAAAATGAAATATTAAAAGTACTTCAATCAACTATCTTGAGAAAAAAGTCAATTTAGCAATATCAACTTATACAATCACTACAATGGTAATGCTTGGGTAGGACAAAAATGTGTAAGGTGATCACCCTAAGCTCCAAAATATATATAGTTGTTCCTGTTCAATGCCTGCCCATTCAAAAACCTGAAAGACCCTACCAATACATCACTAAACTAATCCATGAAGGAATTTATCTTGAACCATATACACTAAGAAAGCTTCCAATAAGACATCATTATTTTCTATATCCAAGCAATACCACAAAATGGATGGTCATGCCAGACTTTTGTCAGTAACAAAATTTTTTTGCATTCATCAACAATAAAGCATTCATAGATTTTGTTTGGAACTTTGAAACAAGCTTACATAGATATAAACTTACATCTAATCAAAATAAAATCCCCAGTCTTCTAAGGTAAATATAACTTATTTTTATTGTTTTAAGTGAACTGAAAATAGCCTATCATTACTCTCAAGGTTTAATTATTATGTAAACTTATATAATTTAATTTGTAACACATAACTGCATTCTTACACTGTTTAATTATATGTTCTTTTATATTTAACTAATTTCATTTTTTTTCTTTTTGTTAATATTTGATATGTAAATTATGTATATTTTTCTCTTTTCTCAATATTTAATTAGACAGAATAGTAATAAAATTGTATACTTAACTTTAAAACAAACTATTTGTCTATCATTAATGAACACATTTACTACTTATATTGGCTTAGTTCCATTCCTGACAGTATCTGTCTCAGAATGAACTGAGTATGCTTTTCTGATAAGCAATTATATTAAACTCAAACCATAAGGGTGATAAAGAAATAGATCATGCATTGAGGGAATAAATGTTTAGAAATAAAGAGTTCAAAGTAGCTAATCTTAAATAGCATGCGATCTAATATAAGAGATATGAAAAGGGAAAAGGAGACCATTCCAAATACACAATTTTGAATATACATGATATAAGTTGAGAAGCATAAAAATCAGGGAAAGCTCATTTCAACTATGCAGATTTAATCATTTACCTCCATTCAGCCTGATAGGTATTGTTACCTCCCAGCCCTGGGATTTGAGCTAGCTAAAAGGGCTGGGTACTTAGCAATAATTCTAAGATTATTTAAGATAGAGTGTATTTATATATGCTATATATTTGGAGATCGGGTCCAGTTCAATTTGATTTATTTTATTTTACATTATATACATTTCTGAGAAGAGAGCCTCGGGAGTACTATTTGGAAGTAGAATTCTTATTGTTTTTTGTATGTTGTTAAAAGTGTTGCAGTGTGTCTAAATTTAGTTTCATTATTTGTGCTGCATGATCAGAAAAATTGGTGGAAGAAAGTTTTACTTCAATTGCGTGGTGTAACATGGGAGAATAAAACAGCAGATCGATTAAAGTACCTCGTCTGTTATTATAAAAAGATACTGAGTCCGGTGGAAGAATACCTTCCCTGCTCATTAGCGGTATTGTAAGTTGGTGTAACCATTTTGTGACAAACTTTTTATAGGTCATATTAAAATCTCCAGCACGAATAGTGGGGTGGGATTGTTTGCTAGAATTGAATTTATTGTCAAAATTATTCTGCTAATTACTATTGACCCTGGGGGTATATATACAAAAATAACATTGATTGAAAGTTGTCTATGATTGAATGTTGATATCAGGAGATTTGCATCTATAAAAATTATTTTAAAAGTAGTGAATGGGCATTGTTGGCTGATAAAAATACCTGTGCCATTTGAAGGCATGGCTGTGTCCCTGGAGCATGCGCAAAAGCCTATTTTATTCATATGTAGCGCTGGATCAAAGTGGGATCCGCTATAAATTTTTGTTTCTAATAGCCCTAAAATGGATGGTTGTGTTGTCTGTATCCAATATTTAATTTGCTGCATTCTTTTAATGGAATTTAAACCTCTGACATTTATTGCACTAATATTTATCCTCATTTGAATTGTATATTTTTCTTTGTAGGGGATATTATTTATATTTTTTCCGATTAGAGTGCTGGAATTTTTTCTCCTTCCTGCGAGCTAAACGTTTTTTTATTGCGGTTTTTTTTGCTGCTGGTAGACTCGCTATTTGCCTGTTTATCTATTGCAGTCTCTTTGTTTTCGTTTTTCACAGTCATTTCTTCCAGTAAGAGTGATTCTATTTCCATACAGTCATCTAATGATTGGTATGCCATGTCTGCTTGTGTAAGTTCTTGCTCGTTTGTTTTAATTTTTTTGCTTTCTCTCATTTTTTTTGTTTTGGACTTTCTTTTAATTTCCAGTGGTGTGCTTCTAACATTTGAAAAAAACTGTGTAATATTGTCCATGATTTCTGTTGTGGTTTTATTTATTATTGTGTGTTCTGTTTGATTTTTATTTTCTTTTGGGATTTCTTTTGCTTCTTTTTGCATGTATTCATTTTTCACTTTTGTTACTTTAAAAATCGCAGTTTCTGTTGGGAGGTTAATTTTTTCTATTTCATTCTCCGTGTTTGTTTTTCTTGGAGCAATTAAGGATGTGCTTGTTTGGCTATCTATTGTGTCATTATTAATTTTTTTATCTACCAATTTGATTGCTTTAATTGCTGCGTAATCAGTGTTCTCTGGCTGTTTGCTTGTTTTAGTGTATTTGGTATTTTGTTCTAAGCTTTTGGGAAGATTTTTATTCTTACTTGTTTGTATTTGTTCATTACATTGAGTTGCTATGTGACCTCTTCTGCTACATGCCAACACCGTGGTTTTAGACCTCTGATGTATAGATATAGTGTGGCTTCTTGGTCTGTTATATGTGTGGGAATACTTTCTGGGTCAATTTCATTATGTAGTTTAATTTTGTATTCAAAACAATTTGTTAGTATCAGAATTGATGTCTCCTTAAGATATAACTGTTGAAAAAATTTTACTGTTCCAAATGGATTCATCATCCTCTGGAAGTCATCAATGTTATACCCAAAGTAGGTATTTTTTAAGATTCCAGAAATATTTCTGTATTTATTCTTGTCTACTTGTACTATCGCATAGTTTCCGAGTGTCTTAATTTGATTTATGAAAATTTCTTTTTGTGTGCTTTCATAAAATTGGACTGCAACATATCTATTGTTAGGGTGTTCACCTATACATTGCACCGATTCGAGTAAGTTTGTTTTTTCTAGTGCTTCAATTAGTAGTGGTTTGGGAAAGCTAAAGAGTGAGCATTGATTGTCGGTGACGGCTATTACTGTTGAATTTTCAGTGAAAAATCTTTTGAAAGTAGCGAAGAGCATTCTTGGAATGGTATTGTTGAACTTCTCTCTAATTTGCTCCAGCATTTCATCTGTCCTTTGAGTGGGTGGAGGGGGTTCATTTACCTCTTGTTCAATTAAATCCAAGCTTATTAAATCATTCGCTGTTGTTTTTCTAAATCTGGGATTTTTTCCCGGGTTAATGTTATCAGCTCTTTTTGCTATTGAGGCGTACGTCTGACTTGTGCCCTGCACTGGATTAGCCTCATGATTGAGTGACTGTGAGGTCGCCATTTTATTGTACTGGCGATTTTTAAAACCAGGTATTGTTTGAGCTTTTTATTCCCCCCCCCCCAAAAAAAAATAATATTATTAAAATGTGTAACATTTTTTTCTTCTACTACTGTTATTTTTTCTTCCTATTATAATTTAAAATTACACTTTTTTTATGTGTAAGCTTTCCATCTGTAATTTTTTAATGCTTGATTATATACCATAGTTATGAATTTTTTCTTTCCCATATTAATCTTTAACTATTTTTGAAAAACTTTTGTTTTAAATATTATTCAAGTTTAATTTTCTATCTTAATCATCATTTTGTAGTGAACTGGCTTTCAATTTTTATACCGAGTGAAAAAAAAAACTAGAGATTTTTTGCTTACCTGCAAACTAGGACTGTAGCTAGGTGGCGCTCTATCTTTATTATTATTATTATTATGTTTCAAAGAATAAACTTTATTAGTATTCAAAAATGTTACATAAGTTACACTTGACAACATAGTTCTTATATATAAATTGGTTCACAAAACTACATATGTACAATGATTTGATGAGTGATTGTATGCGTTAGCAAACAAAACGTATTTAAAAAAAATCAGTTCAACAAAGTCAATGATGTCACTCAATAATAAGATTATATATAATTAGATATACTTCAATTAAACTAAAGCAGGAATGCATCTAATTTGTGTCAAAAGACTTCAAAACTGGCACAAGGGTCCATGTTAGATATGCTTTTTCTGTTAGTACTTTTATATAAGTTCTTTCATATTCCAGGTGTCAATGTACTTAGTATGATCTATAATCTTCATGTCTCTTTCATGTATGGTTTGCAGTTTATTTCTGAAAGTGTTTGAATGTCTTCTGGGGTTATAATTATATATGCAATTACACCTTGTCTACCATAAGGCATAGAGTATAAATGTGCAGATTCTTATTTCAGCGAAGATACCCCTTTTAAAAGAGTCAAAATGAGTTTTCATATTGATATTTTTATTCTTGAGTGAAGTGCTAATTATTTCATGAATGTTTTCTAGACTTGGGCATGAGAAAAAAAGGTGGTTTTGTGTCTTGGAGTCCCTATGGCAAAGATTACACATATCATGTATATCTTTGTAGTTTCTTTGATATTACAAAAAATGTTGTGTAGATAGCAAGTCAAAATTTATCTTTAGGAGAAAGTCAAAATATTTTGGTTCAAGTGACCACAGTTTGAATTTGCAACATAATTGTTTATTAGTGATATGAAGGGGAGTTTGTACATCCTTCACATGGTTTCTTCACTCATTCCTTTCCATTTCATTTTTTGTTTTGGCTTCATATTTTTTCCACACTGTCTGCTGACTTTGTTTCATTTCTCTATTTCCTTCATAAAATTTATCATCATCTGTGTCTCTGCCACTTTCTTTTTTCCTTGTACTACTTAGAATTTCTGATAGAAATAGGGATTTCTTACTCAAGCACTCTCCTATCATTTTTTTTCATTTTTGAATTTGAGTCAAACCCCAATATATCCAATTTTCCGAATTTATTTTCAGTTTTAATTTTTTTACTTTGGAAAATATAATGAATAATATTTTCTATTCTTTTAATTTCCACTCTTTCTTTTGTTCAAATATATAGAAAGCCAAAAAATGGTATTTGATTATTTTTTGAATGTATTTGTAATTTTTATTATGGGAAGGTAGTAATTGATCTTGCTCATAATTTTGATATTCAGTAGAGCTACTTTGCACTGAAGTGACAGGTAAACTGTGGAGAGTTTATCCATAATCTTCTTTGTATCATGGATTAGGTTTTGGATTTCTTTTGACATAGAAAGTTTTGAGGTTGAGCTGTAAATTTTTGTATTGTTCCTCTTTGTGGAGCTTATTGTCTACACAGCAGATGTCTTGTGATTTATGCTTAGACCATATTTGGAGGTGTATTTATCTAATATCCTGAAGAGCATGGTAAGGTGTTTTGCTGATGGCAAGACCACCAAGTTGTCATCAATGTAGGTGAAAGGCTTGACATGTTTTTTGAAGTTTTAGGATGAACCCTTCTGACAGTTGCACTTCTAGCTCATGAAACAGAGGGTTAATATAAGCAATAAATAATGAGACTGAGGGGAGAACCTTGGGGAATGAAGAAATCAGGTCTAAATACTTGTGTCATGTTTTTGTTGAGGGTGATGTGTATCATTCTATTGATTCATAAGTTGTCAAGGATGAGTATTATTCATCTTGATATTGAATAGTAATCCAATAGGTCTAAAAGTTTTTTGAATCTGACATTGTCAAAGGCTGCTGTTATGTCTATTTGGACTGCTATTGGTTTGAAGATTATGCAAAGTCTTGTGATACCATAGCAATTTAACTTCAGTGATTGTGATAAGGGTTGAAGAGCCATTTTTTACCAAATTGAAATGGAGTGATACACTGCATTATCTTTGATTGTATTCTGTCTTTGACCACTGACTCAATAATTTTTATTAAGAGTGGTGACATTTAAATGAATCGAATGCTGCCTAGATAAGTTGTTTTATGATGTTTTTAATAAAAGGAACTAAAGATACAGGGTACAAATTGGTGATGTTTCCCTGTGGAATAAATAGGTTATGTATCATTTTCATAACAATAGGTATGATAATGATATTCAGGTTTTCTAGAATGAATTTTGGGAAAGTATGGGGTCCCAGATGCATGTTATATATTCAGGTATGCAAGGTTATGTGCTGTAATCCTGAGTTCTTCTAAAGATGCCATGAGGTTCCAGTTCAACATCATCATCTGGTTGTGTTTGGTGTAGTTTAGAGCTGAAGTACAGTTTAATTCCTTCTTGCATAGGGAATCCAATAAAACAGGAAACATTGATGTTAATATTTGAAGTTAATTTGTTTTGGATTGTTCTCCAGTGCCCATCTTAGATAGCTCCTAGTCCAACAGTGTTGAGTAGAGAGGAAAACTTTTGCACATTTGCTAGCAAAGTATTCATCCAATGTTTTCTGTTTGGCTTAGTAGAAATTTTTATTCTTATGATTTGCTCAATGCAATTGTTTCCAGTAGAGAGTTTTTTAGCTTAATGCTCAAATCCTTTAGGTCTTTTATTAGGGCTATTGATTTTATTCATTTGACAGTGAGTGGGTGATAAGAGACTGTATTATATCTATGAATGAAAACCAATCTTCTTCAGCAGGGATCTCTTGTATTTTGATTTTTTTGAAGTATATGCATGCCTTTGAAAAGATTGCTTCAGAGGTGGTTGATTTTGTAATCAGTCTAATAGTTCTATTTGCTCTTCCCTGAGCTGGGATGCCATTGTCTAGATTGACCACCAGGACTAGGATGTCTGACAATGCCACAGGTTCCAGCTTGGGGTCAAGCCTAAAGTGAACATCAGGTGAATACTACAGTAGGTCAATAAGTGATTTATGTTCTTTAGTATAAAAGGAGCAGGCTCCAAGAGGGAAGAAGCCATCTCCACTCATTAGCACTCTATTGAGTATGTAGATGTATTTCATTTTGAAACTATTATAGGAGGTATTAAAGTCTCCTAGTGCTATAAATGGCCAGTTGCTGTTTGTGGAAATCATGTTGATTGTGTTTATATTCCACATGTAGTTGGATGAAAAATATGGGGTATATATATATATATATATATATATATATATATATATATATATCATATATATATATATATATATATATATATATGATATTCATTCTAAGATTGCCATATTTTATGTTAATTAGTATAATGTTAGAGTTCATATATAGGGTTTTAAATGTGTCCTGGGATATTTGAGTGTTTATTACCACTCCAACCCCTCCTGATATTACATAATTTTGTGATAGTTCAGTGTATCCTAACTTACTTAATTTTTCTGTAACTCAGTAGTTAGCCTTAATATGGTATTTTGTTTTGCCTATTAGCAGGATGTGCAGAGAGGTATGAATGAACCATTGTCAGTGCACATGGACCCTCTTGAGTGAATTAAACCCTCAGATGTTAATGCCTAGGGTTTTAAATATTATAATTGGAGGCTAGGTTTTGGAGAGTGAAGTCTACAACTTCCATATTTGATGTTTGTGTTTCATTATGTCAGAGGACATATCATGGTCACCTAGTAAGTCATCATCAGCATAAAATGGTTCAATTAAATCTAAGGTCCCTGTGAGCCATTATTTATGCTTGAATCTAGCATGCAGGACATTTGGGATTGATTTGAGCAGTGTTGAAGATCTTGAGAGTTTGTGGTGCACCTTTTTTATCTGCTAAATGATATTGATTTGGGCTGTTGTTTATAGGGATTGTGTTGTCTTTTTTTATGTGATTAGTTTGTAATATTTTTCCACTTCTTCAGAACTGGACCTTTAAGATTTTTTTTTCAAGCAGATGATTCATTTGAGATGTCTATTTCCATTTCATCCTCTGCTGTAGCTTGTTCTAAAGGTTCTGAGGTCTCTATTTTGTTCTCCTAGGTGAGTCTGTTTTTGGAAGTGTTTAATTCTGGTTCCCAGGTCTGTTTCTTTATTAGGTGTTTCTTGTTGATTTGGAGCCTTTTGTGTTTGTTTTTCCATTGTTTTAGTGACAGGAATTCTGTGGCCCTGTTCTCCATTGTGTATTCTGTTTTGTTGGAGTGATCTCTTCCTTTTTATTATCAGTTTGTTTGTGGTCAGTGCAGTATACTTTTTTGTTCTCAGTTTTCTGTTTATCATTTAAAAACATATACTTCATGAGAGAGCCTTATGTTTGTATTGTTTTGTTTGTATCTGTTTTGTCTTCATGATCATTTGGTTGTATATGATGTCTGGGGTTGTATTGAATTTTTTGTACATTTCTAATGTTGATTTTATCTGGATGTGTATAATTTTTGGTGATGTTGGATTTGTTTGAACTTTTATCTTTTTCTGGGTGTATGGCATAACTTATGTTGTGATTATTTTTCTACCTGTAATATATATTTTTCCTATTACCACAGTCTGGGCAGATTCTAGCTAAGCAATCTTTAATCATATGCATTCCCTGCATGCAGTAGAAGCATTAGTGTTTGACATCTCTGAAGGCTAGTATCAAGTGTAAACCTTTGTGATTAACAACTGTGGTGGGTATGTCTGTTGGTCTTGTGTTTTGTTTGAGTGTTTTTTCAAATATTGCAGTGTTTAAGAAAATGGTTTTGCCTGCTCTGTCACAACAAAGGTACTTGAATTTTGAAGTTTTCCCATAATTGATCATAATTTCTTGTAGATTTATCTGAGAGAAATTTACTATACAATTACTTATTTTTCCTGAGAGTATCTCTAGTCTGTTAAGCTCTATATAACATAGAAATTTACCATCGAGTGTTTTATTTAAGCTTTTGAAATTATTCTTATGTGCCCAATTTGTAAATTCGATCGCTATGTAGCAGTCATTTGAGTGTGTTAAAATTTTATGTATTCCACTGCATATGTTTTGTTCTTTGATTATTGTATATAACATGTCGGTTGGAAATTTGTAAAGTGAGTTTTTAGGGTCTGAATGAGCTAGTATAATTCTTTTATTATTATAATAATTTAGAAGGCATTTGTATAAGTTGTTTGGGATAGTGTTGTTGAATTGATGTTTTAGGTTTTTGTATTGATTTTCAGTTGTAAAAAAGTGTTGGAATAAAAATGCATTTTGCACATCAGAATTTTGTTCTGAATTGTATTCGATAATGTCTATTTGTGTTTGGTTTACATCATTATGTTTAATTAAATTATTCAGAGGTTTGTGTATTATCATTCATTTTCGTGATTTGAGCATAGGATGGTTTTTTTTATAGAATAGTCAGAATTATCTGATTTATTTTGGATATTATATTTTTATCTGAATTAATTCTGTAGTAGAGATTATGGTTTATTTTATTTTTCCTTCCATATTTTTAATCATTATGACGTTGTATTCTGCTTCTAATGCCTCTAGCGGCCGAATCAAGTTATTACTGAATGTTGTGTTGCTTAAGTTTATGGTATGGGGTATTTTTTGTGATTCTGTGTAAGGTATTTATGGTTGCACTACCTTGTTTTTTTAATGGGGAGTCCCAGTAATGCCTCTACCTCTGTCTGAATAAGGCATTGTGAATCTCAATAATTTTTATATTGTTTATATGCTATATTGGTTATTATAAATATCATAAGTATTTTTGAGTTCTGTTTTTTGTTTAGAGCTATGCTTGATTGAAATTTGCTTCTTTGTGACTTACTTTTTTATTTATTTCAGTAATATTTTTGTTTTCTTCGTTTTGATCATATGTGACTCTTTTGAGGAAGCTTTCTGTTAATATTGGCATTTTGTAGGGATATAATGTTAAGCTGCGATTTTTGTTAATTATGCTATTTTCTGTCATGGGTTTTCTGATAAAAAATTAATAGCTTTATAAAGCTGTTTTATCACTTTGTGTTGTAGGATGATTCATACTAAATTGAGTTTTATTAATTCCATCATTTGGAAAATTTTCTGAAAAATTTTGTGTATGGTTTTCTATGTCTCTAATGTTAACCACTCGGCTATTTTTAACATTTTTGTAGGAGTCTAGTTTAAAATCTGCTTTTGAGATAAATTTATTGGATTATTTGAGATTTTAATTTAATTTTCATTGTCTTGAGTCAAATTGTTGGGGTTTTTTTCCGATTGAATCTTTATATCAATTTTAGAATGATCATTTTTGTTTAGATTTTCCAAGCTAATGTTAGACCAAAGTTTAGTGTCAATTTCTGATTTTTTTTTACTATTATGGATTCCAATTTATTTCTTGGATCTGTGCTAACATCAATAATATTAAATATGAACAACCTTCCAGATTATTTATGCATTTCTATTAAAGTTTAAGGCACTTTTTCTTGATGAAAATTAATATCTTTTGTAGAACTTTTATTTATATTAAAAATGAACTCCTACTCCAAACCACTTAATCAACACATACCTCAACTAGCACAAACTGATTTTAACACTAATTTTTACCCTCTACTTCTGAAATATTCTTCAACTCTTTGATTAAAATTCGAAGCCCACATGTTGGCAGCACTAAAGTCTTTATCGAAGTTGTACCATATTCTCCATACCTCTTATCACTGAGGACACAATTGTTAAGAGATTCTTGACTCCGTTTAAGGAGAAGCTACAGTACATCACATCACGTTTAGTAATGGGAAAATTAGGTTTACAAAAAATGAATTGAATGAGGTAGAGACGAAATTAAAAACTGGAAAGTCAAGAGGTTTAGATGGATAGGCAGCAGAGATGGTAATGAATTTAGAATGTAGGGCAACAGTAAAGTTATTATCCTGTTTTAATAAAATGACACAGAATACAGTTTTTACTAGTAGTTGTATTACTCCAAAAGTAAGATTATTATTTAAAGGAAAGGGTAAAAATCATAGAAAGTGAAATAATTATAGACCAATAGCGGTAACATCAGTTTTATATAAAGTTTTCTTATATATGGTGGCTAGAAGAGGTGTAAAAATTCGATGGAAGGTAATAATGTAGTGGGGGAAATGTAAGGAGATTTTAGATTAGATAGGCATATAGGAAATAGTTTAATTGTAGTTACACTAATTATTGATATGAGAAGAAATTCAGGTAAACAGTTATATATATTTTATAAATATAGAGAGGACATATGATACAGTAAATAGAATAGATTATGGATAAGTTTAGCAAATTTGGAAATGGATGAAGCTTTAGTGGATATTATTAAGAAATTATATGAAAATAATTATTATATATATCAATTAGGGAATATTGAATCAATTAAAGCTAAAAATGGGATGGCACTAAGGCAAGAATGCCCTATGTCACATATTTTGTTTGTGTTATATTTAAGTAAAAATTGAAAGAGCAATAGAAAAAATAGGAAGAGGAATAGAGATACCGTTAATAGGTGGTAAATGAGTATATATTTTGTCTGGTATTTTTTGTGGATATTTTTTGGTGCTGAAAGAAGAGAAGATATGGAAGTTATACTGATGACATGTGCAAGAGAAGTAAAAAGGTGGGCATTAAATTTAGTGAAGACAAGTCAAATATAATGATGGTTAATACTGGAGAAAGAGAAGGTGTAGTATTTTTATTGGGAGATATTAAATTAAGTGTGGTGAATAGATATAGTTATTTGGGAATTATTTTAAGTAATCAGAAAAATTATTTGGCTGAATGGGAGGAAAAGTGATAAATGAAGCAAAGAAAAAAAAGATTGATAGAGAAATTAACAGTGTTTTCATATAATAAATAAGATGTAGCTAGAATTATATGGATGAGAGTTGCAGTAGCAGGGTTAACATATGGTAATGATGGATTATTTGTTAGTAAAGTGGTATTAGATTATTTAGAAAAAATTCACAGGGAAATAGGAAGACATGCATCAGATGCAGATGTATTTACAGCAATGGAGGCAATTCAAGAAAAAATGGGATGGTCAAGTTTTCATATGAGAGACGCAAAAAGTAAATTAAAATGTTTGGTAGATTGAAGTTTACGGATAATAAAAGAATAGCCAAAATAGTATTTAATTGAGTTATGAGTAAAGGGCAGGTAACAAGATGGGTGAGAATGGTTAGGTGGTAAGCAAAAATTTGGATAAATAATTTATATCAGTATATTTATACAAAAGATGGGATGATTGTGTTAAGAGGACTGTTGGTGTGTTATAGTAATAAGCAATGGGATAAAAATAGATTTATTAATAAAGAATAGGGAGTTATAGAAATGGGGAAATAGTGTGGATAGTAAAAGGAGTTTAAATATATATAGAAATAAACAGAATATTAGGTGCAAGATAATATATGATAATAGTAAGGCAAGTAGTTTATTGTTTAAGGCTCGAATTGGATCATTAGCTACAAGAGAATATGCATGTAAATGGAAAAATATGGGTGATTTATTTTGTAAATTATGTAAGGAACGAAAAGAAAATATTAGGCATTTGTTAATTGAATGTAAATATTTGAAAGCACAAAGGTACATATAATAAAGTTATGGAAGAATAAATATAAAACAAGTGATTATACAGAAAGTGAATTATTGGTTTTTATGCTGGGTTTGGGAAAAGATAAGGGGATTTAGATATAAAGGCGATAGAGTTGACAAAGATTTTGTTGTGGAAAAGAGATGGAGCAGAATATGGGAAACCTTAGAATGGGGAATGGAAAATAAAGTGTCTAACAGGTTTATCTGGGCATAATTGCTGAGATATTCTTGACTTCGTTTAAGGAAAAGCCACAGTACATCACATCACAGCACATAGGAAATTGAATTTACAGTGATCAGAATATGTGTTGATGAACAGCTCAATATAAATCTTACAAGCTAGGCACAAAAATTAGAAAAAAATCTTAAATATTATGCAAACAATTAAAGGGACAATGCACAGAAACATACATGAGGCAAAATTATTAATAATTCTTCGATTTATTAAATTTAAAACAATTACTAGTCAAAAAAATAAAAGTTACACAAATTTTTCAACTTTATTTGTCTAAAGAGTGCAAGTGACGGTTATGGTATATAAAAAATCTTGGCAGATAATTTTGGTTTCTCACATATTTCATAAAAAAATTGTCATGTTCTTCCTGACAATGATTTATCTACAAAATCCCATTTTTCTTTTATTTCCAATTTTCTCATCTTTAGGGACCTATTCCAATTTTCTACATGCCATATGAGTATCAGTTATATATCCCTTTCATAGAGGTTTTTAGGAAAGGCTATCTTGAATGGAAGTTAATGGATAGTATGGAGCAATTGGTCGGTAACCCCAGGAAAGACACTGGGACAAATACTAGAACATCCTATGTCCCTTAAACACATATAAGAGATTGTGTTTATTATACAGCCCTTAAAGTTACATCTGTACAAGTAAATAAAAAAGAATACAATTTATGCAATATTAAATATAATAATAATAAATAAATCTCAGTCTCTATAAAACCAAAAAGAATACAGAATTAAACTGTAAATGATAAATTCCCAGGAGGCTGTTCTCAAAATATGAAGGGTCAATTGACAGATAGGTCCCAAACTTTTAAATTATGATATGTTAGTGATAAAATGACTTTTAATCTCCACTGTTCATCTTAGAAAAGTTTTAACATGGCATACCTTTGATTTTCTTCTGCAAGTCTGGTAGTTTTTTCATTGGAAAGTTGCAATCACTAGCACCAATAATAAGTGAATATAGGGGAAATTAGTTGAGGGATGAAATGTCTATGATAACACCAGACAATCTTTTTTGAATGGATTTTTATCAATTAGATTGTGTCAAGAAAGGAAAAACTGAATGATCTCACTTTTTTCTTTTGTGTCCATTTTTTTCTTTAAAAACAAAACAAAAAAACAGAGCTTTTATATCATATTTTCTATCTCCTACCAGATCCTAATTTTAAATCTAACCAGTACCATTTTCTACTTTTATTTTTAAACACCATTTAAATCTTAATTGATTGGAAAACCCCTCCCATCCAAGCTTTTAAATTGAGATATCGCCACTTTAAAATCAGTCTTTTTTTAGAATAATATTTTGGTTTGCTTTAATCAGAATAGTTCAAAACCAAAACAAAAAAGTTATCTTAATTAAAAACTTTTCAAAACAATTCGTTATGAGTTCAAAATATAATTGGATGTGTGTGCTATATATCTACTTATAATGGTATGCAGTCTTATACAAAAAGAAATAGCAAAATACAAGGCTTTAAATAACAAAATTTTCCCTTTTCTTGGCAAACCTTTATCAATATAGTATTTTGTTTTTTGATTTCAAATAGTTGATTTTTAAATAGAGAAAGCCTACAGTTCAATATATATATATATATATATATATATATTGAACTGTATATATATATATATATATATCTGGTTATATATATATATATATATATATATATAGTAACCAGAAAGAAAAGAGAGTGGAGGAGGGAAAGTGAAATTAAAAAGAAAAGGAAAAAAAGAAGATAATGAAATTTGAGAGAGAGAAGAAAAGAAGAAAAGATGAAAAGATCTAGCAATGGAATTATGGAGAGAAAGATGATAATAATGAAAGAGAGAGAAAAGAGGAAAAGAAATGAAAGAAATAAGAAAAAAATAGAAATGGAATTAGAGAGAAAGTTAATACTTGGAAGAAAGAGAAAAGAAAAGATGAAAAGAACTGAAAGAAACAAGAAATGATACATGGTGGAGAAAGAGATGGAAAGAGAAGAAGAAATGACATAAATGATTTGAAATGGATGATGAAATAGATGAGATGATAGAAGAAATGTGAAAGAGAGTTGAAAAATGATATGAAAAGAAACGGAATGAGAGACTCTTAATGACTCGGGTCAGTGGGGTTACAATAAAATTTAGAAAGGAGATGATGATTCAGAGATGTGTAATCAGGTAGAGACTAAATCCAATTCTAATGCAACTATAACTATTAGGGCATTCTAATACTCTACTACTAAACCATACAAAAGATTATTTAAATCATTAACCAATAATTATTAGAATAGTCCTACCAATAGATCACACATACTCTAAATAAAAATAAATGATACTTTGATTATAAAAGTCTATCTCATTAAAATTATATTTAATAAGACAACAAGAGTAAACAACCTCAGGGATTTCTAAAATAAACTCTTGTGCAAAATAACAAATTTAAGTTACCTATTAAATACTTGCTGGGTGAATAGAACCAATGAGTGATATCTTGGCTGACCATAAATAATTACCTTATGTTTAATCCCAGAATAATAAACAAATAAATGTTAATTAAAAGATTTAATGAATCAATTTAAATTTAAATTAAGAATGGGCTACCATCCAAGACATTACTCGAGCAAAGAAAAGGACAAGGGTACTTTTAGTCCTTTAACATACTCACAAACAACCTACTCAAGACCTCAAATGCAGATGGATTAAAATTCTTTAGACATATAAGGTTTAAGATAACAATAGACAATGTGCAGTTAGTATAAGATAAAGTGAAACTATTAAAATCATAGTAAATAAAAAAATATTCTTCTGATGTACAAATATTCTTAATCTCATGTTGGATAGTCTTTAGTCTGAGAAAATATATTGGTAATTTCAAAATAAACTTTTAATTAAGCATTTCATTAAGTATCTCATATAATGCAATTATCTGTTATTCTTATTCAATCTAAGAACCACTTACTTTAATCTGGCTTTATAATTTTAAAACCAATATCACATGTATTTAATTTATGATATATTTGTGAACTTTTGAATTGAAAATTTAATAAACTTTAGAAACTTAAGACTTTGTAAACTTGAAACCCAAGACAATAATATTCTCATATAAAAGTAAAACAAACAAAACAAAACTTATTGAAATAATAATACATTGATTTATTAAGAATAATAAGAAAGTGTTTACAATTAAAAAAAAAAAGCATTGCCAATATAACGCTGGAACCTTTTACAAACATTTTGATTTTTTAAACCTTACTTGGTTCATAATACTAATATATAATTTCTTTAGTTACTGTTTTAAATATCTTTCTTAAAACTCTTTCACATTGTTTTTTTTTAATAAATAAACTAATGGATAATATTATTATACCTAATATTGGGCAAAGACTATTCTATATTAGATCTTAATCTCTTTTAAAATAATTAGAGATTTCAAAATTTTTGAGCTGTAATTACACTATCTGAATGTAATAAGCCCAATTATACTTTTAGTTAACATAATTCATAACACACAACTAAGTCTGTACTTTTTAAACCTTACACTTAACAAACATTAAGCTTGAAAAGCATATTCAGCATATTTTTGAAAAACTACCACTAGTTATACTAACCTAACTAATATTATAGCTAGTGATATATAATATTAAATCAGTCTAAGCTAATTTTACCATTAAACTAAATTAGATACATGGGTCATTTACTCATCAGAGATCAGTTATACATTTTTAAATAAATTTAGTCCACATAAAATTATTTCAATGTTTTTAAAGTTAATGATGTAACAGACTTACAAATCCAGCAGTGAAACTCTGGATAAAATATTAAAATTAATATGTGTGAATTGCCACTTATACCATATGCATAATTTAATATACTTTAAAATAAAAATAATTTATTGTTGGTTAGCTTGTGCATGATAAAACTATCATAGCAACACAATTCAAACATTGATATATCTATGAGCCTTAAATTAGCTACCACTACCTGAAGAAACAAAGTTTTTCACACAAGCATATCTTATCATCACAAATCTAAAACAAATGCAACATCACCTACTGTAGTGGAATTAGTATTAAGTTCTCATGAATGATAGGCTAAAATGTAAGAAACATATAAGCTCCTCAGAGCTGGAAAAGAATGTGGTGGGTTTCAAAAGAAATACCTAACTTTGCAGCAGAAATGTAGGTGTCTGGACCTTGTCTACAGTGCACCAAAACAGAAAAGATGCACCAAGAAAAGCATGATTCTCTTCTCATGGGAATCCAATGCTTATCATCACTGGAAAATTCAATATAATAACCCTCTATGGGCACAAGCACTATCAATTCATGGAAATACAATACAGTAAGGATGGAGGACCTTGTCTACTCCATAAAGCATATTCAAAATTATTAACTAAGCCTAACACTATGAGCCTAACAAATATTAACTAATGACAAGATATAGACTTCACATTAATTAACTAAATTATTCCTAGAAGTTTAAAAATACAACAACGTATATTCAATGTAAGAACCAACAAAGCAACTATGGCAAATGACTATTATGAGAAATACTTTAAAATTGAATGCATATAAAATTCTAGACAAGGCATAATGCACACATAATAAAATATTGAATACTATAATATTTTGTGACTAATGGACTTTAAAAAAAATTGCAAATTAAATGTGAGAATATTAATTCCCAATGCATATAAAAATATTTGCAATTATTAGTCATATAACATTCATAAAACCAATGAATGGATACTCTATGATATACTTCTTTGGTAGATTTAAAATGAAACTGAGTGAAATATTCCCCATAATAAACTAAGATAGTGATATTTAATTCTCTGTAAATGAATTATCAAATAAACTAACTTGTGAAGTGATTAATAAATATAATAATAAAATGTACCTTAAAAATGGCAAAATATTTGCTCATTCTAATTAACACATTAAGCTTTAAAATTACAACTCTAGTTTACCTGAATTATCTATGCAAAAAAAAAAGTTACACAAAATATCCAACATAAATATGTTTATGGTTGCATTTCTTGGTAGTTGTTTTGACAGTGTAATGCAGCTACTGGCTGATGCTGCGGTAGCATCAACAACCCTCAAGAAGCATGCAAGTGATAAACTTCTACACAAAAAAATGCTGAAAACGTCGATGTAAACAAAATTAAAAAATAAAAAATTAGCTGAAACGATCGATGAACACCCCCCCCAATTAAAAAAAACTCTGAAAACATCGATGTAAACAATAATAAAAAATAAAAAAAGTAGATGAAATGATCGATGGACCCCCCCCCACTGAGAAAAAACACTGACAACATCAATGTAAACAAAAATAAAAAAATTAAAAGCTGAAATGATCGATGGACACCCCCCCAATGAGGAAAAAATGCTGAAAACATCGATGTAACCAAAAATAAAATATTGCTGACATCGATGTAACCAAAAATAATCTTGTAAAAGGCAAATTAAAAAAGAAAACAATTAAATTCTATAAAATTACAACAAAGTCAAAAACACTTTTAGTGCTAAATGTCAATGAAGGTCCAATAATGGCGGATGGGCAGGAATTCTAAAACAGAATTTCATCAATATTTAGCTTTCAACATTTACAAATATGCTTTGAAATTATGGCAAATCTTAAAAAATAAGTACTTTTCAAATAGATTCCAAAGCAGTGCTTATTATCCCCCCCCCCATGTTCAATTTATCAAATTAATATTACACTGATTTGAAATTATGGCATATCATTTAAATTCATCAATATTTTAAAAATAAAAAGCAGTAAGAAGATTACAGAAAAATATATATTTACCAATTCCTTTCCATGCATTTGTAGTAGGGAGTTGGATGTTTGCAGCAGAAATACAACCAAGATGGCACCAATTAACATCAGAATACAATCAGCGGGCAAACAATTATAGTTTCACAGAAAATAGGCAAAAGGAGGTTCAAATTTTTAGGCTTTGGGTACAAAATTTTTCATACAAACATTCAGATGTTGAAAGTATTGGAGCAAATTATTTAGTGTAGTTTTTATTCAGACAGATTGAAGCAGGGTTGAATAATCACTGCACATTAAATGATGGTGGTTATTTGGTGGTTTAAGAAATAAGACAAAGGTGTCAAAATTAATAGCAGATTACAATCAGCAAACAATTATAGTTCTGCAGAAAATATGCAAAAAAAAGGTTCAAATTTGGGTGCAAAATGAAGAGTTTTTTGACTTAAGGATAATTTAAATCTATTGCATTACAGCAATGTCCACACAACTTATTTTAAATGTATATTTTAAGTTTATTTTAATATGTCTGCTTTAAATATACACATATAATTATTACTATATACGTAACATAAAATATGCGCACATAAATGTAAATACCCTTTATATACCAATTAAAGATTTAAAAAGACAAATATAATCACACCCTAAAATATTAAAAGTCACAGTTTGTACTTTCAAAATGAAATGTGATGTAATAGACTTTTCACTTTAAAAATATCATTTCCAAAGCTGATAAATTTAACCAAAATGTTACTGAAGTAGTCTTTTGAAATGTTCTTAGTTTTATTATGACGTACTATTTATTTTGTACTGCTAGAAATAAAAGTTATTGGGATTATTTTTATTTTTTGACAGGGTTTATATGGGATTTTTTATGCAGATGAATACAACATTAAACATGCACAAACTTTTATGCAACATTTCAAAATCCCGTGCTGAAATATCAGTAGTATGCATCTTTTTAGTCATCTTTTTATATTCAAAATGATAAAAATTTGGAATATCCCAAAAATGGAACATGAGGCAGTGGAGTTCCTTCAAAGTAAAAGAGTTCTGCTCTCTCAAAAAGTGTGTGTCAATAGCCATGAAATGAAACTTTATGTCACTCCAAGGGCCCAATGGAGGTGCAACATTTGTGCATGTCAAAGTCGCATAGCACTTCAGAAAAGAACCTGGTTTGAAGGCTGCCAATTGTCATTCGTCACAGCCATCCAAATCATTTATTATTGGAGTAAAAACCAATTGACCATACAATTGGGGAAAAATGATTTGGAGTTGAGCAAGACAGGTGTCGTTGCATGGAAACAATATTTGAGAGAAACCTGTAAAGAAAGTCTGCTATCTCACACATGCTGCAAAATTGGAGGCCCAGGAAAAATTGTAGAGGTAGATGAAACTATTTACTAAGCGTAAAAACCAACAGGGAAGAATTCTTCCACAACAATGGTTATTTGGCAGTTTATGTAGAGAAACAAAAGTGTTTTATAATCACTGTTCCATGTTGAACAGCATCTCTTCTTTTAGATGCCATTAAAGAACATATAGCACCAGGATCCTCCATCTATTCTGACTGCTGGAAGGCCTACAAGAGTGAGGAATTGAATGCTGCAGGTTACCAGCACTTCAAAGTAAATCACACTTATAATTTTGTTGATCCTTCTACTGGAGCACATATGCAGGACATAGAAAGACTTTGGGGGCTATTGAAATGGCGCAATAAAAGAGAGAGGGGGACTGCTCGATGTCATATGGAGTCATACTTAGCTGAATTCATGTGGCGTCAACTGCATCATGATGAAGATATATTTGATGTGATATTGTAAGCCATTACTATACAATCAGTGTAAATTTTAAAATGTCTAAATTGCTATCTTCTGCCGATTTCTAAATAATTTTTCACCCAACTTTGAATCTTTTTTTTTGACTATTATCTGAGGAACTATAATTGTTTGCTGATTGTAATCTGCTATTAATTTGTGACACCTTTGTCATCAAACTTAAACCACCAAATAACCACCATCATTTAATCTGCAGTGATTATTCAACCCTGCTTCAATCTGTCTGAAGAAAAACTACACTAAATAATTTTGCTCCAATACTTTCAACATCTGAATGTTGCTATGAATAATTTTCCACCCAAATTTGAAACTTTTTTTTTGCCTATTATCTGAGGAACTATAATTGTTTGGTGATTGTAATCTGCTATTAATTTGTGACACCTTTGTCATATTTTTTTAACCACCAAATAACCACCATCATTTAATCTGCAATGATTATTCAACCCTGCTTCAATCTGTCTGAACGAAAACTACACTAAATAATTTTGTTCCAATACTTTCAACATCTGAATGTTTGTATGAATAATTTTGTACCCAAAGCCAAAAATTTGAACCTTCTGTCGAACTATAATTGTTTGCCCGCTGATTGTATTCTGATGTTAATTGTTGCCATCTTTGTCATATTTCTGCTGCAAACATCCAACTGCCTACTACAAATGCATGGAAAGGAATTGGTAAATATATATATTTTTCTGTAATCTTATTACTGCTTTTTATTTTTAAAATATTGATGAATTTAAATGATATGCCATAATTTCAAATCAGTGTAATATTAATTCGATAAATTGAACACGGCGGGTGGGGGGTATAATACGCGCTGCTTTGGAATCTATTTGAAAAGTACTTATTTTTTATGATTTTCCATAATTTCAAAGCATATTTGTAAATGTTGAAAGCTAAATATTGATGAAATTCTGTTTTTAGAATTCCCGCCCATCCGCCATTATTGGACATTCGTTGACATTTAGCATTAAAAGTTTGATTTTGTTGTAATTGTAATTTTATAGAATTTAATTGATTTCTTTTTTAATTTGCCTTTTACAAGATTATTTTTGGTTACATAGATGTCAGCGATTTTTTATTTTTGGTTACATCGATGTTTTCAGCATTTTTCTCATGGGGGGGAGCGCGTGTCCATCGATCATTTCAGCTACTTTTTAATTTTTGTTTACATCGATGTTTTCAGTGTTTTTTTAATTGGGGGGGGTGTCCATCAATCATTTCAGCTAATTTTTTATTTTTTAATTTTGTTTACATCGACGTTTTCAGGGTTTTTTCGTGTAGAAGTTTATCATTTACATGCTTCTTGAGGGTTGTTGATGCTACCACAGCGTCGTTCAGCATCCGCATTACACTGTCTAAACACCTACCCATTTTTTAAAACCAATAAAATAAACAATAAAAAAATGATAATACAGTAACTCAAGTTCATATTTCAGCTCTGTAATGGTTTTCCATTTAAAATATGTAGATAATTTCTTCAAGCTAATTTATTTATCCGAGTTCAAAACTTCAATCAAAACACTTATAAAACATGACAATGATTTTCAAACGAAAATGTTCAATAGTTCTTTAAGATACTACTTTTACTTTATTTTATCTTTAAAGATAATTTTAAATATTAAAATAGTAAAATAGCATACGCATATGCCGGTATTGGAAAAATAATTTTTTCAGCTGAGTACATTTTTGTAAGATCCCAGATTCAAACATATATAATATATATCTTTATTTAAATTTCACTGTTCTTCTATAGATAAATGCATTTTTTAAAAATAGAGCTCTTTTTTTAAACATCATTTTTTTCTTTAATATTTCAAAATGTATTTTTTAAAACACATTTCTTTTGATTACTTTTAAACATAAGAGTAGATTTTTTTTATAATTCAAGACATTCCTCAGTTTATAAGCTACAATTAATGTCATAAAGTTACTTATAAATAATGGCAAATATAACCATTTACTTGACAAATATAAGTTCATTACTGATCTTTGCAGATTACTTTGAAGTTTTGTTTCCGAATAATTTTCTTTTATTACTGGGTAAAATAAGAGTTATCATTTTAAAATGTATATTTTGTTTGCGTTCAGCTAAATAAATCATTTCCACTTATGTCAAGGTATAAGTAATAACTTTTTTTAAAAAAAATAATGATTCTTTATTAGTTCACTTTAACCAAATGTAGTAGCTTCATTATAATGTTTTTAACTTTAAAATGTTTCTTTTTTTTATTTCACATATACTTTTAATTTAACAGGATAAGAACTTAGTATTTTACTGTTAAAATAGTTTTGTGCAACCGAATGTTTATCTATGTAAACGATTAATAATTTATTCTTTAATTTTACTTCCAAGTAAAGAAAAAGAAATAAATCAAATGCATATAAGATAAGAAACACTAAATTTATTCCAAACATTTTTTTACTATAATCTTTATGTTCTGATTGAAATTTGAATACCAGGAAGATTACTTTTAAAAAATTCAGCTGTTCATTATTGCAAGATAATTTTAAATATTATATTTTTAAAATAAACAATAAAGTTTAAAAAAAATTACAACTTTCTTGTAGAAACAAAATAAAAATCTCAGCCCGTGATGAATCCCAGATTCTATTTTATACCTGATATTCTTTAATAGACCCACTTTTTTATATTAATTGGCTTGTAAACCAATGAAATTATTGTTTTATTAAACTTTACTCCTCTTGATAGTTAAGCTGTGTAATCGACTTACTGACGTAATTGATTTAATTCTATCAAACCACGTGACTTAACAACTGCAAAATCAACAGTTCATTGTTTAACAAACGCTACGTAATATTCTTTAAATAATATTTTCTTTAAAACACAATAACAATAAATACAACATTCAGAGCTATTTCTTTATTAAACTTTTAAATATTTAACTCCAATAATTTAGATCCATCCATCTATTTATTTATTTATTTTATCAATATTAGAATTAAAATATTTTTTTATTTTTATGTTTCTATATCTTTTTTTGGCTGCAGAAAGGAGTTTGCTATTAACTGAAAGGAGACCCTTTGATTCCTCTTGGAGGCCTTAAAGGAACCGAGCAGGGCAAATTCCTAATGTCCACTCCATACGTTCTGTCGTTGCAGCTGTTATTATTATATGTTTATTCATATAGTATACGAACATGGATGGGCTGCTCACCAACACGCATTAGCCAGCGTGGTGAGTTTATTGGCTTTTTACCTCTGAGTTTAAGATCAAGAAACACCATGGTCTTTCTTCTCAGTGCCTGATAAGGCAGAATGAATGTTTGTGTAAATGATAAAGATTTTTCCCAATTATACAATTATGACAGACAAAAATAAAACATGGCCCTTAATCCCAGGAGGCTGTAATGTCACCAACCAAGGCAGCGGTTGGTGGCCGAAGGCGGAGGGTGCTAAGAATATCCTGGAGGTGGACCCAGGCTGCTATTTGATGACGACTTTTTATTTAGGTACTTACAACTGCAGATCACTTTCAAGTGAAGGAAGATTGCAAGAATTAGAAGAAGAACTCTCTTATATTAAACGGGATATTATTGGACTTTGTGAAGTTAGAAGAAAAGGTGAAGAGACAATTGATTTAAAAAGTGGACATATGCTCTATTATAAAGGCACAAATATTGGAAATACAAGTGGAGTAGGATTCATTATAAATAAAAAGTGGAAGAACAATATTGTGGAGATTGATGGTGTATCAGACAGAGTGGCAAGATTAGTTATACAACTTAATAGCAGATATCAAATGCAGATAATTCAGGTTTATGCCCCAACAAGTTCTCACAGTGATGAAGTAGTAGAAGATTTTTATATGGATGTACAAAAGGCTTTTGATCAGAGTAAACAACATTTTAAAATTGTTATGGGAGATTTTAATGCTAGAATTGGTAAACAAATGAAAGATGAAAGTGTTGTAGGTAATTTTGGTTATGGTAATAGAAATGAGAGAGGACATAGACTTGTGGAGTTTGCAGAGAAGGAAAAACTTTATATTATGAATTCTTTTTTTGAGAAAAATGTTAGAAGGAAATGGACATGGAAGCATCCAAATGAAGGTACAGCAGAATTGGATTATATTTTGACTAACATGAAATACATATTTCAAGATTGTAATGTTCTTAATAAATTTAACACAGGAAGTGATCATCGATTAGTAAGGGGTAAGATACGTGTTAATGTAAAACTAGAGAGACAAAAATTATTAAGAAAAACTATATTTACAGTTGATATTCCTAATCTTCAGAAACATTCTAAGAAATTTAAATTAGAACTTACAAATCGGTTTCAAGTATTAGTAGATTTTGAACATGATTCAGATTTGAATGAAATTAATATGAAAATAACTGATACACTTTTAAAAACTGCAACAAAGATAGCTGGTAGAAAAAAGCAGCAATTGACTAATAAAATTTCTACTGAGACTAGAGAACTTATGAAGAAAAGAAGGAATATGAAGATATGCAAGAATGATGCATTAAAAAAAATTGAATATCTCGAATTTTGTAAAATGGTGCGGAAAAGAGTTGAAAATGATATAAGAAAGTATAACTGTGAACTAGCAAGAAAAGCTGTAGAAGAAAATAAAAGTCTTAAGAATGTAAAACAACATTTTGGTATTGGTAGGAAATTTATATCTGCAATAAGGAAAAAGATGGAATTATTACTAAAAAGAGGGATGACATTATGAAATTGGTAGAAGATTTTTATCAAGAATTATATAGTAATAAAGAACAAGTACCTCCTATATCTATTACATCTTCCGAATTGCCCAGAATTTTAAATGAAGAAGTGAGAAATGCAATTAAATGTATGAAAAAAGGAAAGGCTCCAGGTAATGATGGAATTATAATTGATATATTAAAAGAAGCAGGTGAAGAAACAGAAAAAATATTAGCAAAGTTATATACCAAATGTCTAAATGATAAAGATGTACCGGATGATTGGAAGAATGCAGTAATAATATTAATATTTAAAAAAGGTGATAAAGAAGATATTAGAAATTACAGACCTATCAGCCTTTTATCAGTTTTATATAAAATTTTTACCAAGATAATTACAACTCATCTACAGAGAACCTTGGATTTTCACCAACCAAGAGAACAAGCTGGATTTAAAAGTGGTTTTAGTACAGTAGATCATATTCAAGTATTGAGAGAAGTTATAGAAAGGACAAATGAATATGAGTTGTCATTATGTTTTGGATTTGTAGATTATGAAAAGGCATTTGATTCTATAAACATTTCTTCAGTGATTAAAGCATTGGATCATCAAGGTATAGATCCAGGATATTGTCATATTTTAAAGAATATTTATAAAAATGCAACAGCAACAATTAGATTACATAATGATACTGGGAAAGTCAACATTGAGAAAGGTGTAAGACAAGGTGACTCCATATCTCCAAGACTTTTTACAGCAGTGCTGCAAGAAGAATTTTGTGGATTAAAATGGGAAACTAAAGGAGTGAAAGTAAATGGAGATTATTTAAGTCATTTAGATTTCGCAGATGATGTAGTTGTTTTTGCAAATAATGCTTCCGAGCTGCAGGAAATGTTGCAGGTGTTATCAGATGAAAGTAGGAAAGTAGGACTGAAGATAAATGTTAAAAAGACTAAAGTAATGTTTAATCGATTTGCTCAAAATATGAAAATAAAGATTGATTATGATGAATTAGAAGAAGTTAAGAGTTACAAATACCTTGGTCAGATTATTAATACAGATGGAAACATAATAGAGGAAATTAATCATAGAATTAAACTTGGTTGGAGTGCTTTTGGTAGAAATAACTTGATATTAAAAGGAAATATGCTATGTGTTTGAAAAAAAAGGTTTTTAACAAATGTGTTTTACCTGTTCTTACTTATGGATCTGAGACTTGGACACTTAATAGAAGATCAATACAGAGACTTCAGACCACTCAAAGTATGGAGAGATGTATGTTGGGAGTAACAAGAAGAGATCGAAAACGCAATGTATAGGTAAGAGAACAAACAGGTGTTACTGACCTCATTGAAAAAATTAAAAGATTGAAGTGGAGTTGGGCTGGACATATTGCTAGAAGAGATGATAATAGATGGACAATTGAAATTTTAAACTGGATTCCAAGAGATTGTAAAAGACCCAGAAGGAGACCACATGTAAGATGGATGGATGAAATAAGAAAATGTGTAGGGGTGATGTGGAGAATAGAAGCTAAAGATCGGAGAAGATGGATTAAACTTGGAGAGACCTTCATCCTGCAGTGGATTGATAATGGTTGATAATGATGATGATGATATCTTTTTTGCACACACACACGCTCATATATTTTCACATATGGGTAACCTACAAAAATGAGCTCACACCTATTGTTTAAAAATTATTTTTTTTAAACTACAAAACTAAAAATATTAATATTTAATTCAAATAATTTTACAAGTGGAATGCTACTCTAACTTACATCTAATAAATATTATTATACTGTTTTAAAATAATTTACAGACTATACTTAAATTTATTATTTAATACTATTTATTTATCTATCTACTATAATTTAGACATTAAAATATGAATTACACAATAGTTATATTAAAATACATTTAATAATCATTTATTAATTTATAACTATTTCTGATATTTTCTTTACTTCAAATTATTATCTAACATCCCTTATCAACTAATTCACATATACTATATAAGATTATCCTATTTTATTCATTAATTAATTTTCATTTTTATCAGTATTATTTTTTTTTAAATCAGAAAATTTCAAACAAAAGGTTAAACTAAAATAACCTCGGGTACCTATTGGAAACAAGTGAAACTTCACTTAATTACAATATATATATATATATATATATATATATATATATATAATTTCTGAGAGCTTCCAAGTAATGAACATATAATAGCAAATAACTGATTTTTAATACAATAACAAGTACTTTCGTCAGAGCTTTTTTTTCAAATCTTAATTATTGGGAAAAGAAGCTACTTCGAGAAAGTACTTATTATTATATTTAAATGTCTTAGCTATTATATTTGTATTACATAGATGCTCTAAAATAATACTATTTATTCATCAATTAACCATTGAGTATTAGAATTACTATCTATCTATCTATCTATCTATCTATCTATCTATCTATCTATCTATCTATCTATCTATCTATCTATCTATCTATCTATCTATCTATCTATCTATCTATCTATCTATCTATCTATCTATCTATCTATCTATCTATCTATCTATCTATCTATCTATCTATCTATCTACCTACCTACCTACCTACTACCTACTTACCTATCTATCTATCTATCTATCTATCTATCTATCTATCTATCTATCTATCTATCTATCTATCTATCTATCTATCTATCTATCTATCTATCTATCTATCTATCTATCTATCTATCTATCTATCTATCTATCTATCTATCTATCTATCTATCTATCTATCTATTCTATCTATCTATCTATCTATCTATCTATCTATCTATCTATCTATCTATCTATCTATCTATCTATCTATCTATCTATCTATCTATCTATCTATCTATCTATCTATCTATCTATCTATCTATCTATCTATCTATCTATCTATCTATCTATCTATCTATCTATCTATCTATCTATCTATCTATCTATCTATCTATCTATCTATCTATCTATCTATTGTTATGTAATAATTAAAGAAAGAAAACTTTAATCAATAGCTATGACATGGAAATAAGATGCGGCATCAAGATCGTATTTCTTCTAACCTGCAAACATTCATAATTTGATAATGGTAGGATGATCCCCATGCAAGCTAGATATTTTATGTCCATTTACACTGATCTTATAAACGGTAGTCAATGTGAATTTTCAAGATATGAAAGCATTTATCACTCTATATTAGAGTATTAAAACAAGAGAAATACAACAAATAAATGTAACAAACCCAACTGCAATACCCATATCTGATAGATTTTGCATTAACTCAGAAATAAATAAAAAAACTAAATAATATATGTAGATCAAGGAATTCATCGTAAACTCCAAAATAAAATAGAAAACTAAATAAAATTTATAAAGGAAAACATGGCAAATGAGACCAATAACAATTTTATTATACAAAATATTTATTATAATTGTTGTAATAAAAACACTAAATAAGAATAATAAAAACAATAAATTAATAATTATATTTCTTATCGATTTTCAATATTAATTTTATAATCTTAAAACTATATTTCACTTCTAGTGAAATTAAATTGATGTAATATTATAAAACATTATTTCAGCCTTTTTGTTACAATTTATTATTATACGATAACTGAAATAATCATTTTTATCATTGGCAATTTTGATTGTGTTTTTGAGAGGAATATTATATTTGTAAAACATAGCAGAAATATATCTTTTTAAGAGATGATAATATTTAACTCCTCCCACATTATAAAGATAAAATGTATTTATGTCAGTCCGCTTCAAGGTATACATTTTGAAACTATATCAAAAGTCAATACTTATGATCAGTTTTATTAATTAATCTTTTTTATATTAAAAATATAACTTGACTTAAACTGTAATCTTTATAATTGATTCACATATGCATATTAAGTATTAACTAATACTTACTACTATTAATAATTGTTAAACATAAGTGTTATTAAGGCTATACATTAGATAGGACGCATCGGTAAATTATTTATTTATAGTTTTAAAATTATAATATTACCATTGTTTTATTTGTTCTGAATAGTGCCATTTTGAATAAAATTGCAAATTGTCCTCATATATTAATTTCTTCCAAGTCCACCAGTAATAATTTTGTTGTAGTGATAATTGAGTAGTTATTGTTAGTAAACATCAACATTCAATATCTGTCTTTGTTTTAAAACAATATTTTTTTATCCATTTGCCTTATTACTATTCTAAATTACAGTAAGTCCATTAATTTTGAAGTGGGAGATTTGTATTAGCCAATACTCATTTATATCATTTAGCACTTTCTTAAACACTTTAATCAATACTCTTTATTTACATCAAAACTAACAGTATCAACTGTTTTTATTCCATGTAACATTACATAAACTATGTTACATTTTAAATGTTCTATTTTTTATGCTGTGATTTTCGTTAATTTTGAGGTGGAATTTGCGTTGCACAATGCTTATTTTACTATGTCTTTCCATTAAGTTTGATGACAGAGAATTAGTTTGTATAATTTAAATTGTCTTATGTTAATTCTTTCTTCCATTTTCCGGACAAACATTATAACAGACTTAGCGATAAACCCTTTCTTCTTAACTTAGAAATCAATATTTTTTTCGATTCTGATCACTTAAAAATATGATTGTTCCATAGTTCCATATTTCATTTAGGAGAATTGAATATACGTTTTATTATGATCAGCTTTCTCCCAGTCTTTTATTCAAAATTGCGTTCTTTTACAAAGCAGGCATTCTTTCCAATAAATTTTTATTACTTTCCCCTATCTAGAATTGTTATAAATCACCTAATTTACATAAATAGAAATAATATAAAAATATTTTTATAAATTTTAGTACAAATTATTTAATAATCTAGGAAAAGAAACATTTTATTTATTTTAGATACCAAGTAACGATAATATTAATCTTATAAAATACTCTAATATATATATACTTATCTAACATACACACACACCGCTTGTTGCCCAAGTTATTTAACTATAGTCAATTTGATTTTCAATTCATTATTAATTATACTTTACATATGTATTTTTTAAAAAATGTAAATAATAACATTCCTTTTTTTTATTTATTTTATTTTAGATAGTTTCTAGATTTCACGTAATTTCCATAGTCTTAATTTTCCTTTGTTTTTTTTTTTTTTTTGTTTTTTTAAAAGGAAATACTGTTTTTTCACCAATGTTTCCTTTTAACTAAATAGCTATTAAATATATATTTTCTAAACAAAAAATACATTACAGAATTCTTCCAACAAAATCAACGAATAGCTATGGGTTCACCAATTTCACCCCTGATTAGAAATATTTACTTGAAATAATTTAAACCATAGATATAAAGTCTGTCATATCGAGCAAGCTTTGGCGTCACTGTATTGACGATATATTTGTTATATGACCACTTGGTGAAGTACTACTACAATCTTTCTGGAATCTTACTAACAACATATCTTCTTCATTTAAATTCACAATAGAATCAGATTAAAACAAAATTGGTATTCTTAGTTGTTCTTGAGATAAAACTCCCACATGGTAAAATCATAAGTACTGTTTAGAGAAAACATGCAACCATACAAGAACATACTTAGCATATACATGCAATCACATCAGAAACACAATTCATAAAATTATACTATCAGTATCGAATAGTGTAAAAGAAGTATGTCCTGAAACCAGTTATTTGAACTATATACAATAAACACGTATGAAAAACGGTTATCCATCAGCTTTTAACAAAACCTTAAATAGACAATAAAAAGTATCATAAAAATCAATTATGGGTACAGTAGTGTGTCTATACTTACCATAAATAGCAGACAGATTAAAAAGGTATTTGCAATTGGTATAATACAAGAATAGCTTTCCACAACCATATTCCACTGTGAGGAATTATAACATCTATGAAGCCTAACCCTGAAATGCTGAAAAGCAAAAACTGTGTCTATGAGATACCAGGTAACTTGAAAGAAGGTATATTGGTGAGGTCAGTCATCCTGTTGAAAATCAATTGGAGAAATCTAAACTGAAGATTAGAATTCAGAAAACAGATATGTCTAAGTTACTCACATGATAATGGTGACCGACCCTGTAATTTACTAATGTGACTATGCATAATGTATGGAACACACTAATCAAGTTTGCTCTTATAAAAAGTTGGAGAAATCAGGAGAATCCTCCTCCTGACTGTTGCATTTGTCAGTATCACTCAGTTGGTTAGAGTGTTGCCTTAATATTCATTACCCAATAATAAACAAATTCTAGTTCGATTACGATGCTAGAACTGTCACTGATTAGGCCAACTACACCTGAAAAAGAAGTGAGAATATATACTCTTAAAATATTGTGCATATAATAACCTGTGTGCTATTATTAACACTTCACTGTAGTCGGAACTTTTAAATAAAGTTATTTTTTTAGTAAACACATTCAGTACTTATATTAGATGATGGAAATAGTCCAATATATAAATACAACTAAAATATCAGAAAAACATAAGATTATAGTATTTTCATAGATATTAGTTTGTTATAGATATGAAAGCTATGTTCACGGAAATAAGACTGACTTTAGTTATTCACCAGAAACTTGGCAAAACTACTTCTGAATCCTATTCAAAATTAATTTCATATCAAGCAAATTTTATGTTTAAAGTCATATATAATTTTGCGCTATTTATTTCCATTGACGAATTAATGAGAAACTAACAAATGTTAAATAAAGCAAAAACATACTCACTTATAGTAATGTTATGTGTACTATTTTAAAACTTGTTTAGTATTATTAAAGCTGAAGACATCAAATATATGATTTAACTCATTATTTTTTTTTCTTATTTATTTTATGTTTTTTTTAAAAATATGAATGATATTTTGAATTTGTTTATTATTAAATTTGCATTCACATTTCTTCTAGTTAAGATTATATCATTTACCATTAGTTATTTTAGTTACATTCTAAAGAAATAAATCACCAACACACAAAATTTACTTTATTTCAGACACTGAGAATATTATTCCATAATATTTATTAATTTATTATATTTGGTGGAGTTTTAGAAAAAAGATTTTTAAGAAAAAATATTATTTTTATTAGACTCATGAAAACAAATAAATATACATTTATACAGATTAGATATAATTTTAAAACATGAGATACATATAAATACATATTTCATGTGGAGTGGATAAATCAACTACTTATGACTTGCTTTCTTGGGTTATTTATTTCTTTAAAATGTAGTAAATGCAATACAATTTTCCTTTGTCATCGAAGATACATCAATGTTTGGATACACTTAAACGTAGTATATGCTACTGTCCTTAAGACTCACTATATTTGTAGGTTGATCACACGCATTATGATTACGGCTGGAACAAGAACTGTCAGTCATCTAAATGTAATATGGCTCTGAATCCTACTGCAATAATAATTTTGTTCCCTATAACATCAGACAATGATAAACTATATTACTATTTAAATATTAATTGTAACGTTCAGATTCGTCTATCTCGCTAACACACTGCAGAATTTAAACCCCAAACATGAAACTGGACTCTTTAGGAGGGGTGGCTTTCTAGATATCCTAGGCTCGAATCTAAAGTCTAAGTTTCACAGTGCCACCGACGTGATAACACATCTGATGCTACTAATAATATAACCTTTTAACCAATCCCGGTGGTGAGGAAGAAACAAAGAGACTCTATACTATAATATAAGCTTGGGTTTGCTAAGTAAACATCTATGGATGGCACAAAATACACGTATATAAGATATAGGCCGAGACAATGATATAGATCAACAAAGTAAATTATGAATCAAAATTTAGTAAATTTCAAAGATTTATTAAACTATCAATATGCGCTGTCTGCATATGTAAGACAGCAACGTTTCCTAACTAAGATTGTGTTTTAAAACAAATGTCAATTAAAATATACATTATTAGTTTTTAATGAATTCTCTATACCTCGGGCTAATACAATAACATTACGATAATGTGCCTAAGAGAGTTTGCGAAGATATGCGAGGTGCTTTAAGAAAATATCAGAAATAATTAAATAAAAAGGTTTGGTGACAGTAAAATTTCAATATAACATTTATTTGAATTCGAGAATAGAACGGACTAATGCTTGTTAAGCTATAATAAGGTGGGGGTGTGCTTAAGGCATGCATATTCATAGAAATAATAAAATTCATATTGGGAGGTCGATAGTCCTAGTGAGGAATTTCTGTAAATGATGGAAGGTGTGGTACGTTGAAACCACGGAGCTTTGCAAAATAAATAACTGAATAATAAATTAATAAATAAAATACGGGAAGGCATCTTGTCCTAAATATCTAGGCAGTGGTGTCACGTGACAGCTCAAGTCTGGACTCATCAAGTACTTAGTGACTCCGTGACAACTGCATGGAGTTCCCAGGTGTGACAATTTGAGTACAACCTCTGACTGGGAACCGCAGAAAGTGAAGGGGAAACGGCCTTAACCATTTAAAGCCCTTTGGAGGAGCAAAGCGGTCTCAAACACCCGATATACCTACTAGCAACACTTGAATCAAGTATATAAAATATTTTATCACTTAGTTTGAGAAAGCGCCTAATCAATTCCCCAAATATTTATTTTAAGAAAGTCCGCACATTCTCAACCTCAAAATAATAAGCTTAGAAATTAAGCAAAACAATAAAGCATATTTAAAATGGGAGAATGCATAATTGTGAGGTTTTGAAAGAAAATATAAATCAATTACGCAATCATGCATTTGTTAAATATTTACTCATTAACCCCTTACATATTCTCAAATTATGTTAAAACCAATAAACACATGGAGTTTTAACCGCAAAATTATTAAAGAGTTAAATAAAAGTAAGATAGCTTCGAATGAGCGATTTAACGAGATAATAAAATAGGACAAAATTTATAATTTAAAATGCGTTAATGATGGCATCTTGATTTAAATAAAAAAATGAGAGTAATTTGCTTGGTCGATGTCTATACTGGCACACTATCATAATAAAAAAACTGATTAAAATACAAAATATTAACCCAAGTATAGAGATAGAATACACTAATTATGTTACAGAAATTAAAGAAACAAGAACATAATTATAAGATAAAAACAAATGGAATTAGCTATAGCTTAGTAAGAGGAATATATGATCATAATAGCTCTTGGGGTAATTTGGGTTACCTCCTCAGAAGTAGGCATTTGAAAGAAATTTCAGATGGAGACTTTTCCAGTCTGATGGTAGAAGCACTCATAAGAATTTGGCAGCAAATTTACAGTTCACATTTTTAGTAGAGGGGGCAGTCTTTAGCGCTTCTTAAGTGAAGGCATCGGATGGTATGGTGCAGCAGTCGGCCATTTTCGAAAGGAAAATAACCTTCTTGCCAGCTGTACTCGGTCATTTTAGGAATTCCGTTAAAGGCTGAATGTGCAGTTCTCTGAGATTCTTAAGCTTTCAGCAAATTAATATTTCCAGAGAACACTTTAAATACAATATATTTGAATACTTTTAGTCTACTCGAAAATGAAATTTTAACTTCAATAATAAACTTGCAGGCTACTTGCCTACTGTCAGAAAAGTAAGACTACTATAGAATAATCTAGAACTAGAATAAGAATGAATAAAGAAAAGAAAACCCCTCTATATATATATCAGAGCTGTACAATAAAAACTGCCCTGGAGCGTTTCAAACATACCAAAAATTTGCTATCTTATCAAAGCTGCAATCAAACCCTTCCGAATGGCCAAAGGAATTCAACGAAATTTTAATTAATTTTCAATTGTTAACTACCCTGTAGACATTCGGTTTAAAACTTTGATTTCATTTAAAAAAACTTTTGCTAATTAAAATTGTTGTAATTGGACATCTGTTGTATTTCTAGATAAGCTACTAGAACATATTAATTAAATTATTGTTTTCTGATCAACCCTCATTTACTTTTTACATAAAATTGATGGTATGATTTTAGAAATCTAAAAAACAAAATTATTTTACTTTTAACTTAAATTGTAAAATGTCTAAATCTATTTACCGAGAAAAATTTCCTTATTAAACAAATATTACGAATGTAATATCTTTTTTCTAAATAGATTTAAACAGAAATAATTTTAAATAAAATTATTTTAACATATATTTTTAAAATAAATATATCACAGTGTGTGCGCAATTACGACCTATATAACCTACTTTTTAAACAAATATCTTTTACGTGTACCTACACATAATTGACACTAGTTATATATATATATTGTAACGTTTATTTATATACGTTGCAAATATATTGGCATTTGGTAAAAGCTAAAAAAAAAAAAAAGTAAATTTAGATTATTTTTTTTGACTAATTTTTTTTTAAAAAAAATAACGTACAATGAAAGTTAAATTTTTCTTTCGTATATTTTTTTACTTAACTGGAAATAAAAGTAGAATTGGAGAGAACAAAAGACACAAATTACCAATCTAGATAAGAGAAAGTAAAAATATTTCAACTAATTAAAGATGGCAGA
The DNA here is from genome assembly GCA_028023455.1 of Epiperipatus broadwayi. Classification (NCBI taxonomy): domain Eukaryota; kingdom Metazoa; phylum Onychophora; class Udeonychophora; order Euonychophora; family Peripatidae; genus Epiperipatus; species Epiperipatus broadwayi. The sequence goes on from JAQFVV010013154.1 coordinate 143,284, forward strand.
ATTATGCTGAAAAAAATAGAGACTTTGTAACATAAATTTTGTAAAGAATATATAAGATTATCAACGAATATTTTGACAAACAAAAGATATGCGCAGAAGTCGGAAAACTGGGCCTCTAGAGTATAAAAGACAGAGATCAGTTTGAAGAACATCTTGTTCGTTGGTTTCTCTAGTTGGTCTTGGATAACAATAATATATCCAAGATCGCTCTACGCTGATGTCGGAGTGAACCGGAGCTTCTGAAGACATCGTGTCTGAAGATGTATACCAGAAAAGCTTTCATGACCGACTAGGAGAATGGACTACAATATCAAATAATAACCAAAAGGCCGAGCTCATTCTACCCAAAAAACTATGCATAGTTATCTACTACTGAATTCCCAAAACTCACCGGTAAGTAATGCTTCATTACTCCTGATTGTGACCAAATTAAACGTTTTCAAACAATTTCTAAAAGTATGTTTAAACAATCCCGATAGAGACATTAAATTTCTTGTGCAAGAGACATTCATTTTTTAGTAACTTTCTAGAAGAAATTTGAAAGTGAGCTGTAATTGTAAAATTGTTTTTTATTAATTGATTTATGTCTGAATTGTGTTCTCTCCAATTTATTTGATTAATAATTTCCTTTAAACATTTTTTATCTATTAGAATAAAAATATTTCTAATACCAATTTTCATTTGTGCGTTATTAATAATAGTTATTATTTTTTATTATTAAATCTATTAGTAGTTTAATAAGATTTAAAAATGTAATTTACCTTTGCCAATATGTTTGAATAAGCCCAGGAATAATAATCTTAAAAAAATAATTCTCGTTACGGTATAATGTAATACCGATTAGTTTAAAAGTATTTTTTTTATTTGTGAGATGTTATATGACGATTTCAGCGAATTCTTAGGAATTCTGGCGCCCAGATTAAATAAATTAAAAGCTGATTTCGTCAATAGCACAATTCTCAACAATTAATAGGCCGAGTTGATCAGGAAATATAGCTATGTTTTTAGAATAGAAATATAACTCTTCTTTTTTTGACATAGTTTGATCAACTCACGCGCAGATTATATTAGCGTGTAGAGGCCTAGCAAAATGGAAAATGTTATAATATATATATATATAACATGAGAGTTGTAGTCGTGGTTTAAAATTGGGCGAAATTTTCGGCATATAAGCGCATTGCAGACACACTATGATACATTGGGGTTTAAACTAAGGTATGAGGGTAGGAAAGAGGTGAGAAAAGCCGAAATGAAGATCTACAAAGCAAATCTTACTGTTTCAATATATATATTATTTTACTTCACCTAGAAGATTGTGTATGTTACATAATTTCATGCTTTAATTATGAAAAACAAAAAAAAATAGTATTGTTTTATCAATATAATAAGTAGAGATATTTGTTAGCAATGATGCTTTAGGTAACTGTCAATTAATATTGATAGCTTTTAGTCCATAAAATCACTTTATCACTTTAATCAGTGATTAAAATTCTGTTATTAAAGATTTTTAATCTATTAAAAATCTCTACATTTAAGATAAAGTCTTGATAAGAAAAATTGTGAATCATAATCTTTTATTCAAATCATTAATATGAATAGAATTATTAAGACATTTCCAATAATAATTCGTTTTTAGAAGCTATATGTATGTATCAAAATTAGCCCAAATTCGCAACTCAACAGACTAGTTAAAACATAAACTTTAAAAAATAACTAATATTTCCCTGCTACAAGCATAATTGTACATATAGCATACAACATATGAGACTTCCATTTTTCAGTAATAGAAATGTACTTGGAAGTTTAAATTAGCAATTTACTGTTTAATAGATTTTACAAATTATTTTATATAATAATTTTAAAACAAAATATTACAATTTTCTATAAAGTCTTGTACAAATCTATTTTAATGCAACAATAATTTTAACTTTATAACGGACAAAGCAATAATCTATAAAACGATCTCTCGTTGTATGTTTTTGTCAAATATGACATTTGGATATCTACTATTTTGTGGCTGTATTATATTTCAATATTTTAAAAGGTCTGCATAAAAATATTTTATAGTTATTTTAAATCTAAAATTTATTTTCCAGTGGCATACGTATATTTATTGTAAACGAGCTTAATAGTGGCGAGCATTTAAATTTTCTGCATTAACATTATTTCGAAAAAAACTATAGATCATTGATAGTAGCTGCATGTTGATTTTGAGTTTAGACTTTATGCGCTATTTAAATGAGTAGTGTATCTCTAGCAAAACAGGTTTAGTACTACTTAGCATTCTTTAATATTTTGAAAACTTTCATTAACGCAGAATACTAAATTATACAGGCATTAAATGTAAATTCATGCAGCATCATTTAGATGGTATATCTATCTTTCCAAAATAAATAGGTACATCGATATTAATTTTTCTGAAGGCATGTTTTACTAAAAGAATACATATCAACCACAAAATAACTAAAACTACTGCCTTTATTTTGATATATAGAAATTTTCTAATATTTGTTTTAAATTAAAAAAAAAACAAAACAAAATATTTTAATGTTTTTTTATTTACAACTAGTACTCAAACTTATAATAAAGATATTTATATTGCTTTAATATTAATAATCCAGGAAGAAAATCCTCAAACAACGAGCAATATAATTATTTTTATAATTTTTTTTTCGGATTCCACCACTACCACAATAGGTAAAGGAAAATCTAAAAAACGTGTGTTTTAACCTAAAACATTTTCCATTGCTTTATTAATAATCTTAGAACTTATACACATTAGTGAAACAAAGAAATTGAGGTCAGAAATGCTATGTTGTTAAATGATGGAAATATGATTATCAAACATATATCACCATTTTCAAAATTAGAAAATGAATACGCATAGTTATACACAAAGACTGGTTGAGCAAAATTAACAGCAAAAAAAGCAAAACGGTGAAGAAAAAGACTGTAGAATCTCAAACAGTTTTCGAATATATTTGAATCAACTTAAAACTCTATAAGGCAAAAAATATAGTTTTGGCAAATTGTTGTAAGGTATTTATAGAAATGATTCTTCTCAAATATTTAATTATCAAATATTTGTGAAGCTAATTAATATCTGAGCACAGCAGTTACTTTTAAAATTTGTTATAAGTAGTAGTTATAATAAGAGTGAAAATACTCCAAATATTTTATATATTATGATTATTGTAAGTACAAATAATAAAATGTTAATGACTGGACTTAACCTATGATGGCAAACACAATTCGAATATTTGTTAAGCTTTTGTTAATGGAATATATAAATTTGTAAATTGAATAAATTTGTAAATTGAACACTGTATTATGGAGTCATGTTTTTAAGTGTTAAGGCAAATGAGAGTAAAACATTTGATTTCATTTACCAATTCGTTAAACTCACATTGTAATGAAAGTATATTGAAACGATTAATTACTATTTTTTTAGTATTTTAATTGCAAAATTTCTTTATAATTTAACGTTTTGTTTTTTATTATAGAAATGGAAACGCCTCTTGTTATACATTCTACAAGGTACTCTGTAGTACCTCCAGTAATAGGCCAAAGGCTTTGTTTGTCACCAAGCATGACTGTTTCTGCTGATTATTTTGTTTATACCTTAATATTACATATAAAATCGCCTAATATATCTGAAGATTTATTATTTGGAGTATATCAGGAAAGAGCTACCGAACCCCCAGTCTCAAATATTATGTCCAAGATATTCGATCATTCCGAATTAAGTTTAACAAAAAATCTGTATGAAATTTGTTTTCTACGTCTTCCAGCTAACATTAGTTATTATACATTCAGATGGTATATCATGGTAGAAAATATTATTGATAAGAATAATACATACTATAAAAATTATCGTTTTATAATACCATACGGTAAGAAACTATAACATCATGATAATTTATTATTGAAACAATTACACATTTATTTCATTGATAATTTTATTTAAATATAGTCAATACTTTTTTCCAAATCCTTATTTAAAATCTGTTTGGATGGATTTGATTCAAAACATAGCCAAGTGACAGTACAATAAGTTAATATAATTCAGTTGCTGACAATTTTTGAATTCTCCAGATCATATGAAAATAATGATTTACAGTATAATTATCTCCTTATGAATGCAGCCCCAAATGAGCACACACAAACATACTTTTTCCATTGATTTCCATGATCGTTGATTTTGTGGAGAAAAAAACAACACATTCAGATAATGATAAATTAGTTCTTTACTAGGTACAATTTATTCAAAATCATTTTTAAAGTAGTAGATAACCATAAAATTTCATAATTCTGCTAAACATATATATAAAAGACATATTTTGCGGTTCGTCCGTGTTAAAAAATTTTAAATATTGATATGCAGAACGTTTTGACTTCTTCACACAAGTCATCTACTGGGTGATAAAGAGTAGAAAGACGTGTGTAGAGGCTCTAAAATCACTGATTTGAAAAAAAACCGTTAAAGTTTCACCAATAGCAAAAATGTTAAATTAAGAATGTTTTTTTAAAATAAATCTTTCGAAATAGGAGGAAGTTTGCATGTATCATCTCGCTTATTGATACAGTCTGGTCTTATAAGTATCTTAATTGCACTTGTAGAGATTATTCCATCTGAATATGATCCTGGTACTAGAAAAATCAATTTTATGATGTGAACCTATATTATGGAGTGAGAGAGCTGATGGTTATGAGTGTTGGTTAACTGCATTAGCATGTTCATCTCTCCTAACACTGATGCTACGATTACTCGTACCTATGTAAAAAGCTTTCCAATTATCACATGAGATTTGAGAAACTCCATGAACTTCAAGAGGGATTGATTTCTTGGGCTTGCTTATTATATTGCTGATCTTTTGATGAGTGCAAAACGCTGTATTTATATTATAACGCTTTAATATACGTCTAATACTCTGTGTAGTTCCTTTTACTTTTGTTTCCTATTTTGTCCATTTTAGGATTGAAATAAGGCTTTTCTAATAAATTTATAATTATAACTATTTGCTAATAAAACACTATTAATATGATTTATTTCTTCTTTCAGATGTGACTTATCTGAAAGATTCATTGCTCTATTTAAAAAAGTTTGGGCTCCATAAAGTATCTGTGTTGCATGATGATGAGAATGGAAAAGTAAATATCTCTCCGTGTGTGTATTCTTTCTGTAAATCCAAAAAGATAAACTATTTGGTGTTCAAAAAGAGATCATACTATTTTTTGGAAAAACAACAAAAGCCATTATTAATAAATCGCCTATTAAAACAAAGATAATAAATTGGAAAAAAATCCCTGGTGAAAAATCATGTGCCTGTCCAACCAGATACCCCCCACTTCATCCAATTGTAAGCGCAATAGGATCTCTAAATCATATTTTACCTAGATATTTGTCGGATTTTCTTAAACCTACAATCCTATATATTAAATAATATATTAAAAACTCTTTTCATTTTATTTCTGTTTTAAAAATTTTAAAAATTTATGCTAATGACATTCTGGTCAGTTTTGATGTCATGTCTTTGTTTAGTAACATTCCAATTGATGAAGCTTTAAATGTAATTTCACAACGTTGCAATATACCAAACCATATTATTGCTTTCTTTAAACATTGTTTCTCGAATGCATATTTTGTATACAATGGGCAGCATTACAGAAAAGTTTCTGGTACTCATATGGGCTCACCTATTTCAGGAGTAATAGCAGATTTATTTATGGAAAATATAGAAACTCGTGCTAAATTTAGAATCATTATCTTTAACGCCTCTCATTTGATTCAGATACTGAGATGATAGTTGTCATATGGCAATATGGAAAAAATAAATTAGATGATTTTTTCTTACATTTAAATAATATGCATCCTCATATTGAAACAGTAAGATTCGTATTTGAATCTTAAGTTTCACCTTTTTCTGTCGTCTCTCACTGACCGGTCTATCCCACCCAAATTTAAACTTTTTGGTATCGAATTGTGTGTGTAACAATATTAAAAATGTATAAGTATATGTAGAATTCAGCATAAACACGCACACATTTCGATCTCAAATTAAAGGCAATAAATAGGGATAAAATAATATAATTTAGATTTCTTTTAGTTATATAATTTTGTATAATTTTAATCATTTATTTTGGATTATAAAGTTCGTATTTATTGCTTTGTTTAAATTTCGTTTAATAATAATTCTAAAAAAATCTGATGTAATATTTAATTAAAAGTTAAAATAATCTTATGTTTCCTTTTTGTCTTTGAAATTTAAAAGCATTGGTCAGTGATAGATAATAGATTAATTAAAGAAAAATTCCCCAAAATGTAATTAGTAAATGTAAAATGTAAACAATAGAACAACAGCTTTCTATAATTAAAACCAACAAAATGCATTGATTATCCTCAGGGCAGATTAAGTAGAACCTAAAAATATCTTAACAAAAATGTGAAAGATCAAGATAAAAAAAAAGAGGCCATCTTAGACTTGCTGGAGACATTTACTTAAACTTTAGCTTTGCTCTCGATCACTGAGAGTCTCCAAAATATAAAAATAATTTGTTCCTGCCAAGGTATGACCGAGTAAAGCACTTAGATTATTCTCCATCAGGAGATGGCCTATCAGATGCCAAACTTTCCATTGCCCGTCATAAATTCACCGTGAAGATCTGCTGCCTGAAATAAATGAAAAAGCTGCTGCTGCTGTGAAAAAATTGCCACTCGTGAACTTTTTGCTGCTAAACTAATGGAATCAGAAAACTTCTTATAAAACAGGTACTTGTCTGTGTTCAAACTCTAGAGTACTCTAATAATATGCTATATCTCTTCTTCATAGTACTTATCTAAACTATAAAATGTCAAAAAAAACTATCATTTGTATAACTAAAATTGAATAATTAATTTAATATGCAAATGTCTCTAATAATCTAGCTTACCTCACTCTATCTTTCTTGGGTGCGTATTTCTATAATCTACATTTTATCTATAGTTATTATTTAATTATTGCATACTCATAATTGTCTCAAATTTCAAAGTTTAAATATATGATCGCTTAAAACAATGAATACATGTCAAATTTTCATTAATATTTACTTTCCTAAATAACTTAACTTTCATATAAATCAACACGCGTTCAGTGCATCATTTATTGTAATGCAGGGTCTACTACTTCGCAAATGGCTGGCATATTAGTTGTAATAATTCCCAATTTATATATGTTTTGTATTTATTAAATCATCATGAATAATTCCAGAAAATTACATTTCTTTGAGAGTCGCCAACGTTCTTTAGTAAATGTTGATAATGTAGGGCCGAGTAAGAAATCTATTTAAATCTCATCATAATCGTTTATACATTATACATGTGTTATGTTTTAGAGACGCGATGACCCATTCTGCTGTGAAATTTCCAGATTCTTCAAGGTTGAAATTAACCCCAGTCATCCTACACAAGTGGGCATAATGGGTGCTCCCGTAGGACTTGACCACATCATGCTGCGAGCTGGCAAACTGCGACACGGACCACTTGTCCCTGGTTATGCTTATGTGACACCTTACTTCATCAGGCCGAGGCAGAGACCAGCCCGGCATTCTTATAAATCCATTTGCGGCATTGCAGTTTCGATATACTGCCATTCCATATCGCCTTTCTAAAGTGTACCACGTGTTCCTTTACTTAGTTTTATTATTCTATATATCACTCCGCCTCTGCATTATCTTCATAATTCACTCTCAAATAAATGTTTGCCCTTAGTCATAAAATAAATAGTTTAATTAAATAAATATATGTCCGCCACCACTCTTAAATCTTACTTTTAGACTCTTGCATTGCAAAGGTATAAATTCCCCAAGGCATGCATTAGAAATACTTACTCGAGAATTTTAGGTAGCTAGATTATGCCTTCAAATAAGTGAATTCCTTTTTTAAACATTACAGTATCGGAAATACCGCTACTGAAGTCCTCAATATAAAATAATGTCTAAATAAATAAATGTATTCTTTAAAATATAATCATGTCACAAATCCCGCTACTGAAGCTTTGAATCCACAAAATATTATTAGTAAATGATTGTTTTATTAAAATGTATTAATAAATAATTTTAAACTATACATCTGCAGTTATGTTTCATTTATTCGATACCCATTCTATATAATATTTCCTCGATTATGTAAATATGAATGTTTAGTTAATATTAGTTTGATTATTGGCTAACTTGAGAATAAAATCATGAATCTCTTGCATATGTACTAATGTCGCATCAGATGCGTTGTTTCATGGATTGTATTGTGGAACCGATAAACTATGTTCGAACTCAGTAATACAGGTGGTTTCGCTACCTCGATGGTGCTGCTGTTCTGTGTGGTGGTCAAATTCTGCACTATGTTTACGAGTCACACATTTTCTGACTGTTACAATATTGAATTTACAATGGAGACAGGGGCCGTCTAGAAAACCTCCATTCCTTGAGGTTCTAGTCACCAGAACAACAAATAGTTTATCTTTTTTGATTTACAGAAAGAATATACACACGGACAGATATTTCCATTCTCATCATCACCCTACTCAGATAGTTTGTGTAGCCAAAACATTTTTAAATATAACAATTCAACTTTCAGATAAGTCACATCTGAAAGAAGAAATAAATCATATTAATGGTGTTTTATTAGCAAATAGTTATAATTATAAATTTATTAAAAGAGCCTTATTTTAAGCGCAAAATGAAAAAAAAAATAGGAAACAAAAAATGATAAATCAGCTATTAGGATTTGTGTTTCATATGTAAACGGAACTACATACAGTATTGGATGTACATTAACACACTATAATATAAATCAAGCATTTTCTATTCATCAAAAGATCAGCAGTATAATAACCAAGCATAATGATTCAATCTTTCTTGAATCTCATGATGTTAACAAATCACATGTGACAATTGTAAAGCTTCTTACATAGGTATGAGTACTCGTCACATCAGTGTTAGCAGAGATGAGCATGCTTGAGCAGTTAAACAACACTCATCATCACCAGCACTCTCACTCCATACTATAGTTTCAGGTCACAAAATTTATTTTTCTAGTACCAGGATCATATCCAGATGTGATAATAATTACCATTGCAAAATTAGAGAAACCATTGAGATTCTAAAACACCAGATTGTATCAATAAGCGAGATGATACATGCAAACTTCCTCCTATTTGGAAATATTTTTTTTAAAACATTCTTAATTTAATATTTTTGCTATTGGTGGAACTTTAATGATTTTTTTTAAATCAGTGATTATAGCACCACTACAACCATCTTTCTACCTTTCATTCCTCAATAGATGATTTGTGTGATGAAATCAAACATCATATCAATATTTAAAATTTTTTAACATGGATGAACTCATAAAATATGTCTTTTATATATATGCAACCATGAAAATCTTTGTATTGACACACACACACACATATATATATATATGAATTTGACTAATACATTCAAGGTAAATTATAAGAAGTTCAAACAATGCTACAATCTAATTTACAGTTAAAACTTTTAAGAATGACAAAAAGATTTGAAAATAAAAATATATTGATAATATATTCTCTGATTTACAGATAAGTAAAATTCTGCTTTTTCTTGATTTGAGCTATTAGTAAGCTCCATCTAGTGATCATAAAATGCAAGTTTAAAAGCAAGTTACAAAATTTATGACTTTTTAAAATTATTATAAGTTCACCTTTGAAGGCTTTTGCGATGCTATATATGCAGAGGCTTTTACTATATAGTGAAACTGAGCTGAATTCATACCCATATAGCTATCTGGTTTTTAAGGCTGTATTTGAAGACATTTGCATGTCTGAAAAGGTCATGCTTTCAAATTGCTAGAAACATGTTTATAAGTGCTGACTTTTGAGTTAGTATTTTAAATCTAGTTTCTTGGGTACCAGCTCCACTGAGGGGAGCCACAAGCTCGAAAACAATTGGTCTGAAGATAGGAACCCTTGATTGAGATTTTGAATTTTTTTTTCAGCATTTATAAAATAAAGCTTGATTTGAGCTATTCGTAATCTCCATATAGTGATCATAAAATTAATGTTAAAAGCCAAGTTACAAAATTTATGACTTGTTTTAATTATATATATATATATATATATATAATTATAAATGGCACAATATATATATATATATATATATATATATATTGTGCCATTACAATTTAGTCAGTAGCTAAATTTGTAGTAAGGTGCATGAAAAAAAATGTGGAACAAAAATCATCATCACATTTTTTATATAGGACTGGAAGCTGTAGAGCACCCAAGTTTAAACACTGCAGGGTCAAGTTCTATAATGTCTAAGACAGAAATAGAGTGGGCAACAGTTATGTTCTTTATTTGTTTGTGTGTTGATAAAAAACTCAAAAAGGGTAGTACACACATTTAATTATTCAATAGTTATATTTTTAATAGGGTTATAACACATATATAGGCAGTGTGTGTGTGTAAGCTATTTAGTTGTCATTGTATACTTTAAGTATTAAATTTTCTTTAAAACTAGTCTGCATTTGCTAAATTCTAATATTTTCTTTTTATCTGTTTTCTTTTCTATAATTATAATTTGGGGTTTGAAAGTTAATGATTTAATTTTAAATATCAAAGCTATAAATTTCTAAAAAGCATTCAGATTGTTTTAATCAGCCAGTTTTATAAATGATTTGAATAACAGTGTGTGCTTGAATATATTACATACATAAATCTACAGTTATTACGTATTGAAAAAGAAAAAGAAGAAAATCTGTTAAATTATATATTTTTATTTTACTCAACAACTTTGTGTTATAAAATTATTTGTCATGTTGGAACTCAGACAGTTGTGACAGATATGTGAAGAAATGGGATTAAGCCAATTTTTCCTTCAAAATAGGATTAAGCTGAATAATCAGGATAGTGTAATTTTTCATATGTTTTGGAAAAAAGTCACACTAGTAATCAAATTGAATGTGTTTGCTGAAAATAGAAAAAAAGAGAGTATAAAACCAGTCTGGAAAGTCAGTTAAAAAAGAAGAGATTTTTTAAAAAATATTGAAACTAAGGAAAAGGCAAGCGTTTCAATTCTGCAAGATCTCAATTTAAAATTATTAATTTTTTTATATAAAATTTTTTGTTGAAGATTGAAAATATAAGGATGGTGGGTTAAGAGTCTATATATCTCATGTTTACCAGACTATCAGCCCGCACATCATATAAGAAAAAAAATGTCTTGTCTGAAATTAAAAATATTCTACACCTGATGACTGATTGAAAAAGATGCGATATTTTAAATAAAAGAAAACATTCACCTGCATTTGAAAGATGAAGGAAAATGATTAATCTACTGATAAGTATTAAATCATCTAGTACAATTATTCCAATGACTGAATTTAAACCAAGCAAAATTATAAATATGAGAACAGCTGATATACTCCATCTCATAGAAGAATTATGTTTAAAAGGAAGGGAAAGTTCCAGTGCCAAATGATCCCCACTAAAGCAAATATCATCATCATCATCATCACCATCAAATATTTAGCCCAAAGAAAAGGACTGTTCCAGTGAACCATAGAAATTGTTTGCTGCAAAAAGTATAGACATTGAACAAGCTAAGTTTGAACCCTTGGGACTGGTAATATGAATTTTCGTTATCTATTTTTTTTATGATATCAAAGACTATTTGTAAAATTTTAGAAATAAAGTTTTATATTTTTTTTCTCAGAACTTTAACACAACCAAAATTGATTGAAAACAAAATTTTCTTTAATAATAATAGCTATAACCTTGAGTAATAATTTTATGTATGCTAAAACTATTATACCCCACTTATTAATGAAGTTTATTTTCTAAAGCATATTATTGTATACTAATATAAAATTATGAAATGTTTATTAATATGTAAAATATTTTTTTTTGTATTATTATTTTGTTTTAAATAATGTGTTAGTTATTACGGGGATAAGCACACACATGCACAGTAATATATTAACTGGTCACATGTATATGATGATGTGTGAATGTGAGAGTCACAGACATATATAGCATTAAAAATATTAGGTTATTTTTATTTTGATTTAAGGAGTAGCGTTCTCAGTAGATTATAGTGTAGAGGAAGAGAAGCAATTTAAAAACTTGTTTCTGGAAATCTTCTTTCAATTCTACTAATATTTTTCTTCTTAATCATTCTACTTTACATGTTGGATTATAAAAGTATGTGTGCTAAAAAAGTGTTTATTTTTTTTATTATGAAATGTTTTCTTGTGGATTGAAAATCATAGCAAATTTGGTATCCAATTTAATATGCATTATATATTTACAAAAAAGGGGGAAGAACTTAAAATTAATATTATGATTTCAAAATAGACAATTATTGTTATTATCATTATTATTTATATGAAATTTTAGTTTTATCTTTAAATCCATGTATATGTTAGAAATGCAGTAATAAATGTTAATTTGTTTTATTAAACGAGGCATATATATTTCATTAAAGTATTCTTTATTAGTTGTGATCATTCATCATCAATAGTGAACATTAATTATTTAAGTTCCAATAACATATACTAAGATTAAACAATAGTTATGAATTTCTTTAAAAGATTAAGTTTTATGATTAGGCTTGGTTCTAAAGCTGTAGTTGGAACCATTATCATCATCATCATCATCATCATCACATTTTAATTAATGAGCTAGATAAATGTTTAAAGGCCATAAATAAATAAGTAATTTCATGGTATTTAGTTGACATTCATAAATCATTATAATAACCACCATTCCTACATCTACATCATGCAAGGATGAGTGAATTGCCATCCGAAATTAAGAGTATAATATGAGCTAGTAAAAAGATATTGAAACATATTATTTTGTTAAGACCTAGGCTATGGTTGCAGGCTGATGAATTTTATACACACCACTTTAGTTTAATAATGTTTTGTGTTTACCTAAATGTTAGTGAATATGGTGATATGGGTCTAAATGTAAAATCTTCCATTTTTGTTAGAAATAATGTACCAAAAAGGGATTCAAACCTGGTACATGTGAAAAGATTATAAGATATAACTGTGTCTACATTCAGATAATGTAGTGGCTCCCTTCTAGACCATATTCACTTGTAATTCACTTAAACATGCACTTGATACCAAATCAAGAGATGAAAGTTGGTAAAATCTATTGTTGAATTTATTGAGAAGATATTTTATTGAGTTCCTAATGTACTCACCCACTTGAAGCTATTTCCTGAGTTATAATAGTTTGTTCTTAATAATTTGTTTATAGTTTCTACTTTTTGAATGATTATACAATGGCTGCCTACCTAGAGTTTGAAATAGGCCAGATACCAGATAGCTGAAATGGCTAGTTCCTAAGCATTTTCATCATAAATAATTTTACTTCAATGGATTCTATTAGTCTCATATTTTATTAAGTTACAATGATTTTGATCATTCCAGCATTACAATTATTTATTTATAGTTACAATGATTAATTTAAATTGATTACCAAGGGAATCTATTATAATAGCTACTACTTATCAATAATCTCAGAATCACCCTAATTTATTGTTACAATATATATATATATATATATATATATATATATATATTGTACCTAACTGAAGTCTCACTTTGTTCCAATAGGTCATCAAGGTTATCTTAGCTTAACCTATTGTTTGAAATTTTCAAAATTTTTAAAAAATAATAATAATGATAAAAAGTTAAGTTAACTTAGTTAATAAATAGTAGGATAATCTTAGGTAGTATTATAATAATTGTTAAATATAATGGGATTATATCTAAATATTTCTAAAGTATATGTGAGTTGGTTTGATAAGGGATGCTAGATAATGACTTGAAGTAAAGAAAATATTAGAAATAGTTGTGAATTGATAAATAATATTACATGTATTTTAATATAACTATTGTGTAATTCATTCTAATGTCTAAATTATAATAATTAGATATTATAAATAAATGTTTTAAATAATATTAATAATAAATTTAAAAAAGTAATGTGTAAGTTTTCATTAAAACAGTAATAATATTTATTAGAGTCAATTTAGCTTAGTGTTTCACTTATAAAAAATTATTTTGGATTAAATAGTTATTAATATTTTTATTGTTGTAGTTTTAAAAATAACTTTTAAACAATTATTGTGAAGTCACATATATGTGTGAATATGTATGGGCATGCAAGAGACATGCGAACATAAGAATAAAAAAATAATTTAATTCCAATATTGTTTAAAAAAACAAATGTATGGATAAAGTTATTAAAGTTAAATATTTAAAAGTTTAATAGAGAGGTATAACTTTAAAATTTTATAATTATTGCTATTGTGTTTATAAAATCTCATTAAAAGTGTTGCATAATATTTGTTAACAATGGATTTTTGACTTTGCATCTGTGAGTCACATGGTTTGGAAAAATTAAATTAATTACTTCAGTAGATTGATTCCACAGCTGGTTTGTCAAGAATATAAGTTTAATAAAAATAATTTTTATTGGTTTTCAAAAGAATTCTGGGTGTATTAAAGATTATCAGATATAAAAACAAGGATCCAAGGGTCATTTGGGGGCTGATCTGATTTTTAATTCTACCTGTGGCTGGATCCTAAAATTTCTTTAATAAAAAGTAATTTTTTAAAACTTTATATTTTCTGAAAAAATAAAAGTATGTTTAAAACAATTATTTAAAAATCGTCTTGTAGACATGAATTGCTGAAGTTAAAAAAAAAAGGTAATCCATTTTCTGACAATTTTAATTCAAGTTGAAGCATAAGATTATAGTAAACAATGTTTGAAAAAAAGTTAGGGTTGTCGTAGAATAGCTGCTAAATCCCACTCAATGGCGCAGTTATCACACTAAAATTATAAAATATGATCATTCACAGGCCATTAATTATATTCATTTTGATGTGTTTTTTGTAATGTGAAAATAAAAACAAAAAGAAAATAATCTTTTTTAAATATTACTTAATTTTAAATATTATTTTTTATTAATGTATACAAATTAAATGATAATAATAAATGTAAAATGAAATAAACAAATTACAATTTGATTTGTCTTTTTTAGTTTTCTTTTTATTAGAAAAAAATCAATTTTCTATCAGATTTTTTTACTGGGGTTACAGCTTTTTTTTTTGTTGTTTACCACTAGTTTTTATTTCAAATAGAATGATAACTAAAAGTAAAACTTATTACGTTTATGTTTAGGGTTAGTTTTAGGGTTAGGATTAGGGTTAGCTTTAGGGTTAGGATTAGGGTTAGTTTTAGGGTTAGTTTTAGGGTTAGCTTTAGGGTTAGCTTTACGGTTAGTTTAGGGTTAGTTTTAGGGTTAGCTTTAGGGTTAGTTTTAGGGTTAGGTTTACGGTTAAAATAAAAAATATTAAAATCGTATTTTTATAAATATTTTTTTTTACTAACATCTATAAAATAAATGATAACAATAAACATAAACTATATTCGACAAAGAATAACAGTAGTGGGAAAAAAAGAAAGAAACTAAAACTTTTTTAAACAACGACAAATATATATATATATATATATATATATATAATGTTTATAATATATGCTTTTTATGACATTTAAAAAAACAGTGTACAATTGTACTTTTCTTACTGGATATTTTTGTGTTAACGCTTTTTTTTATTTCAAAAATATACACACAGGTACAATCTTAAAATGTCTCATGGAATGTTATGAACAGTATATTACTTGACTCGTTACCTAATTCAAAATAACTTTATACATATATCTCATCAACATTTACTACTTAAAACTTCAATACACTATGGTGTAAAAAGTCTGTTAATTATTACTTTACAAAATCTGAACATTTCAATAC
This sequence comes from Epiperipatus broadwayi, assembly GCA_028023455.1. NCBI lineage: Eukaryota > Metazoa > Onychophora > Udeonychophora > Euonychophora > Peripatidae > Epiperipatus > Epiperipatus broadwayi. The sequence continues at coordinate 159,136 of JAQFVV010013154.1, forward strand.
TTTAAAATAAAAAAAAATCCAAAGAAAACAACATTTCCATCCAATTAAAAAAAAACACACCCTCTCCCCAAGCCGTAATCATTTTATAAACTGTGCAAATTCGGAAAATGTATTTGCTGTGTAAAACATTCATGCTGTACTGCGATGTGACATAGTGGCCTGTAATCTGTAGCACAACAAAAAAGTTGTATTATAGAAAATGCAGGTTCAAAGGTGTCGGCCATGGAAACGGCATTTTTATGTGTTTTAGCGTGAAAATAGCGCCATCCAGTGGGATATATCTGCTCATCGACGACATCCAAAGTTAGCATCCCTTATTTTATCTACATTTTATTTGTTCATTCTTCGTTATTTGGAAATGAAAATATTTTTAAAGCCTAAATTATTAATTATATATATATAGCTAAATATGTTCTTGCAATAAACTCGTATAGCTGTAGGATATTCATTATATATCCTATTAAATTAAAAGTATACATGAAAAAAAAAAATTAAAGTTAAAAAAGAAACATTATAATGAAGCTACATTTGGTTAAAGTAAATTAATAAAGGATGATTTTTTTTTTAAAAAAAATATTGCTTATACCTTGACATAAGTGGAAATGATTTGTTTAGCTAAATGCAAACTGGTAAAATATAATTTAAAATGATATCTCTTACTTTATTCAGTAATAAAAGAAAATTATTCGGAAACAAAACTTCAAAGTAATCTACAAAGATCAGTACTGAACTTATATTTATCAAGTACATAGAAAATGGTTATATTTGCCATTATTTTTAGGTAACTTTATGACATTAATTGTAGCTTATAACTGAGGTACGTCTTGAATTATAAAAAAAAAAAAACTACTCCTATGTTTAAAAGTAATCAAAGGAAATTGGTTTAAAATAAAACACGTCTTGGAACATTATTATATAAAAAAATATTTAAAAAACAACTGTATTTTAAAAGATGCGTTTTCTTAAAGAGGATAAAGAAATTCAGATAAAAATTATATATTTGTATTATTATGGTAATATGCATTTTGAACCTGGGATTCTATAAATAAAAAAATGTGCTCAGCTGAAGATTTTTTTTATGCCAGGTTAGTCTTATTATTTAAGTGTTTTAAATTGTTTTTAAAAAAATGAAAGTATTTGTAAAGAACTATTGAACATTTTCGTTTAAAAATCATTGCCATGTTTTTATAAATGTATTGACTGAAGCTGCAAACTCAGATAGATAAATTAGCCTGAATAAATTATCTACATATTTTAAATGGAAAAATCACTATGGAGCTGAAATATGAACTTAAGTTACTGTATTATTATTTTTTTATTGTTTGTTTTATTGGTTTTTAAAAAAATGAAACCATAAAGATATTTATGCTATATATTTTGTGTAACACTTTTTGCATAAATATGTCAGGTAAATTAGGATTATAATTTTAAAGTTTAATGGGTTTATTAGAATGAGCAAATATTTTGCCATTCTTAGGTCAATTTAGTTTATTTATTAAGCATTACACCAGCTAGATTCTATTTAATAATTTCATTTACGTAGATTTAAATATCACAGTCTTATTTTATTATAAATGGGATGTTTCACTCAGTTTTATTTCAAATCAGCTAAAGAAGTTTATCAGGGAATTTCCATTCATTTGTTTTATGAGTGTTATAGTAATAATATCTATAAATATTTTTTATAAGCATTGAGAATTAATATTCTCGCATTTAATTTGCAATCAAAAGTCCACTAGTTATTGTATTTAGTATTGAATATTTTATTATGTGTGCATTGTGCCTTGCCTAGAATTGTATATGCATTTAATTTTAAAGTATTTTTCATAATAGTCACTTGACATAGTTTGCTTTGTTAGTTCTTACATTGAAGATATGTTTTTGATTTCTAAACTTCTTAGGAATAACTTAGTTAATTCGGGTGAAGTATATATCTTGCTATTAGTTAGTATTTGTTAGCCTCATAGAGTTAGGCTTAGTTAATAATTTTGAGTATGATTTATGGAATAGACAAAGTCCTCCATCCTTATTGTAGTGTATTTACATAATTTGATAGTGCTTATCTCCAAAAGAGGGTTATTGTCTTGTATTTTTCTAGGATGATGATCACATTTATAAGCATTGGAAATCCCATGAGAGAGCATCATGCTTTTCTAGTGTATTTTCATGTTTCCAGATACACTGTAGACAAGGTCCAGGTATCTTAGTTTCTGCCTCAAAGTTAGGTATTTTTGAAAGCCACCACATTCTTTTCCAGCTCTGAGTAGCTTATTATTTTTATATTTTAGCCTATCATTCATGATGACTTAATGCTAATTCCACCACAGTAAGTGATGTTGCATTTGTTTTAGATTAGTGATGACAAGATATGGGTGTTTGAGGAACTTCGTTTCTTTCAGGTAGTGGTAGCTATTTTAAGACTTATAGGTATATCAATGTTTGAATTGTGTTGATATTATATTTTTATCATCAACAAGCTAACCAACAATAAGTTCTATTTATTATTAAGAATGTTAAATATATGCATATGGTATAAGTGGCAATTCACACCTACTAATTTAATATTTTTATCCAGAGTTTCACCACTGGATTTGTAAGTCTGTTACATCATTAACTGTAAAACATTGAGGGAATAATTTGATGTGAACTAAGTTTATTTTAAAATGTATAACTGATCTCTGTTGAGTGAATGAACCATGTATGTAATTTAGTTTAATGTTAAAATTAGTTTAGACTGATTTAATATTATATATCACTAGCTATAATATTAGTTAGGTTAGTATAACTAGTGGTAGTTTTTCAAAAATATGCTGAATATGCTTACTAGCTTAGCGTTTGTTAATCTCAGGATTATAACGTTAAGCTTAGGGTTTCAAATACAAACCTAATTGTGTGTTATTCTGATTATTAAAAGACACCATAGTGTTAGGAATTATTTTAATTAAAAATTAGAAGTGTGCTTATTAAATACATACATTACAATTAAAGTTCAAAATTTTAAAATCTTTAATTGTTTAAAAGAGATTAAAATTCTGTTTTGAATAACCTTTGCCTGCTATTATGGATAACTTTTATTTGATTGATTTAATTATCAGAATAAACAAGGTAAAAAATTTTAAAGAGGGATAATCAAAAACAGTTGTTAAAGAAGTTATGTAGTCTTATAAACTAAGTAAAGTTATTAAGAAGTCAAAATGCTTGTAATAAGTTCAAGCACTATTGGCAATGTTTATATTACATTTAAATTGTAACACTTTAATATTGTTCTCTATAAATCAATTTATTATTATTTAAAAAGTTTGTTTTGTTTGTTTTGCTTTTATATGAAAATATTATTGTGTTGGATTCTAAGTTCACAAAATTTTAAGTTTCCAAAGTTATTTAATCTTTAATTCAAAAGTTCACAAATATATCATAAAGGTAATTAAATATATTTGATATTGGTTTTAAAATTATAAAGCTATGATGAAGTAAGTGATTTTTAGATGAAATCATAATAGCAGATAATTGTATTACATCAGATACTTAGTTAAATGCTTAACTAAAAGTTTTTTATTTTAAATTATCAATATATCCTCTCAGATTAAAGACTATGCAATATAAGATTAACAATATTAGTACTTCAGAAGAATATTTTTAGTTACCATTATTTTAAAAGCTGCACATTTTCTTATATTAACTGCACCTTGTTTATCATTACCTTAATTTATATGTCCAAAGAATTTTAATCCATCTGTATTGAGGTTTTGAGAAGGCTGTTTGTGAGTATGGGAAAGGCATAAAAAGTACCCTTGACCTTTACTCTGCTCAAGTAATGTCTTGGATAATAGGCCATTATTAGTTTAAATGTAAATTGATTCATTAAATTTGTGAATTAATATTTGTTTTGTTTATTATTCTAAGATTGAACATAATATAGTTATTCTATCGTCAGCTAAGATATCACTCATTTATTTTATTCAACCAGCAATTCTTTTATAGGCAACTTAAACTTTAATTTTGCACAAGAATTTTAGTTTTAGAATCCCTGAGGTTATTTACTCTTATTGCCTTGTTAGATGTAATTTAGTAAGATAATTTTTCACATTCAAGGTTACATAATTCTTATTCAGAGTGTGTGTGAGATTTGTTGAAAGGATTATTCTAATAACTATTAATTAATGATTTAAAATAATCTTTTATATGATTTAATAATAGATTATCAATAGGACATAGTAGTTATAGTTCATCAATATTGGATTTGATCTCTATCTAATTATACATCTCTGTATCATCATCTCTTTTCTTTAAATTTATTGTAAACCCACTGAGCCGAGTCGTTACGTGTCTCTCATTTCATTTATTTTCATATCATTTCTCATATCTCTCTCTTTCACATTTCGTCTATCATCTCATCCATATCATCTAATCCATTCCAAATCATTTCATTTTCTCTCTTTCACATCTCTGTTATCATCTTATCATTTCCAAATCATTTCATTTTTTCTTCTCTTTCCATATATCTCTCTTTTTTTATCATCTCATCCATTTCATTTTATTTATTTTCATATCATTTCTCATATCTCTCTTTTACATTTCTTCTATCATCCATATCATGTTATCAATTTCAAATTCATTTCATTTCATCTAATCTTCTCTCTCATCTCTCTCTACTACATATCCTTTCTCTTCTCTCTTTCTTCTTTTCCTTTTGTTTTTCTTTCTTTACCACTTTCCCTCCTCCTCTCTCTCCTCTCTGTCTTTCTTTTCGGTTACAATATATATATAAATTGAAACAGTTGACCTTAGTTCAAGGTCGAGTTTCACGATTCTACCACAGTCCATGAGTCATCATGCTTTATTTTTCTTTTTTTTTGTTGATGTAAAATGAATATTATAGGAGCGTATATACGTAATTAAAAATATTAAATAATTTTGTATCTTCTAAAATTGTATTTTTTTTTATTATTGTAATACGTTATAATATATTTTCATAAAACTAAAAGTATAAATTCAAGAAAACTGTCTAAAATAATTAAAGGCGTGGGGAGTTTGTCTCATGATTTAAAAGAAAAGGAAATTGTAAATTAAAATTAAGAAAAAGTAAAAAACTAAAACAAAGCTAATGGATTTTAGTTAGCTATCTACATTTTTTTTGTCAAATCCATTTCCAAACAGGAAATTGATTTGAATTGATTTTTGACAGTTATCTCAAAACTGAATCTTTACTAACAATAGAGTAAAGATTCTCATTAATTAGAGATCCATTAGAGGCAGGAAATCTAATTAAAATAAACATTCTCTGAGGGGCTAAAAACTGACATAAATAGAGCTAAAAATCTATTATGTTAGAGTTTGGTCAGTCATTACCAGGTGACTTGATGTCCATTGAAATTTTGAAGGCCTTAGTGCTTCTCAGTCTTCAACCTGCCTTGCCATGATGTAGCCTCTAAGAATGCCACTTGCCACAGAAGATTCACCAGTACTTCCAAAGAATCATGAGGTAACCAGCCAAAAGACTGTATAAACACCTTATCCAATTTTAACTATGTAGTGTAATTTGTGAACGAACAATTTCGTTATATTTAATGTTTTTTCAAGTTTTGTTAACCTCTTGTATCAATTCTTTGCTACATAATTAATGTGCCATCCAACTCACGCTTCTTATTATTTTTATCAGTTAGTGTGGTTAGAGTTTAATTTTAATAATATTTTTTTATATTTTCTCATGTATTTTATTTATAAATACCACTAAGACTTAACCATACAAACTTCTATTAAAAAGGGAAGGATGGGAAATTAATGAGCTCTTGATACTTATTTTAAAGATTTTGTAAAATTGGGTTATACTTTCAATGAATATTTTTTATCTAAATATTTTATCGTAATATGAAATGTATAAATATTTTTAAAATCTGGGGTGGATATTGGTGTCCTTTAGTTTTATAAATTTCTTACTGATAATCATCGCCATAAATGCTGATGACTTGAATTTTTTTTTGTAATTTGCACTATTTTAGTTTTTGCTTCCTATGTTACAATATTGATTCAAGAAAGGGGAGCAATGCACGCTTCATAAATTATAGTTTATAACTTATAATCAATGACTTTAGATTACGTAGGTCATTATTTTAGTATATCATTACATATTTGTTAAACCATTTAAGACTTTTCTTTAATATTTAAATTTATTGATTTTATATTATTATGATAGTGTTGTTAGTATATATCCAATTATTTATAAGCTGCATAAGGCTTCAATCTAATTCGCCTGTACCTTACTCCAGGGAGTCACGATCATTTTCATTAGTCATTCTTCTCCTCCAAGTATATATGTTATATACTGCTTTGAATCGCCTGTACCTCACTCCTGGGTATACTGCTTTGAATTGCCTGTATCTCACTCCAGGGATTCAAAGCCTCATCGTTTATATCCTCATTCATAAAAGAAGTCTACGTTTACTTTTAGAACCTTTAGGTTAGTGTAGATGAAGCAAGGTATGGATGCGCTGCAGCCTGGCCCATAGAATCCTCCTACTTGCCATTTTCTTCCTGTACTGTTTTAGTGTAAGGCTGGCATGTACAATCGTTATATAAAATTTGGAGAATGACCTTATCCTGGCCAAATGTGCCATTTTCTCTCGCTGATATTATGCTAGCACCGCCATTTCTTACAGTTAGTTTCCAGCCTGTTTAGCAAAGTAAATCATAATGATATGCGGTAATAAAATGCTCTGTTTTTTTCTTTATTTGTTGGAGTTTAAACCCAACTTCTCACAAAGCTGCCCTCCCACTTTATTAAAAATCCTTTCCCGCAATTAGTGAGTTCGCTATATCCCATTGTTAACTGTTGAAAATTGTACAATTTATTCATTTATTTATCCTTTATTAGTATGTAATCACTATTTATTGTTAATAAAATTTTTATTGAAATGAACTGTTGAAAATATAAAAGAAATGTTTTATGCTGCCGATCAAAAATGTATCTGCATTGTAATTGTTATAAATTAAATATCTAAATAAAATAAACTTATGTATTAAAATCTTTTAATTAGCACAACTCGATTGTATCATTATAAATGTATTTTTATGTATTAAACGTCCACCAAACAACTCTGATATATCCCTTTTTGCAACTGCCACACTAACTTAATTTTTGTCAAAAGCAAAATAATCGTAACCAGATTCTTTAATGTTTATAATGAAATAGTTTTATAAGTGTAGAGTTAATTATATATCTAAAACTCATCTGTAATTATATTAAAAATAAATATTTATATCTTAAACTTAATCCAGTTGTTGAATCTCCTTATTAATATTTATATTAATGTGTATGTGTAACTTAATATCTTGGGTTCATTCAATCTCATCATCATCATCATCAGTTAAGTCTCATATAAAACATTGTAGCACCAGGCTGGGATATAATGAATTTATGTGGTATCTTAGATATTATTCATAATGTTGTAGATTTGGGGAATGGGCAAATCGGTTAGAATTCATGATTGATCCTGATCTGTGTATCTCACGCATGATTGGATTCAGGGTACTTTTGCTTAGATTCTAAATCTTGTTGAATGGATATACATATTCGGCCGGTACAGTAGATTTTATTTTCCCAGGATTGGACATCTGGGTGGCTATTTGAAATTCCCACACGCTGCAATACCATGTATAGCATTTAATATGCATGGTTTTTTGTTTTGTTTTAAATAATAATGAATAATATATATGTAAGATTATTTCCCGAGTTGTACACACAATTGTTGTAAAGTTTTCTCTTAAATTAATGCATCCAATAATATAATTGTAATCAGTGTCATATGTATATAAAATGTAGTATACATATACTTAAAGAAAAGGTTGTAATTATCAGCACATTTTTTAAAGTAAGACAATTCTTACAAAATATGTATTTCCTATAGATGAGAATTGAGTGACCCAGCTTTTACTCATGCATTCTGTGATACCTTGTCAGCTGGCGCCCTCATATAAATTTGCCAACATGTGTCATTTTAAATCATAGAATAAAAAAATGAATTCGAACCTGGATTGAGGTGGTAGTAAGGAATTGATTGTAATTTTTGTATATCAGTAACCAAATATAATAAAAGATAATTATGTAATAACAAAACTTTGAGTCTACTTTAGGTGTGGAAGAACAGCCAAGATAAAATCCAAGTAATACGGTAATTTTTTTAAAGATTTTTTTGCTTTCCATATTTATTGCAAATAGTTAGCTATAATCATATATTAGTGAACCACATGTATTTTATATATATAATGTAGGTGACAGTTGAGGATAGCATGCAGATAGAATAAATGAGGGGGAAAAAACCAGTGGGGTAGGAGATAGTTAAAGATGGGAAAATAAGAAACTTTAGTGCAAAAGAAACAGGGCACTATCATAGTGTTTTTTTGTTCTTACAGATAATATATTAAATAATGTTCTGAAAGTAAATTGGTTCTTCAGTCATGAATAGATTTGAAGTAAATGCATTTTTTAAATTCATTTTTTTGTTTGTCATTGTAAAGGGGGGAAGAGTGAAACAGTCAACCTTAGTTCAAGGTCAGGTTTCATGGTTCTACCACAGTCCACGTGTCATCATGCTCCATTTTTCTTTTTTTTGTGGATGTAAAATTTATATTATAGGAGCATATATACATAATTAAAAATATAAGATAATTTTGTATCTTCTAAAATTGTATTTTTTTTATTATTGTAATACGTTATAATTTTTTTTTCATAAAACTAAAAATATAAATTCAAGATAACTGTCTAAAATAATTAAAGAGATGGGGAGTTTGTCTCGTGATTTAAAAAAAAAGGAAATTGTAAATTAAAATTAAGAAATAGTAAAAACTAAAACAAAGGTAATGGATTTTAGATAGCTATCAACATTTTTTTGTCACATCCATTTCCAAATAGGAAATTAATTTGAATTGATTTTAGACAGTTATCTCAAACTGAATCTTTACTAACAATAGAGTAAAGATTCTCCTAAATTAGAGATACATTAGAGGCAGGAAATGTAATTAAAATAAACATTCTGAGGGGCTAAAAACTGACATAAATAGAGTTAAAAATCTATTATGTTAGAGTTTGGTCAGTCATTGCTAGGTTTCTTGACGTCCATTGAAATTTTGAGGGTCTCAGCACTTCTCCATCTTCACCTGCATCTTGAAATTTTGAGGGTCTCAGCACTTCTCCATCTTCACCTGCCTTGCCACGATGCAGCCCCCAAGAATGCTGTCTGCTACAGAAGATTCACCAGTACTTCCAAAGAATCCTGAGGTAACCAGCCAAAAGACTGTATAACCGCCTTATCCAATTTTAACTATGCAGTGTAATTTGTAAACAACCAATTTCATTATATTTAATGTTTTTTTAAGTTTTGTTAACCTCTAATATCAATGCTTTGCTACATAATTAATGTGTCATCCAAATCATGCTTCTTATTATTTTATCAGTTAGTGCAGTTAGACTTTAATTTTAATAATATTTTTTATATTTTCTCACGTATTTTATTTATAAATGCCACTAAGACTTAACTTTATGAACATCTATTAAAAAGGGAAGGGTAAGAAATTAATGAGCTCTTGATACTTATTTTAAAGATTTCATAAGATTGTGTTATACTTTCAATGAATATTTTTATCTAAATGTTTTATTGTAAATTTATACGAAATGTATAAATATTTTTGCAATCCAGGGTGGATATTGGTGTCCATTAGTTTTATAAATTTCTTATTGATAACCATCGCTACAAAGGCTGGTGACTTAAATTTGTTTTGTAATTTGTACTATTTTAGTTTTTGCTTCCTATGTTAAAATGTTGATTCAATAAGGAGAAGCAATGCATGTTTCATAAATTATAGTTTAACTTATAATCAATGACTTTCGATTACGTAGGTCATTATTTTAGTATATCATTACATATTTGTTAAACCAGTTAAGGCTTTTCTTTAATATTTAAATTTATTGAGTTTATATTATTATGATAGCATTGCTAGCATATATCCAATTATTTATAAGCCGAAGAAGGCTTTGATTTGCTTCACCTGAATCTCACTCCAGGGAGTCACGGTCATTTTTGTTAGTCATTCCTTTCCTCCAAGTATATATGTTATATACTGCTTTGAATCACCTGTACCTCACTCCAGGCATTCAAAGCATCATTGTTCATATTCTCATTCATAAAAGAAGTCTACATTTACTTCTAGAACCTTCAGTTACAGTAGATAAAGCAATGTATGGATGCACCACAGCCTGGCCCATAGAATCTTCCTACCTGCTGTTTTCCTGTACCATTTTAGTGTAAGGCTGGCATGTACAATCGTTATATAAAATTGGGAGAATGACCTTATCCTGGCCAAATGTGCCATTTCCTCTTGCTGATATTATGCTTGCATGCCATTTTTTACAGTTAGTTTCCAGCCTGGTTAGCAAAGTAAATTGTAATGATTTGCGGTAATAAAATGTTCTGTTTTTCTCATTATTTGTTGGAGTTTTAAACCCAACTTCTCATGAAGCTGCCTCCCTCTTTTTTGAAATAAAACTATCCCACAGTTAGTGAGTTCACTATATCCCATTGTTAACTGTTGAAAATATAAAAGAAATGTTTTATGCTGCCGATCAATAATGTATCCGCATTGTAATTATTATAAATCAAATATCTAAATAAAATAAACTAATATATTAAAATCTTTTAATTAGCACAACTCAATTGTATCTATATAAATGTATTTTTATGTATTAAACGTCCACCAAACCACTCCAATAAATCCATTTTTGCAACTGCCACAATAACTTAATGTTTGTCAAAATCAAAATAATCATAACCAGATTTTTTAATGTTTATAATGAAACAGTTTTATAAGCATAGAGTTAATTATATACCTAAAACTCATCTTTAATTATATTAAAAATAAATATTTATATTTTAAACTTAATCCAGTTGTTTGAAACTCCTTATTAATATTTATATTTGTGTATACTTGTAATCTCATCATCATCATCATCAGTTGAGTCTCATGTAAAATGTTGTAGCATCAGGCTGGGATATAATGAATTTATGTGGTATCACTGTAGGTGTTTTTCATGATGCTATAGATTTGGAGAATGGGCAAATAGGTTAGAATTCATAATTGCTCCTGACTAGTGTATCTTGCGCATGATTGGATTCGGGGTACTTTTGCTTAGATTCTAAATCTTGTTGAATGGATATACATTTTCGACTGGTACAATATATATATATCGAACTGCCCACCTTTTTTATTTTATATAACAACAATAAATAGAAATATAAAATATTCATTTTTTCTTACTAAAACCATCCAATCTGTGAGCTGTCTGCTCCTTAGATAGAGTGAACAATGTTATTGGCAGCAAGCTAACAATAATATAAACCATCAGCTATTAGATAAATCCTAGCCAACCAAACACATTATTTATTTTAAGTTAAACCCTTTTGGAACCTGTTAATCACTAAGTAATTAACATGTTTATCTCACCAGCAATGAATCTAGTACCTGAGATCCCAGCTAGCTCATAGAATTGTAGCTGCCTTAAAAAAACTCTGCCCAATTTAAAAATTCTATTTTGAATAATAATGAAGATTTACCATACGATAAACTTTGGCGTCCTTACATAACAAATCCTTACTTTAAAAGCAAAATTCTTCCTATTCTTAATCATTTTTCAATAACAATTAAGTGTTTCCATTCCCAAACTAAAAATTTTATTTCATCATAAATATGTGTATTCATATCTCAATATAAATATTTCAATGGCAGTTTAAATTTTTTTAAAATAATCATTTTGTTTTATAATTCAACCACACACACTGTTTTCATTTAAGTAAATGTTTTAACACATTATAAAAAACTAAAAATATACATAACCTATTAAGTATATAGGGTATATGACCACAGATTTTCACATGACCCACCACTCTCCACACTATCTCATAACACTGATAGACTTGAACACATATATGTTGAAAAAATAAATAATCACCAATATAACTATTTCATGCTAAATCAGCAATCATCAGTTGGTCCAGAACATCTCTAAATATATATGTTATAACAGCTCAGATATATATTAAAATAGCCAAACCTCAAACTTTATTGTACACGCTTCAATCTAATTCACACTCCAACTCTTCAACTGTTCATCCAATTGTAAATCTGATGATGGAATGCTCGAAGACCACCCTATAACTTATTAAATTAAAATTCACACATACATACAATTAATGTCTCTGAATAAAGTAGAACACAGAAGCCAATATTATTTATATCTTCCAGATACTAATCAGTAAAGTTGAAAGTTTTTATTTATTTATTAATCACAGTTTTAAAAACAAGAATTAGAGAAAATAAAAATTAAGCATTACCTAGGATTTGAAATCTGATTTGACATATGTACAGCAAAAAGTAATTTCTATATAATGTTATTTCTAATCGGTTAGCACTGAACTCCATGTAAACCTTCACTGAATTTATGATGTTACAAGGCATTCGTGGAAATAGGGATAGACACTCTGTTGCTCTGTTGACTTTGTTCAAACATGGTTTTCCCTTCGAACTAACTGCTGATGGTATTGCAGAGAAGGTTCTTTTGTAGCCGCATGATACCATGAATTTAACAATGCATCATTTTGTCTGAACAACAATTTATATAGTTTTCTTTTGATCTTTGATTTGTATAAAATATTTTGAAATATTTTAAAAAATATAATAAAAAATGGAATGTTGAAATTAAACTGTCTTAACAATGACAAAGTTCGCTTATATCCAACATTTCTTATCTCATCAAATAATTGTACATTTACATCACTCTGATTGGGCTTCTATTTTTTTTATTCAAAATTTTTACAAGCACACATTTAATTTATTTATTATAACACAAAACAAATTTTTTTTTATTACTTTTTATTATGAACTAATCAAAAGTAATATTACATCATTTTTATTTCACGTTTTTTTAAAAAAAAAATCTTACCCTCTTTTTAAAATCATTTATTATTATTATTTTTCTTTAACAATAAACCCTCTTACCCTAATCTTTTGTTTTTAATTTTCTTATCCTTCAACTTTTAACTTTTATTTTAAATAAATTTTCCCACTTTATTTTTAAAGGTGAAATTTATTAAATATTATTACTTTTAAAGAATACTACATATTTGGTCATGATGTACCTCGTTACAATATATATATATAGTACTGGTCAGAATTGTATGTTTGTCTAACAAGAGCTAGCATCTAGGCAAAAGTACCTCGAATCCAATCATGTGCAAGATACATAAGTCAGGAACAGTCATGGACTCTGCCCTCTTGCCTATTTTCCAGATCTATAATATGACAAAGAACATTTCTGATGATAACAAATCAAATTTTATTCATATCTCCCCCAAAGCAAAAGCGGAGAAACAAGAGATGTACAGGGAATTACAATACTACCAGGCTTTGAACCCCAGCCCCCTACAGAATAAAATAGCTCAAGTATTATAATTAGGCTTTACATAAAATTCATTAATAAATCTAGGAATTGGCCTAAGGTCAGTGGAAATCAGCTTTATATAATGCAATCTAGTTAACAATGTGTATGCATAAATGATGAAGCAAAGGAGACTTAAGTAATAATTATATAGTTAATAATTTATTAATATTAGAACAATGAATAAACATATTTAATTTATGAAACAGTTGTGAATCTATTTATGAATGACATGAGAATTATAAGTTTCACTTGATTATGAATACTGATTTGTGTATTGAAGGAATTACATAATAATAGCACATAAGTTAATGATTATATATTATGCAAATCTGTAAGTGAATATGATAACAAAATGTACAGATTGTTAAAAGATGTGGCTTAATATGCTAACAGTAGGTACCAATTTTACCATATTATATAACATGGACGCTATGATTATTTTTATGAAAAATACATGACCTTTAAACAGATAAATGGAATGTAAGTTTCCTCACTTTATTATGGTTCATTTGAACCACTTATGAAAATATTTATTAATATACATCATTCACTTCAATAGTCATTGGAGCTTAAAATGTTTAAACAGCAAAGTTATTTATTTTATTGGTGCTTGTCTTATAGATAAAGGTGCCATTTGATGGCACTGTTTTCACACTAAAACTATAAATATAAACATTCATGGGCCATTGATTTTATTAATTTTTCTGTGCTTTTTTGTAATGCGAAAATAAAACACAAAACAAAATCGTCTTTTTTAAATATTATTTTTTATTAATGTATACAATTTAAATGATAATAATAAATGTAAAATAAAATCAATAAATTACATTTTGATTCGTGTTTTTTATTTTGCTTTATTAGAAAATCAATTTTCTATCGTATATTTTTTTACTTGTGTTACAATTTTTTTTTGTTGTTGTTTAAAAAATAATAATCATACTAAAAAGTAAAATTTCTTAGTCTATTTTTTATTTTTTTAGTCTTCGTTTTACTTTTTTTTTTTTTTACAGACAAAGAAATATTACGGCTAATTTTTATTTCAAATAGAATGACAATAAAAAGTAAAATATGTTAGGATTAGGTTTAGTTATAGGGTTAGGTTTAGGGTTAGTTTTAGGGTTAGGTTTAGGGCTAGTTTTAGGGTTAGTTTTAGGGTTAGATTTAGGGTTAGTTTTAGGGTAAGGTATAGGTTAGTTTTAAAGTTAGGTTTAGTGTTAGGGTTAGTGTTCTGTTGTTTGTAATGCTAAAATAAAAAAATATCAAAATTGTAACCGTAGTCGGACAAAAGAAAGAAACTCAAACTTTTTTAAACAACAACAAACACATATAAATGTCTTCTTTACTTATTAACCATGTTTATAATATTTGCTTTTTATGAAATTTACAAAAAAATTGGGCATATTTGAACTTTTGTTACTGGATATTTTTTGTTACCGCTGTTTTTTACATCAAAAATATACACACAGTAGAATCACCTTTGTCTCATAGAATGTTACAAACAGTATGTTACTTGACACATTACCTAATTGCAATTCACTAAAACAGATCTTGTCAACATTCTCCCAATTAAAACTTCAATACAGTACATTGTAAAAAATCTTATAATTATTACTTTACAAAATCTGAACATTTCAATACTTTAAAATAAAATAAAATCCAATGAAAACAACATTTCCATCCAATTCAAATACACACTCTCTCATCAAGCTGTAACTATTTTATAAACTGTGTGAATTCAGAAAATGTATTTGCTGCGATGCGACATACATGCTGTACTGTGATGCGACATATCAGACTGCATTCTGTAGCACAACAAAAAAGTTGTATTATAGAAAATGTGGGTTCGAATGTGTCGGCCATGGAAACAGCATTATTATGTGTTTTAGTGCGAAAATGGCACCATAGAGCAGCGTCTTTGGCTATAAGATGAGTACCATTTTCTATTTTTTTTCTGACTGGAAAAGATTTACTTAGCATTATTCATTAGCACACTCAGCATTGTCTCAATGAGAGGGCAGATAGCTTAAATAAGCTTTAAAATGACATTACCTAACTTATAATGTAAATAAAAATATGAGACGGATTTAAAAATCATGGCATTACCCCTTATAGATTTAAAATGGGCAAATATAAAAATATTAAACAATAATTGCGATGCTGACTAAAGTAATAACGTTAGAAATGATTGAGTCCATTATAGGGTGAAGACTTCATAAATAATATAAGATTATGACATGTGCCTGTACACATGACACATCAGCATTTGAAAAGTGTGGTCTCATAGGAATTATCACAGTCTGTTTTCCAGTGTTAACCTGTGTAGAGCCTAAATGATAACCTGACAATATCCTGGAGCCAGTGCTTCCAAGCCCTATTCACAGATATGCCATTAAGTAAAAGAATCCCATTTCTCTGGGTTTTATGTTTGATAAAGCAAAGTGAGGAAATCTCATGTTATGTAAGCCAAAAAATGCTAACAATAAAAAATAAATCAGGTTCTTAATGATGCTGATATGTGGACTAACACCCTCATAATTTAATAGAATCTGGCGTAATGGTATGACATAAATTAATCCCTGTTGACAGGTCAGCAAATGAACTTTAATATCTATTAGAATGTCACAAATAAAAGAAGGATTATTGTTCCCTTCATTAAAAAAATCTTAATACACTAACTAGTAATTACTTCCATAAATAATTATCATGCTAGATGGCATGTTAAGCAAATGATTGACAATATAAAAAAAACACTAAAGGTAGGTCATTAAGTTTACTTTAAAAAAATAATTTGAAAATAAAATCAGTAGCATAAATATGGTAATAAAATGACATTAAATGTAGCAGCAAAATATCTGCCACTAAGCAAATAGAATAACTTAAAAAATATTAATCAATCAAGCAAACTTTTAGTTAGGTAAGAAAACTTACATTTACGATTTAACATCGTATAATATTTAGGATATCTAATATAAGAAAATTTAGGATCAGTTCACTCGATTGAACTATTAGCATATTAAATTAAATCATATGAAATTTATAATATTTAAAATAAAAGTTTGCCCCATTTAAAATATTAAAAAAGGAATTGTGAAACCCTTTAAGAAATACATTAAAAATAAAGTTTTAGATTCGTGCATTAGATTTTTATAACAGAAAGAGAAAGTCATTACTTTATAGAATGGATACAATTAGCATTACGTTATGTTTCAATAGAAAGAGAATTTTACAAATAATTTAGATTTTAAAATGAAAGTTTTGAAAGAGTTTATATTAGCGGCATGTTTAGGATTTACCTTCCATTTCCTGATGTCTTGACATATGTATAGATTGAAAATGTAAATTTATAAATGAGGAAAACATGGTGAAGCAAGGCAAAGTTTTGAAAAATAATGGCTGGCATCTTGAGATAGTTATTATAGCATTTAAATTAGGCAATTCATAAGTGGAGATGACAGGTTAGCATTGCAGCAAGAAAACAATTTTTGGAGAAGAAAAGGAAGCAAATCTAGTCCCTCTACTCTAGATTCATATTTCAAAAATTCAATTGACATGGGTCCATTCCGCAACACTGTTTAAGATGGCAAACTAAGAGAGTTAGCCTAAAATTTCAGCTCTATTTATATTAGTAAGACCTACTAGAATATTTTCTGTTTCCACTTGATATGGCCGGGATGTCCATTAAGTAACGTGAATGCACCTATTGTCTATTTTCAACAATGATGCAACATGTTCTAGAGAGTATTGTTTTAATCTATTTCTAAAATGGAAATAGAATCAAAAGAAATAATTTTCATTAACATTCTGTTTGCTAAGGGATTTTAATTTATTAATTACCCTTTTTAAAATAAATCTAGAATATTCTTTTATTTATACGTTTCTGAGTTATTTTAATTACTCTCTAGAACTTTCTTTCGTATTGCATCATAAAGTAAATATGCAACTACAAAATAAATATACATAATATTTAATAACGAAAAAATATATTTTTTATCAATAATATATTTTTGCAATTTTTAACACACATACAGGATTATATAGAGGAAATGTAAATTTAAATATTTCCGACTTAAAATTATTAAATAATCTTTTATAATAAAAATATTTAACTTATGGATGTAAAAAAATAAAGAAGGGTTTTAAAACTTGTATGTGTGTCCTTTCACTCTCTAGTGATTCAACACATATATAGCTGGATTTAAACCTCTGATTCAAGGTTTTGAATCACCAGACAATGAAGCAAAAATATGTGAAATATATTTTCCACTTCATATTTCCCTAAATACGGGATCAAATACAAAAAAACAATAAAAAATGATTTTACTTCAAGTAATTTCAGGTAGCAGGAAAACACATGGTCTATCATCTGTTATCAACTTTAACAATTTATTTATTAACCCTTTTCATTCATATTTCAATCATGAAACTCTATACACATCTTTTTTATGAAACAATTTGTACTATGGAATGGTTTGTCTTTATCCTGTTGCTATTTTTTCTTTAAACATAACTATTGGTCATTTTCCCTATTCAGTCTATCCTTTTCTATGAACTTTTATGTTATCCCTTTTCTGATTTGTTTACTACCTCTGACTCACTTTGATCTTCATACTCTAATATTCCTTCCTCATAAATATCTTCCCAGTTTGATGTATCATCTTCAAGCTCTCTAACAACTTTTAGCGATCCCACTGAGTATTCTTGAAATTTAGTAATATTTCTTTCATCAATATTTCTCCCAGCTTCATAAATTTTCTTTATAATCCCTCTGAGATGAATGTATTTCTCACATTGGATGATTGCAGATTGCTTGACCTCAGCACTAATTCCTCCATCATCACCAGGCTGTATCAAACATCCATCTGACCTTTCCTTTTCGTTATGAAATGGGATAGGTTTTCCCAGCCTTGTGCACATTTTATCTGCATGACTGATGATGCCAGTAATTGAATAAGAAAATCGGATCCCAAAAGCATGTCCTGTACAAGTCCAGACATAATTATAAATGGATGTGCAATAGTTTGTGGGGTCAAAGCTACCTCTAGCCATATTTGATAACTTTCACTTTACATCTTCTTTCCATTTGCCAACATTAATGTAATGGGTTTCATTGGAAGTGTTCTCACCTTCTTTACTTGATCCTTGTAATCCTGAAACCAATTTTTGGAAACAGCTGATACATAACTACCTGAGTCTAGCAAGGCAAGTACATCATAAGTGCCAATTTTAACTTTAATGGATGGATGCACACTCTGAGCATTTTCAGTTGGTTTTTCATTTTCATGGATGAGGGAAGTAAGAGGGGGTTTAGATTACAAATAGATTTATCTCCAGCTTCTTTGGCATGCCTGGAGGAAGAACTACTTGGTGATGTATTCTGATGCTCTCTTCTATAATCTCATTTGATAGCAGTTTGGTTGCAGTCCACCTGCCATCCATGATTTCTATCTGTATTATTTCTGCTAATCATATGTACACATGCTTCCTCAAATTCTTTAGACCTCTTGGGCAGTCCTGGAGCCAGATGACCATAATCAATAGTCATCAGAAGTGGGACATCCTTTAATATCAGTAATGTGGCTCCTGAGCATTAATTTCTGTACCCAGGCAGGCATATTATGCCAAATCATTCTTATGATCCTGAGATCTGAGTATGTAAAAGATGTCAGTGACCTGAATCTGGCCACTTGCCGCATAAACTGGGTTTGTGTTTCCTTATGACTAGGTTTATATTTTTCCATTTACAGCACATATAAAATGCCATCTTGGCACTCTTCATTCAAATAGCTTTTCATGATAGCCACCCTATAATCTCCAAAGGTTTTAGGTTTTTGTTGCATGGAGTTTCACCAAATCTTCACTGTTCCTCTTAAGTAATGACTAGTGATGGCCACTTGCTCCTTATGTCCAGCTTGGTTAAAGAAAAAAAGTTATTTCAAGCTCTCCAAATATTCTTGAGGGCTATCCCCAGGTTCTCCCCAAAAAACTTGCACTTGGACAAATATTGCCATGTTGGAGTTAATTTCTTTGTTGCCCAGGCCATTTGTCTCATAAAGTTTTTCTACCATGACTGGTTCTTTAAGCAAAGTCATAGTCTTACTTTCTTCATCTGATGCATTTTTTTTTCTTTATATGCTTGTGGATGATGGTCATCTAGTCCCATCTTCTTAATATCACTGACTTCAAGTGATCCATTTTGTTTATATAGTAGGGTTTTAGGACTCAATTTGATCTACTCCAGTTCCTGATGCAGATCTTCAACAGTCTGTTTAAAATCTGATTTTATCTTTTCTTGATTTTCTTGTAATTTTTCTTTAATATCCTGTATTTCCTTCTTTGATGTTTCCTGATCATGTGTCACATTTTGTACCATTTCATGCATTTGACTCTTGATCTCTATCTGCACCTCTTGGAGTTCTTTCAATTGCTCATCATGTGCCTTGATGTCACGTTCAGTTTCTGCTAACATTATTTTGGAATATTTGACTTGTTTTTGTATCCAATGGCACTCATCTTTTACATCTCTAATAGCAAGCATTGTTTCATTAAAATTCTTCCTTGCCCAATTTTCTAGCCATTGAATTCTCTCCTCAATTCTTTGGAATCTCTCATTTATTTCCTCAGTATTTTATTGTTACTCTTGGAAACATATACGGGACTCCTCCCCAGCCTCCTTTTGTTTCTCAAACATATTACACATTATCATTATCAAGTCATGATTGCCCTCTTCTATCCTTGGTTTTAAATTCATGTTTTCCACCAAGTTTCCTGGATCCTTGATAGTAATCTTTGGGCTAGAAGTCGCTATGATTAAATTGATGTCTATTGGAATGTCTTGTTCCACTATGATGTTACTACTTTCACTATCATTTTCTAGTTGATATTAGTTTTCTAATTCACTATTTCCATTTTCATTATTATCCATTAGGTTATCCATTTTTTTGTTTTGTAGCTATTACTAAACTTTATTTATTATTAATCATGGGTTATTTACTTCCCCATCTTCCCTTGATCATCTCCCCTACTAATGCTCACATCATCTTCCCACTTTCATATTTCTGCTATGTTGCACTTATCTAATGCCAACCTATACTATTATCCATCCCTGCTCTATTTTATTGCCTATGTATCTATATCTTTCTACCATATAAATAATGTAATTATCAAACAACATATATATAAAAAAATTTTTTTACTGTGCCTTCCTTCTGTTCCATTTGCTTCCCTGTACCTGAAACCAAATGTTAATATCTTTCAAAAGTTTGCTATATATTATAACGGAAATGGTTATTCGTACGGTTGATTTATTTATTTGTACTTTCAACTATATTTATTTTGATTATTTTATTCTACATTATACTTAATTATTATATCCATTTATTCTTTTCATAACTTTTATTTCTATCCATTTATTGTTTACAACTTAGATTCTTTATTATCTTACTCGTTATTTTAACCAACGCCGTTACAATAATAGCAGAGAGCTAATACAGATACAAATTTAACTTCATATCTATACCCTTGACTGAACCCCAAGGCAATACATACATATTATCTTGGCATTATTTTTCCCAGCCAAGAACTCTCAGCTGCTGAACAGAGCAAACTATTTCAAAGAAACTTAGCGAATGTCCAGCGCTTGCTATTTATTTTTATATAATTGGGATTTCACACAAACAAGCAGCACATGAATATCTTAAACAAATCAGTATGCCCCTTTAATCACTAATTACAGTTTCCCCCCTGTCATAGCTTGGTGATAGGAGAATAAAGCAAGGATACAAAATTTAATGACAAATATGTTTAATAATAATATTCACACTTTATATAAAAAATTACATTATAATAATAATAATAAACACACACTTATAAATACATGGCTATAATAAATATATGAAAATAGATCAGATATTAAAGTTCTTAAAGTCCTGTTGATAGAGTTCTATTTTATCAAATCATTAATTTTATATTTAGTTATGAATAGTAGACAAATGAAAATGCATGCATGCTTTTACCTAGGCTTTGTTGTAATTGTCCCATGGGTATTTCTTCCAAGCGCTCTTGATTAACTTTTTCCATTTGTGGGGTTATTTCTTTCCAGTTTTTTCTTGTTGATTCCTTAGGTTCTCCATTAACTTCCTCAGTTTGTGGGGTTATTTCATCCAGTTTGCTGGTTGATTCTTTAGGTTGAGTTTTAATTGACAACTACAGAAGCAGTGATCCTCTAGCAGGTCAGGCAAAGATCTTACATTGCGAGTCAGTGATGAGACAGCTTGAATCCAAACCCACATCCCTTTAACACCACTAACCATGCACTTCTTCCATTTTCTTTTAGCTGTTGCTTCTCTAAAGTCTCTACTAGCAATGCAAGATAAATATTGTAATTTTCTTAATCTCATTCTTTTGTTCATTGTTTGTAAAAATTCTAATTAAGACTTAGATTTCCAACCAATTCTTATCATTATGTTTCTTTATTTAATTAGTGGCTGGAATGTAAGTCCCAATTAATTTAACAGATCAGGCAAAGATCTTCTGTTGATAACATTTCTTTGTCTGTGGAATTTAATTTGTCCAACAGACTTTCACACCTACGGCCATATTGTTTCTTTTTATATATCACATATTACATTTATTTTATTTAAAGTTTACAATTCATTCATTTTTTTCACATTAATTTTAATTTGTTATAATATATTTTTTAAAAGAGAGAAGAAACACATTTTTTTATGCATCCACTTCCCCTCTCCCACAACAAACAAAAATAACTTTCTAGCATTTGACTTACAAGAGAGAAAGAGACGCATTTCTTTATTTATGCAGCCCCCCTCCCCTTCTCTTACTATTACAAAATCCACAGTAATTTTGACATTAGAATTTCAATTTTTTTCTTTCCTTCCTTCTTTTTTTTAAAAAAAAATTTATTAGCTAATTTATTTCACCTTTATTACTTTCTAATTTTATTAATAAATATATATGTGTGTCGACGACTTTACGTGGTCGTCACATTACACTCCGCTCGTTTTTGAGAATTAAAATCGGGTCGAATCTTATTCTGAGATGAGAGCCTATTTTAATTCTTTGCTTTCAACTCTTACTTCTGCTTTTATTACATATTTTCCCACTCTGTCATGACGAGTGATAATGATGATGAGGATGACTGCAGAGAGACAGCTAGGTAAAGCTACACAATTCTTTCCGATCGATTTTGGCTGATCAACCAATTTAATCTCTACGCATATGAGACCATGGCATAACTTAACTCTATCAGAACAAAAAACATAACAGGGTTTAAAGTGTGTGAACAGCAGGATATTTCTACTGTCTGCTCATCTTGCACAAACAACAAATTCTTATTCTTGATTTATTTATTTATTTTATTTGAGGCACTAATTCTTATTTCTTCATTTATTTATTTTGAGACACTAATTCTTATTATATTGGGACACTAATTCTTATTATATAATGAGTCCAGGATTCTTACTGGTGCTTCATTTAAAAGTTTAACCATCGAAAGCCATGAGAATCTAAAGTGCAAAGAGACGGCTGAATCAAGCTCAAAATACGACCCAACATAATGCATACACACAGATATATGCCTCAATCTGCAACCTCATACACCTATCAGTGATATCTATCATTTAAGCATTATCACTGTTGTTCATTTAGTTTATTTTATTAATTATTAAATGGCTCTTTAATGAGCCTAAATGATTCTTATTTTATTTTTACTTTTATTTATTTGTCAATTATATCTGCATTTATAACTGACAGATTGTGATACGATTAAACTATTTGTAGATTTCTTTTCTTTTTTTTTTGTTATTACTTTTATTTTCATTGGTCTTGCTGTGCTTGACTGCACATAAATACGCGTTAAGTTTATCATTGATTTTACTTCGTTAATAACATTATTATTATTATTATTTTTTTGTTTGTTATAGCTCATTAAGTCTATCATACACATAAAAAAAGTCTATCATTAATTTTCCCCGTGAACACTACTCTTTTTTTTGTTTGTTTATCATAGTGACTTTAATTATTTGTCATGAGACGATTTGCCCCACCTGTCATACATTTACAAAAAAAAACAATTTTATTTTTCATGATCCCATTACGTTATCCGTTTTATCGAACCGACCTACCCGTCCGTTTATTTCCTTTCGGCTTAGTTTTTGTCTGGAGATTTCTTATCATTTTTTCTACTATATTTATATCTACTTGTGCTGGGACCTGGAACAGTGTTTCGATGTCCTCTAGAGTCGGCTTGCTCATATGGATAATTGAAGTTTGAACTTCTTCCGGTCTGTTCGGACATTTCAGCCCTTTCGGATCTATCAGGAAATGCCTGGCTCCCTTCCCAATAATCGTGATGAGGATTGTATTGCATTCTCCCGATGTGCGGATCATTGGGCTGGGGTTTAAATCCCCGATCCTCCACCTTGTAATTAGGCCTAGTGCTGTCAAACGCATTCAGCAACTCGGCACTCAACCATTTTACCATGAAATACCTCTCTAGGCTGCCAAGATGCTCTATTGGGCTTTCCCCAACATAACCAGAGAAGACCCAATATTTTACAAACTGGTTCACTGTAGCAGGATTCACAGGGTTATTTCCACTGCCTGCGTACATGCATTTGCTCACACCTCTTGGCTCTTTATTATTAGTCTTGGATAGTTCTGTCATATTCACCCCTTCCCCTACCTTTACTTCTAGCTTCTCAACTGTTCCTGCTAACTGAGTTACCTCTAGTTGCATGTTTTCTATAGCCTTTCCATTTTCATTTTTTTTATTACTGGTTCAACCCTTTGGCTAAAATCCTTACTGTGTTGTTCGCTCAACTCTTCTATCTCCTACTATTTCTTTCACCTATTTCCCTCATTTCCATAAACAACCTTTGCTGGCCTTCCATTAATTTCGTGAACATATCCATTATATTATAGCTTTCTATTTTAATTTTATCATCAACCACTGTCTCCATTCCCTTTCTAATTTCTATATCTCTGTCACTAGCTATTTCTTCGGACAGTTCCATTAGTTTTTCAGAGGTTTTTCCTATTTTGCCCACTAGAGCATCCATTTTTATTTTTGACCTGGTGTGCATCAAATTTATTTAACACACACACTAATTAATTACTTATATTTTATTCTACAGCTTTACTATCTAACCTTATCCTTATAGGATTATATTACTTTACTAACTTTATATTTCAATGACACCAGGTATGTTTGTTCAGCTCTCCCCGTCCCACTCACTCATCATCACTCACCCATGCCTGCCTTCAAGACCCCCTCCGCAACTGTCTCCAATTTACAACCTAACTTCCCACATTGAATTACATTCTCTTTCTTTCCTTTAACCCTCTAATATTTATTTTATTTCTTGCTTTGTCTACCACCAAGTTATTTTTTGATTTATTTATTAATTGTTGCATAAACTATTAATTTTGTTAAACTCGAATTCAAATGTGCTGAACTTGTAAATGTGACAATATCCTGGACTCTGGCCCCCAATTATAACAGAAATGGTTATTCGTACGGTTGATTTATTTATTTGTACTTTCAACTATATTTATTTCGATTATTTTATTCTACATTATACTTAATTATTATATTCATTTATTCTTTTCATAACTTTTATTTCTATCCATTTATTGTTTACAACTTAGATTCTTTATTATCTTATTTATTATTTTAACTAACGCCATTACAATACAAGCAGAGAGCTAATACAGATACAAATTTAACTTCATATCTATACCCTTGACTGATCCCCAAGGCAATATGTACATATTATCTTGGTGTTATTTTTCCCAGCCAAAAACTCTCAGCTGCTGAACAGAGCAAACTATTTCAAAGAAACTTAGCGAATGTCCAGCGCTTGCTATTTATTTTTATATAATTGGGATTTTGCACGAACAAGCAGCACATGAATATCTTAAACAAATCAGTATGCCCCCTTAATCACTAATTACAGTTTCCCCCCTGTCATAGCTTGGTGATAGGAGAATAAAGCAAAGATACATAATGACAAATATGTTTAATAATAATATTCACACTTTATATAAAAAATTACATTATAATAACAATAATAAACACACACTTATAAATACTTGGCTATAATAAATATATGAAAATAGATCAGATATTAAAGTTCTTAATGTCCTGTTGATAGAGTTCTATTCTATCAAATCATGGATTTTATATTTAGTTATGAATAGTAGATAAATGAAAATGCATGCATGCTTTACCTAGGCTTTGCTGTAATTGTCCCATGGGTATTTCTCCCAAGCGCTCTTGATTAACTTCCTCTGTTTGTGGGGTTATTTCTTTCCAGTTTTTTCTTGTTGATTCCTTAGGTTCTCCATTAACTTCCTCAGTTTGTGGGGTTATTTCATCCAGTTTTCTGGTTGATTCTTT
Organism: Epiperipatus broadwayi; assembly: GCA_028023455.1. Classification (NCBI taxonomy): domain Eukaryota; kingdom Metazoa; phylum Onychophora; class Udeonychophora; order Euonychophora; family Peripatidae; genus Epiperipatus; species Epiperipatus broadwayi. The sequence goes on from JAQFVV010013154.1 coordinate 185,037, forward strand.
AGGTTGAGTTTCAATTGACAGCTACAGAAGCAGCAATCCCTCTAGCAGGTCAGGCAAAGATCTTACATTGCAAATCAGTGATGAGACAGCTTGAATCTGAACCCACGTCCCTTTAACGCCACTAGCCACACACTTCTTCCATTTTCTTTTAGCTGTTGCTTCTCTAAAGTTTCTACTAGCAATGCCAGATAAAAATTGTAATTTTTTTAATCTCATTCTTTTGTTCATTGTTTGTAAAATTTCTAATTAAGACTTAGATTTCCAACCAATTCTTATCATTCTGTTTTTTTATTTAATTAGTGGCTGGAATGTAAGTCCCAATTAATTTAACAGATCAGGCAAAGATCTTCTGTTGATAACATTTCTTTGTCCGTGGAATTTAATTTGTCCAACAGACTTTCACACCTATGGCCATATTGTTTCTTTTTATATATCACATATTACATTTATTTTATTTAAAGTTTACAATTCATTCATTTTTTCACATTAATTTTAATTTGTTATAATATATTTTTTAAAAGAGAGAAGAAATGCATTTTTTTTAAGCATCCACTTCCCCTCTCCCACAATAAACAAAAATAACTTTCTAGCATTTGACTTACAAGAGAGAAAGAGACGCATTTCTTTATTTATGCAGTCCCCCTCCCCTTCTTTTACTATTACAAAATCCACAGTAATTTTGACATTAGAATTTCAATTTTTTTCTTTCCCTTCCTTCTTTTTTTTAAAAAAAATTTATTAGCTAATTTATTTCACCTTTATTACTTTCTAATTTTATTGATAAATATATATGTGTGTCGACGACTTTATGTGGTCATCACAATATATATATATATGTTAAAACAAAGATTTGCACGGGTTAAATATATAAAATACATATTTTGTGGGTTCATCCATGTTAAAAACTTTTAATATTAATAAACTGACATTTCAACTTGGTCACACAAGCCATCTGTGGATGGCTTGTGTGACCAAGTCGAAACGTCAGTATATTAATATTAAAAGTTTTTAACATGGATGAACCCGCAAAATATGTGTTATATATATATATGTTAATATCTTTCAAAAGTTTGCTATATATATATATATATATATATAATGAATGACTCTTTTATTAATTATTCATTCTCAGATTTTCAGATACACAATTGCTTTTCTTTTCTTAAGTGTTTACCAGTTGGCAAATTTTATAAATGTATAAAATACAAAGGTGCCATGCCAACATGGTAGAAATAACACTCAATGTAATATTTGGCCTGTTCATGCACACACATCGATAGATTGCTAAATTTTCTTATAATGGCTCATATAACATAATCCAATACTAGTTCTAATCCTAGTCTTTTTTTGAAAGAATATCATAATAAAATAATAAAAAAAACATTAACATTTCACAGATTCTTACCACTCAGGCATGTTAGTTTATAATCTGAAGTCTCACAATGGTGTGACAAGTCCAGGAAAAAAAATATACACATACATATTTTCCTTTTTTACTATATATAATTAAAATTTATTACTCAGGATAAACTTAATTTATTATCTGGCCCACATTGTTGCGTTAAGCATGGGGAAAAAATCTTACACAATTATATTCTTCATTATTATTTAAAACAAGAAAAAACATTATATATAAATATTAAATGATCTACAGGGTATTGGAGGGTGAGGGAATTTTGAATAGCCCCACAGATGGTCATCCAAACCCAGGAAAAAATACTCTGTACTGGTCAGAATTGTATGTTTGTCTAACAAGAGCTAGCATCTAGGCAATAGTACCTTGAATCCAATCATGTGCAAGATACATAAGTCACAAACAATCATGAACTCTGCCCTCTTGCCTATTTTCCAGATCTATAACATTACGAACAACATTTCTGATAATAGCAAATGAAATTTTATTCATACCCATCCCAAAACAACAGGGAGAAACAAGAGATCTACAGGGAATTACAATACTACCAGGCATCAAACCCAGACCCCAACAGAATAAAATAGCTCAAGTATTATAATTAGGCTTTTCATAAAATTCATTAATAAATCTAGGAATAGGCCTAAGGTCAGTGGAAATAAGCTATATATAATGCAATCTAATTAACAATGTGTATGCATAAATCATTAGGCAAAGCAGACTTTAGTAATAATTATATAGTTAATAATTTATTATGGTACTTATAATGTAATCGGGCTTGGCCACTTGATGGCATTCAGGCTCACCAAAACACCTAACAAATGCCATTTACAAGGCCTGACTTATGGCTATAGAAAACATCTATGTTTGTCTTAGCCATTAGAAGGCTGTTTATGATGTGTAATGCAGAAATAATACGGCCTATTTCTGCTTCATGACAGTTATTGTGAATCCACACAATTATCTTTCATTTACAGTTTGATATATATGTGTGTTTAGTTGGATTAGTCAAATATTTACAATATATGTTACACAATATTTGTATTTATAACTTATTTTATAAACATGAATTTATAGTAAATTTTATAAATGGCCACACCCTTGTTTAGAGAATGTGTAAGGTGTAAAAGCTTGCTGAGGGTAGGTAAAAAAGAATTTGGCCGATATCACATGCAAAATACCACATAGTTGGTAAAATGGATGGTGATCAACTTTTTCCGCAGTTGCCGACAACAGAAGCCAAGTATACACATTTTTTTGTAAATTTCATAGAAAGCACATATTATAAACATGTTTAATAAGTAAATAAGACATTTATATGTGTTTGTTGTTGTTTAAAAAAGTTTGAGTTTCTTTCTTTTGTCCGACTACGGCTACGATTTTGATATCTTTTATTTTAGCATTACAAATAACAGAACACTAACCCTAAAACTAACCCTAAACCTAACTCTAAACTAACCCTAAAACTAACCCTAAAACTAACTTTAAAACTAACCCTAAACTAACCCTAAAACTAACCCTATCCCTACACAGTTGTTTTGTTATGTAGAATGCAATAATTAAGTGAAAGACATCGCTAAATAGACATCGCAGAGTAGCAGCTTTGTCCAAAAACAGCTATTTAAGAATTAAAAAAAAGGTTGTCGTTTACTAAATACAAAATTAAAATTAAACAACTTTTTTAATAAAAAGGCATGAAAAAAAAGTTATAGCAATCAATAAATTAATAACCAAAAAAAAACAACAGCAATTTGATTTAAAAATATAATGTGGCCCCGAACATTGTATTGTATTGTTTTTGACTGCCAAGAATGCCATCAAGTGGCCAAGCCCAATTATGTTATAATTACCTTTATTACTATTAGAAAAATGAATAAACATAATTAATTTACCAAACAGTTGTGAATCTATTTATATATGACACAATGAGGATTATGGGTTTCACTTAATTATGAATACTAATTTGCATATTGATGGAATTACATAATAATAGCACATAAGTTAATGATTATATAATAAGGAAATCTGCAAGTGAATATGATAAAAAATGTACAGATAAACATAAGATACGGTTAATATGCTAACAGTAGGTACCAATTTTACCATATTATATAACATTGATGCTATGATTATTTTTATGAAAAATACATGACCTTAAGACAGATAAATGGAATGTAAGTTACATCACTTTATTATGGTTCATTTGAACCACGTATGAAAATATTTATTAATTTACATCATTCACTTCAATAGTCATTGGTGCTTAAAATGTTTAAACATCAAAGTAATTTAATTTATTCTATTCTTTTTTGCCTAGAAATGATTTACTTAGCTTTATTTGTTAGCACACTCAGCATTGTCTCGATGAGAGGGCAGGTAGCTTAAATAAGTTTTAAAATGACATTACCTAACTTTAATGTCAACGAAAATAAGAGACAAATTTAGAAATCATGGCATTATGTCTTACAGATTTAAAAAGGGAAAATATAAAAATATTAAACAAGAATCATGGTGCTAACTAAAATAATACCATTAGAAATGATTGAGTACATTTTAGGACAAACACTTCATCAATAATATAAGATTATGAAATGTGACTGTACACATGACAGGTCAGCATTTGCTCATAGGAATTATCACAGTCAGTTTTCCAGTGTTAACCTGTGCAGAGCTTAAACGATATCCTGACAATATCTGGGAGCCGGTGCTTCCATGCCCCCCCATTCATGGATATGCAATTATGTAAAAAAATCCAGTTTCTCTGAGTTTTACCTTAGCTAAAGCAAAGTAAGGAAATTTCATAATGTTATGTAAGCCAAGCAACGCTAATAATAAAAAAATAAATCAGGTTGTTAAACACACTGAAATGTGGATTAAGGCCCTCATAATTTAATAGAATCTGGCCTAATGATATGACATAAATTAATCCCTCTCGAAAAGTCAGCAAATGACCTTTAATATTGGTTAGGATGTCACAAATAAAAGAGGGATTATTGTTCCCTTCATTAAACCAATATTAATATGTTAACTAGTAATTACTTCCATAAATAATTATCATGCTAGATGGCATGATAGGCAAATGCTTGAGAATATAAAAAAAAAAACAGTAAAGATAGGTCATTAAGTTTACTTTAAAAAATAATTTGAAAATAAAATGAATAGCATAAATATGGTAATAAAATGACATTAAATGTAGCAGCGAATAATCTGCCACTAAGCAAATAGAATAACTTAAAAATTTTATTCAATCGAGCGAACTTTTAATTAGGTAAGAAAGCTTACATTTACGATTTAACATCCTATAATATCTAGGATATCTAATATAAGAAAATTTAGGATCAGTTTGCTTGATTGAACTATTAGCATATTAAATTAAATCATATGAAATTTATAATATTTAAAATAAAAGTTTGCCCCATTTAAAATATTAAAAAAGATATTGTGAAACCCATTAAGAAATACATTAAAAAATAAAGTTTTAGATTCGTGCATTATATTTTTATAACAGAAAAAGAAAGTCATTACTGTATAGAACAATTACAATTAGCATTATGTTATGTTTCAATAGAAAGAGAATTTTACAAATAATTTAGATTTTAAAATGAAAGTTTTGAAAGAGTTCATATTAGCAGCATGTTTAGGATTTACTTTCCATTTCCTGATGTCTTGATGTATGTACAGATTCAAAATGTAAATTTATAAATGAGGAAAATATGGTGAAGCAAGGCAAAGTTTTGAAAAACAATGGCTGGAATCTTGAGATAGTTATTACAGCATTTAAATTAGGCAGTCCATAAGTGGAGATGGCATGTTAGCATAGTAGCAAGGAAACAATTTTTGAAGAAGAAGGGGAAGCAAATCTAGTCCCTCTACTCTGGATTCATATTTCAAAAATTCAATTGACGTGGGTCCATTCCACAACACTGTTTAAGATGGTGAACTAAGAGAGTTAGCCTAAAATTTTGGCTCTATTCATATTAGTAAGACCTTCTAGAATATTCTCTGTTTCCACTTGATATGGCCTGGATGTCCATTAAGTGACTTGAATGCATCTATTGTCTATTTCTCAATGATGATGCAACAAGTTCTAGAGAGTATTGTTTTAATCTATTTCTAAGATGAAAATAGATTCAAAAGATATAATTTTCATTAACATTCTGTTTGCTAAGGGATTTTAATTTATTTATTACCCTTTTTAAAATAAATCTACAATATTATTTTATTTATACGTTTCCGAGTTATTTTAATTACTCGCTAGAACTTTCTTTGGTATTGCATCATAAAATAAATATGCAAGTACAAAATAAATATACATAATATTTAATAACGAAAAATATATTTTTTATCAATAATATATTTTTGCAATTTTGAACACACATACATGATTATATAAAGGGAATGGAAATTTAAATATTTCCGACTTAAAATTCGTAAATAATCTTTTATAATAAAAATGTTTAACTTATGAACGTAAAAAAATAAAGGAGGGTTTTAAAACTTGTATGTGCGTCCTTTCACTCTGTAGTGATTCATCACATATATAGCTGGGTTTAAACCTCTGATTCAAGGGTTTGAATCACCAGAGAGTAAAGCAAAAATAAGTGAAATATATTTTCCGCTTCAATATATATATATATTATGGCCAAGTGCTGTTTGCACTTGTTCCAACTGCTTGCTTTAGTTTAACCAGTTTTACATTTATTAATTTATTTTGAATTAAAAGAAATAGTTAATGAATAAGTAGTAAACAATAGTCTTATTACATGGTTTTAACTCAGTCTGTACTAAAGTAATAGTCGAAACGTTGGAACAAGTGGATATATATATATATGATTTTTATTAAGATGCAAGTGCAAAAAAAATTATCTCATTTATTTAAAATGAATTGTGCAGAACTATTTTCCGATTTATGTTTGCTTAAATTATTCACGATAAAAAGAGACAATAAGTTTTTTAACAGACCTAAATTTAAATTTAAAGGAAACTATGTATTATAATAATTTGTCTGTTTTACCAATGATATTTAATTATTACTAAAAACCATGGAATTGACTTTAAAAATATGGAATATGACATATTTATTAATATCACTTGCGCGTATAAAACTCTGCTTAGGAAAAGAACAGTATGTAACAAAGTATTGGAAAGTATTAAATTAAGTCTTTGTTTTATGTTATTACCGTTAGCAAAAATATTTTATTGACGTTTGTAATGCTAATATATTCTCGGCTAACGAATTGCTTGTTTAATTACTTCAAAATCACCCGGAAATATCTATTTCTTTATATAATAAATTTAAATATGTATGTGAAATGCTTCAAATATCTATAATACTAAAATTTTGAAATATATTTTTGTTTTAAAGAAAACACACAAATTATAATGAAGCTTCGTTTTCAACAAGATAAATAAATTTATGGAAAGTCAAATACGAGTTTGAATCAGCTGAAAGCTAATAATTAAACTACAACGTTTTCAATTCCACTGTCACTACAAATAATTGTAATTATATGTCTTTGTTTCATTCTTATATCTTTAAATTATTGGTAATATTGAACTGTTAGATATAAGAACTGTTTGCGTTTTATTGCTTGGAATGTTTTTTGTCACATGTATAACATTTTTTTATTCATTTGAATTATGAAGTTACGCAGAACACCCTGTCAAATTTATATTAAATGCGTTTAACCGTTGTCATCTTAGGGCGGAGAATACTTATGAATTAAAGTTTATTTTAATTTATTGGTAAAAAAATAAAAAGAAATGAATAATTTCTTTTATGTAATATATTTTTTTAGTAAGTTGCTATATTTTATGCAATGTTGGGTTATATTCTAGTGCCAGGTATTTATTTATGCCAAATTTAATATTTAAGGGTTTGTAAAAGTGTAGATATTCTACAAATATTCAAAATGGTAATATTCAATTTTTATTCAATACATACTATGAAGTTAAAGTGTTTACTGTGCTTATTAAAGTATTAGAAATTTTATCTCTCGCTTTAGTAATTTTAAATGTATCACAATTTAACTCTTGTATTTACAAACAGCTAAGCATTATTATTATTATCAGAAGTTATTTAATTTTATTATATTAGCATAAGTGCGATAGTCATTAATATTTTATGCTTGAGAATTTTTTTTTTCACTGTTTGGTGGCATTTTATTCATATCCACTAATTACTATAAGTTAAAATATTTAATATTCTATGCATGTGTTCATTACATCTTATTGCAAATATTTTATATGCTAGTCATTATCTTTATTTATATTTCAGTCAGTTGACTTTTAAATTTATTTGTTGGTGCAGACATTACTTATTGTTTTTGGAGGTTAATATTATGGATATAACTTTAATAATCTATTGTGAAGTTTTTATCTTGGTATTTTTAGTTGTAGAATGGCATTATTATGTCAGGCTTTGCTTATTATACTTATTATTATAGTGCTGGATGGAGTGTATAAATCCCCCATTTGTATTGCATTCGCCCATGAGTTGATAGTGCTTATGTTCCAGTGATTGTAATCACATATTTTTGGTACCTGTTGTTGTGTTCGATGAGCCTCTCCATATATTTTTCTGATGTGCTGAAACAAAAGTCCAGGCATACTATTTTGCCTCAAATGTAGGTGTTAATTTGGAAGCCACCATGCTGTTGATATATTTATATGAGGTGCTCTGTGGAGTCTTCATTTTGGGCCTATCACTCATGAGGTTTAATTAAAGCTAAATTTTCCACCATAGATAGTGAGGTTGCTTATATTTTTAGTATGTAGTGTCAAATAATATCACCCACATTAACATTATTTCATATATTATTGATGCTGGCAATTCACCCTCCTGTTATGAATGTAATATTGGGTTACAAAAAATTTATTTTATTTAATGCTAATTTTAATAGAATTATTAATTAATTTTATATAGTAAACGTAAATTTATGGACATATTGAAATAATTTCAATGGCATTAGTTGATTATTTGATATTGCTTTTCTTAGTTCATTGATAGAACAGAATGAGAATAGATGACATAAACATTAGTATGTAAATATATAATTATTTTGTATTGTTATTAATTTAATAAATAGACTTGTAAATAATATTGAAATGACAGATAAGAGGAAGAGCCTCCAAATATCAAGTGTATAGAATTTATGTAATTTAAGTGTTATTTAGTCAAGCTTGTAGTTTACGTGAAATTAATGTTAAATCGACATTGATGTGTTTGTAAAAGAATGTGTCATTTAATAAATGTTTGTTGAAGTAAGATTCCCTCTGAATTATTTTGCGGTTTACATTCCATTTACCACTTCCACACACCCATATGTTCAAAATAATGTAAATATAATACTTATCAGTTTAATAGTGTATGCAATCTATCTAGCTAACACTGAATTAATTGATCCAAACATTGTATAATGCTTAGATACAGATTTTATCTTGTTTAAAATAGATATTGATGTGTGATAAAAATGCACATGATCTCTATCGTTGTCTGTCCTTTATTTCATTGTAAGAATTGTCACTTTCACAATAGTTCCACATTACATAATTATCATCTTATAATAGGAATGACTTATTATTCATATAATAGAGCCCTGAGATTATTTCATCATTTAAATAAACATTGGTATAAATGTGCAATCTAAATAGAATGTCTGTAGAGTAATTATTGTTACAGTGATCCCCAAACATATTGGATGAATGGAGTGATTGGTCTGGCATGTACTTGAATGGTGGGAGAATTGAACATATGAGTTTTGATTTCATCCACAAATTGCTTTCTTTAAAACCTTTAATTTCAACTAACTGCAGCTGCTTCATCCAACAATACCAAGATGCCTCAGAATAAAACATAATAACCAATGTTAGAACCAAGCTGGGTCTCATTAAACAATGGCTGTACACGGATACAAAAATCGGGAATCCTTTCACTGAACTTCATGTTTATTACCTGCAATGACCGGAACTCTCAGAAATAAATAAATATTCCTCCACAGATTCCCCAGGGAAATTCAGGTAAAAAACTTTAAGTATTGATTTTTCTTTTTTTGAGAAAAAATTTGTTAACCGTTTATAATAAGTGAATAAACATTTATCTAAATCTAATCAGCCATTTAAGCTATTGTGCACTTTTTTCACGAGTGTTAAATAATAATAAATGAGTACTTCCGCTTACAACACAAGATATAGAATTTAGGAAAGAATAAAATGAATCCACTTATTCAATCCAACCCAAATGCTTATATATGGGCAAATCTTAAGTACTGTAAGTGAAAGTGTGAGGATAGACTACTCACTTTAAACCACTGTTTACAATATCTGAATGAATAACGCACAATAGCTTAAATGGCTGATTAAATTTATTACAATTAGAAACAGCGCTAAAAATAAATGTTTATTTACATATGTTTAAAGTTTCATTTGTGTGTAATGTCTGGTAAATTCTAGATAATTTTGTTGGCGTTATTCATTCAGATATCGTAAACAGTGGTTTAAAGTGAGTAGTCTATCCTCACACTTTCACTTACAGTACTTAAGATTTGCCCATATATAAGCATTTGGGTTGTATTGAATAAGTGGATTCATTTTATTCTTTCCTAAATTCTATATCTTGTGTTGTAAGCGGAAGTACTCATTTATTATTATTTAACACTCGTGAAAAAAGTGCACAATAGCTTAAATGGCTGATTAAATTTATTACAATAAGTGAATATGACAATCCAATTAACTTAATAAAGAAACTTTTTTAAATTCTTATTTTTTACGGACATGAATAGTGCAATTAGTATAGGAGGTCACGTAGAATAAACTCTTTTTATCGACCTTCGCTACTTGATTTATGTGCAATAAACATATTGGAAAGGATGTTGTATGTGTGCATATCAAAATGACAAAGTATTAATTATAATTATATTTTAAAAAGGGTTGAGAGTTGAATTATATTTGTTTTATTTTAAAGATCAAAAGAATAATAATGGTCTTTGGACGTATGTAAACAAAATCTGATTTGATAGTGAAACTCTGGAAATTATATTGTGATATTTTTTTGCATGTCTTTTTTATGTGTTTCGAAACTTTTAATACCATTCACATCTACTCCCAGTCATGATGTCACCTGACCATGCAACTAAGATAGCCGATGGTCAAAAACCTCTCTCACATTCCTAAGTGCAGTGTTCTTGTTGGTAATGTATTCACTTTGCATAATTCTTATATTCTTATAAGATTGGTGCTTGGAGTTTTATGGATGACCATAAATACATGTTGTAAATGTATTACAGTTAATGAGAACAAAGAAAACATTTTGATGAATAGTAATCAAGTCAAAACCACTTTAGTTAAATATACATGAATAGGGATGTATGTTTTCTGTGTCGTAAGTATATTAGGTGATTTATTCCTAATAGTGAGGAAGGGCTTTGTTACAATGGTACCCAACTAAAAGGGTTTGAAGAGAAGTAGACAGGATTGGGAAAAATATAAGTATACAGTAATAAATAAGTTACAAGTAAGCAAACAAATGTATAATATTCATTTAAATTTTGAAAGAGGTAATCATGTGAGATTAAATTGTTCTGTCCCAAATGAATCAAGCTTAGAATTTGATTACAATTTCTGACTTTATAAAAAAATCCAACTAATAAATGGATTAAAGTTATATTTTAGGTATGATTGTTATCAAGTGTTTCACTAGTAATTTCAGAAATATGTTAACAAAGTAATAGTTGTTTATATTATTACAGGAAAAATGTTTATATTTTAAATAGGAATTAAAACAAATCATTTCAAAAGAAAAATTGAAATGTGTTGTTCTTTTTAAATATATATCTCAAGAAATAACCATCTTGTCATTTCGTGTTTATGCAATAGGCCAAGGATACACAATCTGTTATCTTTTGTTTGTCTAATTGGTGAGGTTTCAAGAAGCAAAAAGCTAAGGAAACTATAGAAGAGGCTACAGTGTGTTGGGATGGGAGAGTGCATCCTAGGCGTTAGTCAAAAATAAAATTTAAATAAAAGTTTATGAAAACTTGGGTGCAATAATAAAATGGAAAAAGAAGAACAGGAAAATATTTTGCATTGGATTTTGGAAAAACTTGAAAGAACATTCAGAGAAATAGAAAAGAGAATGAGCAGATTGGAACAGAAAGTAGGAATTAAAGATGAAAATGATTTGGGGAAACAGAAAGGTGAAAACACAGAAGACTCAGATATGGAGAGCGGGGGTGAACAAAAGTAAGGCATTCAAGTAAACCCCTCAGGAAAACCACCAGCAGCATGTCATGTAGTGGTGCAAGGGAATGTGAACCAATTTTTAAAATTGGTCCATTCACAGGTAGGATGGGGGAAGCATTTTTTGAGCATATACATAGCTTGAGAAAATACTTCAGTGTAAATCACCTGGTGGAGGAAAGTAAAGTAATTATCACATGTGGCAACCTCACACACAATGCTCAAAAATGGAGGGACATGCTGGTTATAACAGCTGGCTATATTCGAAGAGTATCAAAAAGATGGGAGAGAGGCATTTTGGTCTAAGGATAGGCAGGATTTGATGAGCTATCAAATCATGTATAAGAAGTTTAAAGAAGGTTGTAGCAATAGCTATTCACAGTTTTTTCACAAACAGATGGCTCGACTGTGGACATTGGAGGCTTGCAATCTGACAGAGAGTCATATAATCCACATTGTAAGACATAGTATGCCCATGAGAGTGGAATAAATGATCTTGAAAGCAGGGAAAGTGTCCATTAGAGAGATTGCCATGTTGCTCAATGCCATTAAAATGATCTCGCATGGCTATGGTGGGCACTGAGAAGAAGTAAACGATAAAAGAGGGTGGAGAAAGGGAATGGAGACTTTTGCAAAATGGAAAGAAACACCTGAAGAGAAGAGACCATCTGAGAACCAGAAGGACACATGAAGTGAAATAGATAGTATAAATGAGCTATTCCAAATATGCATAAGGTATTTGATGGCTTTGGAGGAGGCAGTATTGTGACAGAATGGGTTCAAACCCAATCACAAATAATATTATAGGTGATGAAAATTTAACATAGATGTGGATGTATATATATCTTTAATTTTATTATGTGGTGGTTACATAAATACACACACGAGGGGGGCTCTGTCATTTTGAAATGATGTATATGTGCATGTGACAAATGTGTGTTTGACTGAGTTAAGTAGTTAAAAAGAGAGAAATAAGATTTTTACTTCACGTGAGAAAAGCCTAGAAGTGCCTATCAGAAATGGCATTTTACTTTCTTTTATATACAATAAAAGCAATGATAAATGTTTTCACTCATCAACCAAAATCTGGTTAGGCATTATTGGAACAGGAAGTGAGATCAAAGAAAACTTTTAGAACAAATGGAGGGGACTATAAAAAGAGTGACCCAGAATGCTCCTTGTCTTGGCCCTGCAGAATTCAGCCATCAATAGTGGAATTGTGAATTCAATTTAAAAAGTATTAAAATTTAAAATTTACATAATGGCGGATCAAATGTAAATGTTGGGGTAAGAGCATATCGTATCACATTTGAACCCCTAATCCCAACTAACTCCAGCTGCTTTGTCCAACAATACCAAGATGCCTCAGAATAAAACATAATTATCAACATTGAAAACAAAGAGGAGTATCATGAAACAACAGCCATACTTGGAATCCTGAACTTCACGTTTATTACATGCAATGATAAGAACTCTCAGAAATAAACAAATATTCCTCCACAAATTACCTGGGGAAATTTAGGTAAAGAACTCAGTAGTATTGATTTTTCTTTTTATGAGAAAGAAATTGGTAACCATTTATAATAAGTGAATATGACAATCCAATTAACTTAATAAAGAAACTTTCCTAAATTCTTATTTTTTGTGGACATGAATAGTGCAATTAGTATAGGAGGTCATGTGTAATAAACTCTTTTTATCGATCTTCACTACTTGATTTATATGTAATAAACATATTGGAAAGAATGTTTTATATGTGTGTATCAAAATGACAGAGTATTAATTATTACATTTTAAAAAGGGTTGAGGGTTGAATTATATTTGTTTCATCTTAAAGATCAAAAGAATAATAATGGTCTTTGGAAGTATTTAAATAAAATCTGATTTGAAAGTGAAACTCTGACAATCTTATTGTGATATTTTTTTGCATATCTTTTTTTATGTGTTTTAAAACACTTAATTTCATTGGCATTTACTCCCATCTCATGACGTCACCTGACCACGAGACTGAGCTAGCCGATGGTCAAAAACCTCTCTCACATTCCTCAAGACAGTGTTTTTGTTGGTAATATATTCACTTCACATAATTTTTATATTCTTACAATATTGGCACTTGGAGTCTTATGAATGACCATAAATTTGGGAATGTATTACAGTTAATGAGAACAAAGTCAGAAGATGTTTTGATCAACAGTAATTAAGTCAAAACAGCTTTAGTTAAATATACATGTGTAGGCAAATATGTTTTCTGTTTCATAAGTGTATTACATGATTTATTTTATATAGTGAGGAGGGTTTTTTGTTACAATATAGGAACATCTGACACACCAAATATGCCATCGAATCATAAATTTAAAATATGACTTGTAAGTTGGTTGACACATTTAATTCAAATCATCCAACTACTTAGCTGTATTCATAGCATTGTATGATCTACCCAGTGGTTACATTATATCTGGCACCATCAACTTTGATGCAGTGTGTTCCAAACTACAATCATATTTTAAATTTATGATTCGATGGCACATTTGGTGTGTCAGATGTTCTGAATTAGAAATGGCACATAATAAAGTGAGTGCATCTCACTGCTGTCAGACCTAGGCTCTCAAATAGGATGCTAAAAATGTCACAATGAAATGCCCAGTTCCAAATCACTTCTACTTTTGATATACAAACTTCTAATTTACTAACAATATTTCGAAGTAACTTAGACCAGTGCATATTCATTACATTTTCCTTTTTAGGCCTCATTACATCACAGAATTCAAACTTAGGGTTTTCATGCAGTCAGCTCTTCAGGGATGGACTAACTCAATTATTAACCAAATATGCCTATATATAAGCATAAATAATGATGATGATCAATTATTTAAAAGAGCAACATATACTGATGATGCTGACCATTATCAAACCTTTAAGGGTGTAAATTTATAATGATAATTGTAATGATCATACATCTACTACTATCAATGCACAATGATGATGATCAAACATCTATTGAAATAAATGCACAATGATGATGGTGATGATCAAACAGATCAAATTGTTTTAAACAACTTAATTTATTAACAACATATATAATAAATATTTACAAACAAAAAATAATAAAATAAATAAATATTCGGTTATCAAGAATAGTTTTTCTATCATCTTGATGGCTTCACACAACAGAAGCAAAATAATTTGAAGTATATTATATACAAAATTATACTATATAATTCATTAAATATATATATAAAACAAAAAAAAAGAAAAGCACAATGACAGTTCACTAATTCTAAAACTACACCATTAATGTAATTATTCAAAATGATATTTTGGGGTTAGGGTAAATATATTTACAACTTTTTTATTAAACTATATATATATATATACCCACTCTCTTCCATATATGTGTGTGTAAGTCATAGTAAAAATTAATGATAAACACGAAACACTCCATTTAATCAATGGGTTAATTTCAGTCAAAAGTAAAACAAAGTTACAAGTAAATGTTACTAAAACTTATTAGTGACCAAAATAGTTCTGTTTGTCCTATAGTTTGCACTCATTGTTAAATATATAAAAACCTTACTTGAGGTCACCTTGATGAATCAATTTTGAATTTCCAGAGGAATCTGTAAATTTGCTTTTATTAAAAAAATAATATCTATTAATTGATAATGATTCCTTTTCTAAAATACATCAACATATGACATTATGACATTTATCCAGCCACTGCTTTCTTTTTTAAATTGCAGGTGATTGAATTGGAAAAATGAATCTTAACTACACAATACAAAAAAATTACCATACATAAACTTTCAAATAAAAATGACAAAAGTAAGTAAAGTAATCACATAAATCAAGATAAAATATTTTTATCCTGAGAAAAGCAAATATCAATTTCCATGTGTACTATTCCTGTTCATCCGCTCTGTTGCCATTTATGAATTTCATGCTTCTTGATTGAAACAAACATATATGAAATATCTCCCCTGAATGTATATAAATCCATGGAAGATAGATGTACACCAGCATTCTCTAAATAGACATCTTGATGGATAATTTTATAATTTTTTAATTTTATAACTTTATAATTCCATAATGATATTGAAGCTAGCTTTGGAAGGTACCACATCATTGGCTTTTCATTCTGAATACATTGTAATGCTTATTTTTATAAACTGTTATTTATAATGTGGCTTAAATACATATAAAAATAGCTTTTAAAATAAACAGTTAATTTTTAGTACTTTTACATATTTTTCCCTCGTTTCTATAATATTGATTTCCAGATTTCAGAATTAATTAAGTCATTAGTTCAATCCTGCTAATTATCATTTGAAGTTTAACTTTCCAGTTTTCTTCTATCCAAAATAAAGATTTTATATTATTCTGAAACTACAGTTATTACAATTATACTGTTTTTAGACACCCCGACAGTTTTTTTTTTTAAGAAAAAAAAATTACTTATGTGTTGTTGGTTCAATTGTAGACTTTTCAAGTTACTTATGTGTTGTTGGTTCAATTGTAGACTTTTCAAGTAAAAAGAAGTGTTGGTAGATTGTCACGTGCTAGCTAAAAACCTATTCTTACAATTTAATAAAAAAAAACAAATTATAAAACATTATTATTATTATTATTTCATTTTCATTATTCCAAATTAGATCATTTAGCAACAGTTTTGACCTCATATAAATTTTAATCATTGATTATGTCCATCTTATAAGTCAGTTATCTAATATTTAGTTAATGATATTAAATGTACAAAAGAAAAACAATTAACTTATACAAATAGACAAATATGTCAATTTATATGAATGTTCATACATGTACATACTACATATGTAAAAGCAGGTAAGAAATTGGGACAGGTGTGTAGGTTGGTTGGAAGTTGGTGTGTAGGTTGGTTGTAAGTCACCTTTTACAACACCTCTCTCCTAAACAGTTAAAATTTTAAACTGGATTTTAAATTTTAGCTCTCACAAGTACCTTAAAAATGTATGATTACTTTGGGTTTTGGGAAGCATTGCTACACTAATTTCCTTACTTTCTAATATTTTTTTTAATTTTTATTATTTTAGACCTATTTTTGGGATGTTCAAAGAGTGTGATGGATTTAGAGCTTTGATGGTTTTATAATTGAGGCATAACCAAGAATGTTGTGTCTGTTACAGATTGCACATGAAATTATTCATTTGCTAACATTCCCCATGCTACTTTGAGGCTTATTGGACATTGAAGGTCTAGCCAAATATCATAACATATGTGTTTAAGTTAGCCCCTAAATATTCTTACTACTGCATTTATTGTTACATGGGAAATACCCTCATCAAACTTAGTATTCCGAATCCTGTACTATATATATGCGTTTATACACATATACATATATATTTTGTTATTATACATTGCCCTTGCTATTTTTAAAAAGTTTAACAATTTTTTTATAAATTTCACCTATGTTAAAAATTTCTTGATATTATCCAGCATTGTTACTATTGTACAAAATAAGGCTTTAAGATATGGGCATTATACATGCCTCAGTCCTCTATTACTTGGTTGACCCAAAATTCATTTGGACCTGATTGCTTAACAAAGATATATGGGCCCTTATATGTATTAACAACTTTATGATATTTGCTTTCCTGCAGTTTACTGGAATGTGGAATATTTATTAGCAATCTGTCTCTAAATCTGAATTCATATTTAGACCCGCTTGATTTCTGATTTCTATGATTAGACTTCATAGTGAATTGCTCTCAAGCTTGCAATATATCTTATTATTTACCTACTATAATTGTCATGGCTACAGGTTTATATTAATTGCAACAATAACTATTTGAAAACACTCTATAAGGAATGTTAAATAAATTTATTACTTAATGTCAGACTTCTGTTAGCTTAAAAATATGTTCATTTAAATGACTGAGTAGGTTAACATTTTACTTTTAAAGGAATAATAATAAAAAATTAAGGTTTCATACAATAAATGGATGTCTTCACTTACAACATATCTTTGGGTAGGTCTTTTCTTTTATCAGTATTTGTATCCTGGTTCAAATTTTTCTGTGTACTTTACAAAATCTTAGTCAATTTCTTTCCATAGTCCTCTTATGTGTTGCAATGGTCTGCAATCATTGAAGGTCCTTTCCTAACATGTTTTTTTCATTTAAGCAATATTATTCACATGCCTAATGTATGTGAATGGGCCTTCATATGTATTGCACAACTTGTGAAACTGTGTATCTGTTCACTTAATGGACCACAACATGATGGTTTGCCTTTCCATCTTGGGATTTTCCATACCCTGATCATCATCAGGATCATAAAAAGTTTAACCTTCCATAAAGCATGGCTAAGATGTTTAAAGACATAAATTTTAACCACATAATCAAATTTAATTCTTTTGAAAATGTGCTTATCCCTTGAAATGACTTTTTGAGCTAACAATACTTCCTATTTGGCACCATCATTATGACTATAGGTTTTGACTCAGTGGCTTGCCTTAAACTTCCAGCAGTGTTTATTCAACTATTTCTGAGTTCTTTGTTTGCATGGTTTAACCGTTTCCACACTTTTTGTAGATAGAATCACTGTGTGAGCATTATTGTCAAATTGATTCATCTTTGGTATCAACCTTTCTAAATTAGACTTTCAAAAAATAATCCACAATTTTTACAAAGAACTGCCCTGTCTGATCAGTGGAATACTGAGGGTCAAGTGAGACTTTTGCAATGTAAGAATGTCCAGTACTTTGAGAACATTCAAAAATAAACTATGCAAATAATTCTGTAAGATAATGGCTTGTCGTTGTTTATCTAAGCTACAAATTATAATCTCATCATTTCCTTCACAGGTAATAGACCATTTTCCAATGGCTAAATACGTGGAACCAGATGAAAATATAATAGGTTGACTACTTATTTTGATTATGAGTACTCTGTAATTTTTTTAAAAACCGTTTGTGAGTTTCATAATCATTCGAGGCATCCGTGAAAGTACCACAGAAATACATCATAATAAATTTCTTATTTATAATGAACCTAAAACTACTAATATCAACATCGGATAATTCCAAAATTGCTACATCACTACAAATATAAGTGTGATGTTGATTAAACCACTAAACATCACATGATCACTATCTCATACTAGCACAATAATTGTTATTAAACAATCCAAAACAAAGCAAAACTCTCCATATAGTAGTGCCATCTTGTGCTAACAAGAGCAATCAATGGATGCCAGAAGGCTTGTGCATAAAATCCCTATCTACTATATGGAGAGTTTTGCTTTGTTTTGTTGTGATGTTGATTACATGCACTGTAACAGTTACACTTACAATAAGGTTTACTCAGCAATATCTTTTTTCCATCTTTAATTATAAGTTTTGCAGCTGCTTTTTTATCCAATACTGGAGTGGTTACTGAGATGTTGTACCCTTCATATTTCCTCTCTGGGGAGTTTATTTTTGAAGTTGGTAATGGAGTAATTAGACTATTCTGATCTATGTTCAGTACTATCTCTCCCAAACTAAGATTTATAATATGTTCTTGGTCTAAAATTCCCATTTTCAAATTTGGTCTAATAGAGATGTGGCTCAGTTTTATAGGAATGTCTTGAAGTTCCACTTTAACTTCGTTTTTGTGCCTACTTGACTTTCTTTTATCTCTTCCTTAAAAATTTAATAGGCCTGATAAACCTCTTTGAGTTTTGTATCTAACTGAACAACCATACCATGTGTTAATACTGTATACTGCTCACAACACTGTAGAATCCATTCATCCATTTCTTCTCTCATTCTTTCCATCATTTGTTTAAGTTCAGCACAATCTTTCTGTACATTTTCCAACCCTAGAGATAACTGTTCCATGTTCTCGATCAATTTATTTTCAACTCCCTCTATTTTTTCTTTCATTCTATCTTCTACCTTATTAATTTCTCTTTTTAATACTTCTCTCAAAATACACATGACTTCTTTCAGTTCTACTTCTAACTTGCTAACATTATCTCTGGTTGCCATACTTGCTAACTTCACATTCATATCTTCTCTCATGGCATCCATTTTACTATAAATATTGGTTTTTATTTTTCTCTTGATGCCATTTATACTGGATTCAAGATTAGCATTGATTTTCACCTCCATACTGCTTTTATATTATCCATCTTACTGTTCAGGTCATTGGTCATGCTATTGATAACAGTTTTAGTTACCATTTTTGTCCAAACTACCTATTTTAGTTTTCATTTCTGTTTTCATACTATCCATTTTTCTGTTTAGATTACTGCTTATGCTACTCATTGTGGCCATCATTTCTTGCAACATTTGTTGCATAATGGAAATGGTTTCAATGTCATGTACTACTTTAATTTCAGATGCTTGATTAATCTCATCAGTGAGAACTTCTACTGTTTGAAAAGCTCTTTGGCTTTTTTCCAGTCTCTGTGATTCATACTCCTCTACCATAGACCCCTCAGGAGTTTGGATCAATAAAGACCATTCCTTATTACTATTATTAGTATCACTTTCCCCTTCAACAACACTAGTATCTAACATCTCTTCCGTAGTTTATATACTTTTACTTTTTAATATTAATCCACTTCTTATTAATATCTATTTTAGTAATTATTCAAAAAAATTATACTTACAAATATCAAAATACAATACTGTACAACTCCTAACCACTTCAGACCATTATTCATTTATTTACTGTCTACTTTGTTCTAATTGGTGTTTCAGCTTGTCTAATTCCTCTACCTTTATTTTTACTGATTAGTTAATTATTTAGAAGTTGACCTCTATTCATTTTCTCCATGACATTTTGCATTCATCACTTTCAATGTTATTTCCTTTTAATGTGAATTTTAAATTCCCCCCAAAAATTGATATATCTCTTCACTATGAAATATATTTTGGTCTTATATAAGAGAGTATGACCAATATGGATTTAAGATTAAAACTTATGTGTAAAACAAAACAAAAATTTAAAAATTTTTTTTTTTAAAAATTCTAGTCCAATGGCTGAACATTATTTGCATCTAAATTATGTTCAAGCCTAAACGTTTGGGCGAAAGATATAATGGAAACCAATGCCCCAAAGCTGATGGTTCCAGAGCTAATGGAACCGCTGGTACACCATACAATGATGTGAATATGGCTAAGTAGTTAGATGATTTGAATGAAATGTGTCAACCAACCTACAACAAGTCATATCCTAAATTTATGATTTTATGGCACATTTGGTTGCATTAGATGTTACTGAATCAAGAATGGCATATAAAAAAGGGAGTGCATCTCACTACTGTCAGACATAGGCCTTTGAATAGGATGCTAATCATGTCACAATGTAATGCCCAGTTCCATATCACATCTACTTTTGATATACTAACTTATAATTTACTAACAATATTTCAATGTAACTTGGACCAGTGCATATTCATTACATCTCCTTTTTTAGGCCCCATTACACCACAGAATTCAAACACAGGGAGTTATTGCAGTCAGCTCTCTTCATGTATGATCTTACTCAATTATTAATTAAATATGCCTATATAAGCATATATATAGGAAAATATTGATGATGATCAATTATTTAAAAGAGCAACATATACTGATGATGATGACCATCATCAACACTTTAATGGTGTTCATTTATAATGATGATCATCTAGTTTTATCAATGCATAATGATGATGGTGATGATCAAACATCTAGTGAAATAAATGCACAATGATGATGATGATGATCAAACAGATATCAGATTGGTTTAAACAACAATCAAAAAATAATAAAATAAATAAATATTCGGTTATGAAGAATGGTTATTTTATCATCTTGATGGCTTCACACAATAGAAACAAAATAATTTGAAGTATATTATATACAAAATTATACTATATAATTAATTAAATATATACATAAAACAAAAAAAAAAAGAAAAGCACAATGACAGTTCATTAATTCTAAAACTACACCATCAACGTAATTATTCAAAATGATATTTTTAGGTTAGGGTAAATATATTTATAACTATTATTTATTAAAAAAAATATATAAACCCACTGCCATCTATATATGAATGTGTAAATCATAGTAAAAAATAATGATAAATACATAACAGACCATTTACTCAGTGGGCTAATTGCATTCAGAAGTAAAACAAAATTACTAATAAATATTACTAAAACTTATTAGTAAATAACTCAATTATTTTATATAGTGCGATGTTTTTTATAAATTATAATATTTAAACAGCATTAAACTGTTGCACATGCACTTTAGAATTTAACAATAAAATGAATGAATACTAACACTTCAACCACATGATAAAGTCTTTGGAAAAGATAGAATGGCCATCTATCTTTTTGAACCCAAAAGCTTTTGTATGGGCGAATCTTAAATGTTTGAAAGTGAAAGTGTGAAGATATTAATCACTTTAAATTACTTTTACATGCTTGAATGTATGACGCTGGTAAAATTTATTAGAATTTATAAATACGTCATTCTTTATTTGAAATTAAATGTATGTAAATAAATCAATTGTTTTATATAGCATGATGTTTTTTATAAACTATAATATTTAAACAGCATTAAATGTATGTAAATAAGTCAATTGTTTTATATAGCATGATGTTTTTTATAAACTATAATATTTAAACAGCATTAAACAGTTGCACATGCACTTTAGATTTTAACTATAAAATGAATGAATACTAACACTTCAACCAAAATAGTTATGTTTGTCCTAAAGTTTGCCCTCAATATTAAATATATAAAAACCTTACTTGAGGTTGCCTTGAGGGAACAATGTTGAATTTCCAGAGGAATCTGTAAATTTACTTTTATTAAAAAATAATACTTATTAATTGAAGATGATTCCTTTTTAAAAATACATCAACATATGACATTTATCCACTCATTGCTTTCACTTTTAAATTGCAGGTGATCGAATTTGAAAAATGAATCTTGACTATACACTACAAAAAAATTACAAAATGTAAAATTTCAAATAAAAATGATAAAAGCAAAAAAAAAATAATCACATGAATCAAAATAAAATATATTTATCCTGAGGAAAGCAAATGTCAATCCCCATGCATACTGTTCCTGTTCACCAACTCTGTTCCCATTTATGAATTTCATGCCTCTTGATCAAAACAAACATATACAAAATATCTCTGCTGACTGTACATAAATCCATGAAAGATTGATGCACACTAGCAATCTTTAAATAGACATCTTGATGGAAAAATTTATAATTTCATAATTTTGTAATTCCATAGTGACATTGGTTGTACGTCCGGTATGCACTTTGCATGTGCATCGTTGAGTGATACTACTTACCGAAGAATGTCTATAAAAAAGAAGCAAGAATGGAGGTGTGCTGCTTGTAGAGTTAGTTTTTCTAAGGCTAGTGATGTTTTGGATTCATCTATGACTGCTAAAAATTCACCTGATTTAATTTTGGAGGAAATTTTGGATAAATTAAAATTATTGCCGGTGATTCACAACACAATTTCAGAGTTATCTCAAGCAGTTGCTAATTTGCGGACAGAAGTTATTTCTTTGCGTGAAAATGTGGATCGGAATAATCAAGAAATAATTCGTCTTTCTAATTCTTGTACTTCAAATGAGAATGAGATTTTGTTATTGAAAGATAAATTACATTCTATGGAACGATTTAATCTGGATCATGAAATTGAAATACAGGGTTTGCCTTGTCAAGAAAATGTTAGTGCTAGTAGTTGTGTCTACTGTATACTTTTATTTTAGCCAATCTCATTATATATTAAAGTAATAATAATAATCAAATGGTTTTTTTAATCTGGAGTACAGAAAAGTAAAAAAAATCATAAATGACAGAACTAGACACTTGACTTATGGAACTTAAGCTCCCAAGTTCAAGTTGCCTTAGTAACAAGGAGATATCAAATGCAGTATATGTAGATGAGATAACAAACAGCTGGCAGAGATCAAATGGAATATATGTAGGTGAGATAACAAACAGGTATCACTGTCATCATTAAAACATTTAAAAAACTAAAATAAAACTGGTTTGAATATATTGCTTGAAGACAGACAGTTAAAACCTTAATCTTGATCCCAAAAAAATTGTAAAAGATCCACACACAAAGATGTTAGTTGGGTGGGATATAAATAGTAAAAATTTGGTTCAGTGAAATTCAGTTAAACTTGGAGAAATTTTCAACCTGCAGCGAATTGGCAATAGTTAAAAATAATGTCGGTGTTGATTACTACTTTTGTATAAATAATAACAGACATTTTTCAACAAACCAAGAAAATATTATTAACACAGAAACATTAATGATGTGCATTTATTTAACAAACACAGATATAAATAATATAACACAATGGTCTTATCACACTGGATTGCATACAGGTGCATGGACAATAACTTTTTACAGGTAAGTCTTTGTCAGAACCAAACATATTACCTGACATTCTACATTGCCCATCATAATGCACAAGCACAACTTCTAAACAAAGAAGTAATGATATCATGTTTACCTTTCACAACAATTTTTAAACTTAAATTTACTCCTCGTATATGCTTAAATGTTAATTCAATATAAATAATATGTACAATATGTATACTAAGAAAAGCTTATTTAATACTTTAAACTAAAAACGTTAAATACATCAACACAGTATGCTTAACATGCTTTCAACTAACTAGTTACTCATAGTTATGATTATTCAAAAAGATTGCAAGATATATAGAAGAATTACAAAAGTGGCAGTGTACACAAAATTTGATTATAAGATGTAAATAAATTTATTTAAACAAACCACTTTTTTGACAGGAGGCATAGGATTCTTTCTTATTGATTACATATATAGTGTTGGTGATGTGCCAGGCTTCTTCAACTTTGAATTTACCTTCATTTCTTTCTGAGGACAATAGTCGAGGATGTGGGTTCAAAAGTGTGACCATGTTTAGACTCATGTTTGAGGCAAATGAATTTAATGTCTGTAATTTGATCATTGTACTGTGTGATTCAGATTGGGAGGAGAATAATTATGCAAAAAACAACATTAGGTAAACAAAATTTTATAATACAATGCATTTAGATTACTTTATATCTTAAATAAATTAATATGTAGCCATTCTTAAGAATAATCTTTTAAAAATTTATAATATAGCATATAAAATTAATTGGCTTGAAAAATCTGAAAATTTGCATTTCTTTGTTTGCTTTATGTATATAAATATAAATTAAGAATAAATTATCCACCCAATGTATTTATTCACATTTTATTTTTATATTTTTCTGTATAAAACTGGAAAATAAAAAAAGGAAAATATTTTAAACAAAAATAAAACATAGATAAAAATATTAGGATCATGTGTATATAAATAAAAAAATTATGTACTAATATAGAATGAGCTCTCTGCTATTTTGATTTCTAAGGGGAGCTCCAAAACTACCACTGAGATAACCAAGTGATAAATAATCTTTAATAATACTTCCAAAATTAAGTGTTTCAAGTATTTTATCCAGTCCATAAAAAATTACAATTTTCAACAAAAAAAAAAAAAAATCCACACACTCACAAAAATGAATATCATTAAAAAAAAAAAAAAAAAGTTCATAAACAATATTTGGCAAACATTAGTACTTAGCAAATGAGGAAAAAACATTTATTAGCATAATCATGCAAGCAAAAAAGAATCAAATTACTATCTTAATATAAGAATTGCCAAATGGTCATAAAAATTAACAGCTGTAGTATTGGGATTCCCATTAGAAACCAAAATGGTGGAGAACATATTCTAAACATGTATCAAAAATTAAAAAAAAACATTTGATCTTTTATAAAAGTTAAAGTCTGTAAATAAAGATTACAAAATAGGATAATTTCTTAACTGGCATAGATATACAATACTAATGTTACAACATGGAAATTAAACTTCATTTTTGTGAATTCCTGATTAAAAACCCCAAAGTTTAAAACATATAACAAATATATTATCATTAACTTCAGTAGTATTATGAGAGAGAAATCCAAATTTACTGAAATAAGAGTCACACAGACAGCGTACCAATAGCTCAAACAAGCTCTTAATTAATAAGTGCGGTATGAGAAAATATTTAAAATCTCTACCCAGAACACTCTCATTTCCAAACCAACTGGTTTCGAGCTTATGGCTCATGTCAGTGGAGAGCTAGAATATTCAGACACTAGACCTAAAGTATCAACTCAAAAAACCAGCACATTTCATACGTATATTTAAGAAGAAACTGAAATTTTTCGGACATGAAAATGTCTTTAAATCCAGATATCTAACTTAAATGCTCTCTGTGTGCATTTTTATAAGTACAAGCTTATTAAAAGTAACGTCACACTATATATGACTTGGTTTTTTTAATTATTGAAATGAGAATCCTAAATTATTGAAATAAAAAATGTTTACATAGTATTGGCAACCATCAAATTCTTGAATTGTCTTTTACATAGTGATCTCTTCAATTAGAAAGCAAATATAATTACTTCATTTAGCACTAAAAATATATTATAATCAAAAAAGAACATTTTATACAAATTGATGTAATTAGAATAGATTTGAACACAGCCTTTCAACTCCCTTCAGCCATTCATTCCATCTAATTTATACCTATGATCACATATATGTGAAAAAGATAAATGATCACCAATATATATATTTTATGCTGAACCAGCACTCATCAGTTGGTTCAGATCATCCCAAATATATAATAAGTGCTCAGTTTATATTAAGATATCGAATCTTCAAACTTTAATGGCTTCAATCTTCTCCACCCACCAACTCTTCAGTCATCCATATTATTGAAAATCTGATGGTGAAATGCTGAAATTCCTTATTGATGCCAATATTGTTGTCATACCCATGTTGACTTTAAATCACTCTGACATCTCATATAGAGGACCTTAATATATCCTTTCAAATATACAGAAGAGAGATGGGAAGAATTCAGACTGAATCTGTAATAAGATTGAAGCCTATCCATTAAAGTTTGAAGATTTGCTATCTTAATATAAACTGATCATTGGTTATATGTGTAGAAGATGATGATCTGGACCAACTGATGAGTGCTTGTTGAGCAGGAAATAGATATATTGGAGAACATTTATCTTTTTACATGTACATGGTCATGTGTATTGATTATGTAAGATGGAGTAGATGGCTAAAGGGAGTTGAAAGACTATTCAAATGTATTCTAATTACATCTAAAAGTTTGTATATACATTATACTTATAGTTTAATTATTACAAATTGATGTAATAACACTTCAGAAGATTCATTATTTTTTAATAATGTACAACTGTTGTAAACCTCTGTTTTCATCTAGTTATGGTAAAATGTACAGAAAACATGGTATGACTACTTTTGTTGTAAAGCATCTTGCAAAGTAAACAACTTCTATTGAAGATAATTCAAATGATACTACATTCATCATGAAGAAAGGCAATATTTATCTATGCAATATTTACCAATGTTTCAATAGCAAATGACCCTATCCCTCTCTTAACATCTTCCTATATCTTCTATACTTGTAGGAGATTTCCATTTTTATAGTAGCCAGTGGAAATATGTAACTGATGATAAATACAGTATCATCTTTTGGGGTCATAAATAAGATACCCATTTTATTATATCAAATAAGGGAGGACATTAGTTAAGGAGATAAGGAACAGAGACAATTTTTTATTTTGGTGCTTTATTTTGACTTTTAATCTTAGATCATAAACTCTTATTCTTTGAATTAACATTGTAATAGTTGATATCACTTTTCCCGAAGATGCAATTTAAAAAAAGATAATTAAAATCAGTATAGTGGTTATCATATAATATTAAATCATCAATGCCATTTCCTACTGTTACACAATGCTTTATTTACCACCCTCTTTTACAGTTTACAGTTTTGATTGCCCCATCAATCTTCTTCAGAACTTTTATATCTCTTAACTTCAACTGCTGGAGCAATCGACACGGTAAACTGTAAAAGAGGATGGTAAATAAAGCAATGTGTAACAGTAGTAAAGTGCATGGATGATTTAGTATTCTATGATATACATTTGGCAATGCAATAAGAAAGATTAATTATTATACTTCTTGAAGAAGATAAAGGAATACTGGAAATATAGTGGTTATTTTGAACAGAATACGAATAGAATTCCTCTACCTCCTCTTGCAATGATATAATTCATCAAATTTGTGCCAACAGCTGCTCAAAGATCCACTCCTCAAGATATGATAATGTAAATGAACACTTTATAAGATCTCACCCAAAAATCTGGTCTCTTTTACTGCCACTTCTAATAAGATGCATAACATTAGCCTTTTGCACCAAAGACTGATGGAATTAGAAAAAGCTTAATTAAAGCAAAATTACAAGCTTAGACAATATTTGTCTACCCTTAACCTAATAAAATCAATAGATATTAATAAACTTGACTCATTCTTGTTTTAAACCAAGGAAAGGCTCCTGGAACCAATATCATATTTTCACAATTTCTAAAAACTTTAGAAATTAAAGTATGACTCAAGAAACTATTTAGCAATATTATTAATGTGGAAACTGTCACCATAAAAGTTAAACGTAGCAGTTTTAAATCTAATATATTTAGCAACGCTCTAAAAAATTACAACTGATTATCAATTGTATATAGTTTTTAAAAGATGTGTTTTACTTATTATCACTGCCATTAAATCCTTTTTAACAACAGCACACTTCTCCTTTTTTTCTTTCAAATATTTGACTTATAAAATATAATGTTCTTTTCCACTAAATCCAATCAAAAAATATATATTCTCGTCAAGCGTTGTTAGCCGAGAGGTCAGCGCAGCTGCCTTGCAAGCAAGCAGTTGGTTGCAGACGGTTGTTGCGGTTTCGCCTCCTGGCCGATGCTATGACATATGGAAAAAAGAAAAATATACACTCTCTTTTTTCTTTCCAAAAACATTTTTTCCATCAACAATATTTACTTGTATAGGTGGAAAAAAAAAAGAAAACGTTTGGCGAGTAAAGAAGCAAATTTGTGAAAATGCCTACAAGTCAAATTGTGGAAAAGTGGAAAGTGGGTGTTTTATGTGTCAAGCGTTGTTAGCCGAGAGGTCAGCGCAGCCGCCTTGCAAGGAAGCAGTTGGTTGCAGACGGTTGTTGCGGTTTCGCCTCCCGGCCGATGCTATGACATATGGAAAAAAAATAGTTATGTATGTGTCATCTATTTTTAGAAGAAGTTTGATTTAAGCCAGGAAGAGAAATATGTGAACAAGTTTTATTTTTTAACAGGTCATATTGAAAAGGGTTTTCAAATTATATGTTGTTTCTTTAATTAATATAATCTTGGTTCATTATTATATTTAATTTTTTTTTTTCTGAAAGTATGTAAAATTCTTTAATCTAGAAAAATCAATAATTTATTTGGCAAACTGTTCTACAAAAAAAAATTAATTGATTCTAATAATTATCATAGAAATTACAAAATTTTCTAAAACAGAATTCAATTCTTGCTTTTTTTTTTTTATTAAGAGAAATTTATTATACGATACAAACCTACATTTTGCTATTACATGCAATTACAGTATAATATAAATTGTTTATTTTGTTACACTACGGTTCAAATGTAGTTTGACTTTATAAAAGATATCGTTTACCAAAAACAAAGAAGCTTTTCAAAAAATTTAGATTGGAGTCTTATTTCTAATTACAAAAAGATAATACACTCAACTTTTGTCTTAATGATCAGAAATTGTCAAGCGTTGGTGGCCTAGCGATTAGCATACCTGCCTTCCAATCAGCTGGCCTGGATTCGCTTCCTGGTCAATGCTTTGACATATATATATATATATATAAATTGTTTACTAATTTAATCCAAACTCTACGCTCCAATAGGCTAAAAGACGATGCTATATTAAGCTAGTATTAGACAATATACATATATTTAAATATTTCATATTCAGCCTGTGTTCTGCCCATCCCTCTTCTGTATAGTTAAATGGACGAATTAAGATCCTATGTGTGAGGCGTCAGATTGACTTAAGGTTGACATGGGTATGACAAAAATATTGGCATCAACAAGGGCTTTAAGCATTCCATCCTCAGATTTTCAATGAAATGGATAACTGAAGAGTTGGAGAGTGGAGAAGATTAAAGCTTGTCCATTAAAGTTTAAAGATTTTCTATCTTAACATATAAACTGAGCACTGATTGTATATGAGTGTGGAAAATGGTGGTCTAGACCAACTGAGAAGTGCTGATTCAGCACAAAGTACCTTTACTGATCATTTATCTTTTTTACATATATGTGGTCATGTGTATCAGTCGTATAAGGTAGATTGAATTGATATAGGGAGCTCAAAAGTTCGAGTTCAAGTCCCTTACAATTACATTATGTTTAGTATAGACAATATAGATATATTTAAATATAGAAAAATAGATGTATAATTTTAAGGATTATCTTCCTTGAAATACCAAGTGGTATTACATGAAGTAGTGACAAAAATATTATATGGATGACTTCATTAGCACATTCTAATGTTGAAAACAGTTTCCTGTTTGGAAAAAAATGTCAACATTAAACTTCTGAAAAGACAATTACAAATTACTATGAGAAATTTAAGTGTCATATTCATGTTGTGCGCTTATAGTGGACTCTTTTCTTTAACAGATTTTACCCTCTGATGGTAGAAGAAAAGCAGTCTCGTGAGATTTATTATTAACTAGTCATATCTGACCATGCATTGCTGAGGCTCAGTCTGGTTAAATGGAAAATAAAAAAAAGAGAAAGTGCGCATTTCTAATATGTTTAGTTTCACAATGCTTGTGGGTATACAATATTTTTTGTTGTTCCATTGTCTGTGCAGATATAGAGATTGTTGCCGACTCTAGAACATGCAACATATAATTGTCCATGTGAGAAGCAATCGGTGTCTAGATCTAAACCGCGCAATTCTAAAGTTGGTCCTGAGCTTTGTTGATGGTGATTACAAATGTCAATCGAATTGGGAATTGCAATCTCTCACATAAAATAATTAAATCAAAATGAAAATAAATAGAAATGTATGAAAATTCAATTTAACAATGCAATCGGAAACATTGAAATGGAATTGTAAAATATTTAGTATAGCGTGTGTTGCTTTTACGTCCAACAGATAGCACTGTTTTTTTCAAAAAAACATGTTTTACCTGTCACAGGTATATACTAGTAGGTTTATAAAAACCCACACGTATTCGAATGCAACGTTGTGTCAAAATTTCAAAGCAATCGGCGAAGAACTTTCAGAGATTTAAGATTTTGAACAAACGAACATTTATATTTTTTTAATATAGATAGCATAAGATATAATTTTACAAACTAAGATACTGATAACTAAGCATCCTTTCAAGCAACCAATAATTTACAGTATAAGAATAGGTATTTTATAGAAGTTATAAATAAAAGTTGTTGTTTTTTTCAACTCGATGTGATCTTTTATACTTTCACTGTAGTCTCATTAATAGATTCAGAATCCAACATGGCTGCTTCACTTATAAGCTTTTCAAATGGAATACAGACTATCAACTGTTTATTTAACTACAACCTAATAAATATACATTATTTATCTTTTCGACATGCGTGGGGTCAAGTGTATCAGTGGTATGAGATAGCATGGATGGTTGAGGGTCATGTGAAAGTCTGAGTTCATACCCCCCTATATATTACATATAGAAGTGCAGGTATGAAAAAGTATGTACTGTAGAAAAAATTAATATTTCAAAAATAATAAAAAGCTGAAAAAAATGTTAAAGTCACAACTGAGTTTATCCTTTGATTATCATCTTTACATATACTTTTAAAATATTTGCTAACCCTTCCCTGTTTAAAAATATCTGTAGACTAAGTAAATAAATAACGGAGATAGTTAAAAAATATTGGTAATCATTTAGATATTTATTGAAAGATTTATGGTAGCTAATGATTGCATATGAGATCTATAAAGTCACCTGACAAAAACAAACCAATAAAAATAACATTCGGAGAATACATAATGATCTGTACTAATTGAAAAGATTAGTTATCAAAATGCATGTTGGAAAGAATATACAATTTGTCAGTATCTGGAAACATATCTGAAAAGATAAGAATGGTGAGTAGTGAGATTCTAATGAGCCAAAAATAAATAAAAAGTGGGATATAAAGTCATTAGCTATATTTTAAATAAAATGTTGTTTGTTGTTTATAAAAAATAAATAATGAAAGAGTTTTACTTGTTGAAAGTATATAAGAAGTTTAAGAGATTACGTTGAACATCACATGATCACTATTCTTTATGCTTACACAGAGGCAAAACTCTCCATACATTAGCACCTCCATTGATTATTCTTGCTTGCACTGAGTGGTGCCACAGTATGGAGAGTTTTGCCTCTGTGTAAGTTTAAGAGATGGGAGTGAAAATAGAGAAATATTTTTTCTTACAGGTGGTAAAATTTATTCTGTTAAAGTTAATATGGGCTTTTGGACTACTGCACTGTGAAGATTTTTCTGGTAATTTTCAGAAAAAATTAAAAAAACGGCACCACCCACCAGTCATGCCAATTGCTGTTTGGTGAGTGTTTGAATACTTTTCTATTCTTGTTTTAATATACAATTAGAAGTAGCTTAGAACCAATTTACCAACCTATATCAGATCGTTAATTGGATTGGATTATAGGTAGACTACATAAAAAAAAAATTCTATGCATTATCATATGAAAAAGTTTTTTTTAAGGTTACCTGGCATGGATTTGAGCTGTAAATGAACGTGATACTGCTTACAAAATGTATTAATTATGTGAATTATGTAAATGCAATTAACCTTCAAACCTGCGCTGTTCGTTCTTAGTATATAAATCTACGAGCACTTACCCATCATAGATTTATTTACTAAAAATGAACTGCACAGGTTCGAATGTTAATTTCCTTCTATGTAATTACACATATGTCCAGTGCTAAATTATTAATTTAATTACGTGAATATGCATTAATAAAAAACAAATGGTCAATTAACTACAGTAATTAAATCTCTTTTCTTAAAATGGATATATAAAATTGCAAGTATTTAAAGTTAATTTCTTTTAAAACTAAATATAATTAAAATAGAACATTTAATTACGTTTATTTAATTTGAAATTAATGTTATAAATATCTGATTGAATTATACTTAAATAGTTTTAAATAAATATACGAAGCATGCAAATTATTTTTATCATTTCGAATTAATTTTTAAATATCTTGAGAAAAATCCAAATATTAAATTTTTCTAAAACATTCAACTGTTAGTAATAGCATATAGTTTTGTTATAATTCAAAAATTTTGAATAGTAGTTTTCTTTTACCTTTTTCAAGTGTTGCTGATGCGGTTAGTATAAAATATTCAATTTATATTTAATAAATTTGGTTATAGTGCTGCGAAAGAAATCGATAAAAGAAAAATGTTAATTAAACCAAGTTAACAAATAAAAGCTCTGAATAGAGATAAACAAAATAAATGTATATATTAATTAATTTTGTAGATATGAAAAGTTAGATTATAATGGAAATAAATTCCTAAGATAAACTAGGAATTAGTAATTAAAGTTAAAATAAATTCCTAAGATAAACGAGGAATTAGTAATTAAAATTAAAATGATTTCATTGTACAATAACTATTGAATTAAGGCAGCTCTCAGATCTAACCGCTTCAGCTTCACCTATTTATATAGAAAGTAGGTTGAAGTAAAGAAGGGTTCCCCTCTTTTCTTCCAAAGAGTAAGCTTGTGGTTAAGACCTGTAGAGGTCCCTACCTTCGCATTTTCAAGCACATATTCTTGAGGTTTATTGCCTTAGTAAATATTACTTATGTAATAGTCAAATGGTTTAAGCAGAACTTTTTCAAGACAAGAACCCCCTCTCCTCGATTATGTGAGGGGGAGGGGAATAAATTAATTACTCCAGAAAAGAAAGTGAAGAAAAAAAAATAAGACAACAAAAGAAGAGGTTGGTTATATAAAACTAGAGAAGAAAGGACTGAGTGCTCTTGGTGGCTGCCTGCTATTCTGATTTTATGTGTAAGTGGCAGTGAAGATCACTATTGGTGTACTACATTCCCAAGATCTTAGCTCCTGTTGGTAACTAAGCCAATTAGGACTTTTAGTAGACCATCTTGGTTTTATGAAACTCTTCAAGAGGCTCACCTATGGTTTTGTGTTTTAAAAGAGCTGAACATTTTTATTCAATTATTCATTTTGCCTGATTAGTTACGCTTGCGTAAGTGCAGACTTATATGTATATTGAAGATTTAATTAGTTAGCTGTATTAAGTTATTAAATTGTTGTCTGTTAATATCAATTGTGTATTATTTTTGGTCACCTGGTCATAATTGGGGACATAGCAGTTAGTAACAATACTAACATAAGAATTACATGTGGAAAATTTAGATTTAGTAAAACTAAATTTAAGAAGATGTGACCACATAAGCTGTTTTTTCAAACAGTAGAAATTTGATTTATTTATCTATGAGAGTTTTTCTGATTTTCCTAATATCAAATTTCTATTGATAGTAGACCACTATCTTAAATTCAGTATTCACAAATATAAAATCTCAGGTTCAACACTTTAGTATTTTTTAAGCTATCCGTATTACGCTAACATGTTTTATGTGGTAAGATTTCATCGAAGATTAGATAAACAAAATCATGACAACAAAGACACTGGCATGACAAATCCATGGGAATGGTGATTTTTTATCATGATGACCCATGAGATTTAAAAAATCAAGAGTCCTATGTGAAATTTTGTCATTTCTCTGTCTTTTTTGGTTTTGCTATCGGTGTGAACACAATGACTTTTTTGAACATATTGAGAATATTTTCATATATTTCATATTTAATATTTCCATTATATTACTATATACAGTAAATTTTTAACTGTCAATTTGATGATATTATAGTAATTTTCCACTGCCGCTATTTGTAAGTATTTTTCATTTTGTTTCTTAATAATTAAATATAGTACATTTTCATATACCACCATTACAGGTTATTTTTTTTATTTCATAGTGATATTTGTGGTATTATTTAAAAAATTTTTTTATGCATTTCCATATATATTTAATGCTTGCTTGTTTTACATTTTACTTATAAATTATTCTTATTTTCACTACAAAAAAAATATATATATAATTTTATATAGAACCTTTTAAGACATTTTACAGTGGCGCCATCTGAACTATATGACAGGTTTTTATTTTGAAATGTAACATTATAATTTTTTTTTTTTCTGTTCTCTGACAATTTTTACAAATATTTTTAAAAAGTTTACAAACTAACATTATTTTACAAATTACGTTTATAATTACATTATACATTTCAGTGTGTACCACAATTTATGAACCAATAACATTTTCTAAATTACAATTTATAATTACATTAGTCATTTCAGGGTGGTGGGCTAGCATGTGTGGGGGAGGGGGATCCGATGGTTTGCAGATCTGAAGAATCAGAATACATGTGCTGGTCTGAGAAAACTAACATTTCAGCATGTAGTATGGCTTTTTAGTATTTTTCTTGCTATCTTCTTTAGTATTTTTCTTGCTATCTTCTTTAGTATTTTTCTTGCTATGATGTATTATTTCAAAGACATACTACTTTAATCTTTCAATCTTTAATGTAATGCCTCCACATAATCTGCGGACAAATTTTAGTGATTAACTGTCTGCAAATTATTAGGAGACAGTATCTTAAAGATCAAAAGATTAGAGTAGTATGTCTTCAGGGTAATACATCATAGCAAAAAAAAATACCAAAGTAACCTCATATTATTTACAATTATTGGTTAGGTTAGCAACTTTTAAAGAAAAAATAAGATAAATGGAAGCCATTACCATTAGGTAAACCAACTTTTCAATATTTGCAACATTTATTATTCAATATCAAAAAAATTTTTTTTCTTTTCTGACTAACTATCTTTGAATGGACATAAGATCTATCTATAGTCTTTAAAAGATCAGAGCATATAAGATTTCACTTGAGGAATATGACTTTGAACACTAAAGAAATGGAAGTGTTATGGTTATATGTTACACATCAAAAGCATTCTAAGCATGAATAAAAACTATTATTCTTTGCTTAATTTATGTAAATTTATGTATGGGAGTTTAAGTTTATATTATCTTAATATTATTTTAAGTTGTATTCACAATTTTGAATTTATTTATTAAAAAAAAAAAATTGAAGTTTATATGTTCTCATTCTTTTATGTTAAGCAAACTGCTTTATTTGATATTTACATTATTTCAATAAAAAATAAAATAAATAGTGGAAAGTCTATCCATTAGATAACGAAAGAAAAATAATGAATACGAAATCAAATGTAGATATTAATAATGCATGAAAATAATTTGTTTAGTAACAAAATAAAACCTTTCGCAGTAAGAATAATAAATAAAACATAATAATGTAATACAGATTGAATAGATATTGCTTTCATTTTATTTATTAATAATCTCTTCAATATCATTAACGTGGAAATAAGTATAATGATTAAAATCATGTAAATAATATATTGTGAAAGCAAACCAATACAACAAAAAATAAGTCCGGTTTTTTTTTTTTTTTGCTTTGCTTATTGAAATGTTATGTATATTTATCCTGCTATGATGTGGCTACTAAATACATTATCGTTATACGTATGCCGGCTGTCTCTTAGAATATGTTGATTTGACTTTCATTTACTGACAAATATCCTTACACAGACGTTTTCACAAATATACTGTTTTCAGGTACAGCAACTATATGTATGTTTGGCATGCCCTTTGGCCTGATAAATAATGGAATAGGATTTCTGTAATGCTTGAAATAGTATTGACTCAACAGATTAAAAGTATTTTTGTATTGTACATCAATGACGTTTTTTTCTCTATCCCAAGCTTTGGCTGAATGTTTAAAGCATTTTCCCTTGCCATTGAAAAAGTGCCAGGAGAAAAAACATTACGGTGAATTTATAAAAAAAAAAAAAGTATAATATATTAGCTTTACTTGAAATTGTTTTCTTAGGGAACACAATTAGCAATGATGGCATAAGATGCCATGCTAAGACGGGACCTGTTATTCAATGATTTCCTACCCCTAATAATTATAAGCAATTAAAATTAAAATCCTTTTGGGGGACTGTGAAATTTTTATCACTGGGGACATTACTTAGAACACAGACTCAATGTTAAAATGCATTAAAGTAACCTCTTGGTTTAGACTACCAAAGGTAATTTTGATTTTAATATTAATAAAATTCTCTATTCTGATTTTAACAAAGCATTTCATGCATAAACTGGCAGTAGTGGTCATTATTTGAGAATAGTGCTATTTCCAATTTAACTTGCTGAACAATATTATATGTGACATTTGTTGACTGACATCTGAGAGGTCCTTAATTCAATTATCATATCTGAAAAAGTTTTGGCTATTGTTTAGGCCTATGAAACATTTAGCCTTTTCTAACAGAATCCAAAATGGTAATTATTACTAACAAATTTCTAAAATTTATTCATATAAGTTACCTTATTATTTTTATACTCCTGGCAGAAGTTTTAATGTAGCACCCAGTAGACATACACAATACCATTTGTCTGTTAAAAATATAATTGTTACATCCATCAACCTTTCTATTGTATTTATATATTGGACTATTTCCATCATCTAATATGAGTATTGAATATCCTTAGAAAATTTTAATTTTATGTAACTATTCCAAATACATTCAATTGTTAGTAATAGCACATAAAACAGGTTAATATTTAAGGGTCCAGCTTTAATTCCCATTCTAGTACTGACCCTGGTCAGTCCAGTCACACCTGAAGAAGAGGGGAGAATAATATCTCTTGAAACATTGTGTATATGCTAATCTGTTTGATGTGCTTTTACTAACAATTGAATATATTTGGAATATTTAAATATTTAATTTTTCCTAAAGATATTTAATACTCCTATTAGATGATAGAAATAATCCAATATATAAATACAACTAAAACACGATCATCACAAACCTTCGGGAAATTATCAATCTTTCTGAAGATTGTCTGTGAAAGATGATTTGAGAAAACTTGAGCAATTATAGAAGGCTGGTCCAGAATATACAGTAATCATTGAGGAAATTTGAGAGAAGGCCCTGAGATCTCCGAACATGATAACCATAATGTTATTAAAAATTATAAAATCTGTAATGGGATCCTCCTATTTAAAACTAATTTGAAAGGAAACCATGGAAAGTAGCAATGCCTAAAAATGTCAGAAGAAAATTCAATTGGCTCCTATGGATATTGTGAGTAACAAAAGATAAATCAGATTCTTTGGAGAGTATATTGGCCTAGAATGTATGTGTCCATCTTATCCAGCCTATAAACTTGTACTGTATGTCAAACAACTAAACTGGCTAATAGATCATATAATAATATCATGCTACTAATCTTTCATAAGAAATCTAACAGGCTACTAGTCATAGATTTATATGGTCCATTACTACCTTTTCACCAATATAAAATGCTAATAATTATGTATATCATATTTTTAATATGTTTTACATTTCCCATCAGAACTGCCAATTTAAAAAGTACTCTTCAAGAAACTTCAAGATAAGCAGTTGTTATCAGTAAGAAAACTACAAATTATTCTTACAGACTATGGGACACACTTTGTATTTAAAGAATAGAAGAATTGAACAGAATGGCAAAGATCAAACAGGTGCTACCATCAGCTCACAATCAAATCTATGAAAAAGGATCATAAGGGAGTCAAACACATTCTTGTATATATGTAATCTTAGAAAATGGATAAACCTTATAGAACATATTACTAATTGTATTAATTGGTGTCTGAATAAATCTGTAGGATTTATACATATGTTGGGAGTGACAAGAAAAGATCGAAAACACAATGTATGATTAAGAGAACAAACAGGTGTTACTGACCTCATTAAAAAAATTAAAAGACTGAAGAGGAGTTGGGCTGGACATATTGCTAGGATAGATGATAATAGATGGACAATTGAAATTTTAAACCGGATTCCAAGAGATTGTAAAAGACCCAGAATGAGACCACATGTGAGATGGATGGATGAAATAAGAAAGTGTGCAGGGGCGATGTGGAGAAGAGAAGCTAAAGATCAGAAAAGATTGATTGAACTTGGAGAGACCTTCATCCTGTAGTGGATTGATAATGGTTGATAATGATGATGTCTACACTTTGGAGAACATGCAGCAATGCTCATTAAAACCACACTCACAGTTATCCTAAAAGTTATCATTGATGAGGATCAGTAACAAGTATGAAGTAGCCTCCATGAAAGAAGTAATTATCGAGAGGCACAGAAGAAACAAAGCATTAGAAGAATTGGTGTGAATCTTGCCACATCAGAAATCATGATACTAATCAATACAAAAAAAATCTTATTTAAAAGAAACCATTCAAGATCATCTAAAAACATTGGAATAATGCTTTTCAGTTGAAAGCTAATGCAGGGATTCAAGAATGCATGGAATTTGAAAATTTTTCTTCAATAAAGTGTGTCAAAAACAACCCAGATTGACTATGACAGTTTAGGTCTTCAGATCATGAATCCAGCTCTTACATCCCAGTGCTCAAAATTTCTCATGAACCTATGAATAATAAAACGTTTTATTACTACTTATAGAATTGACTTTTGTTTTTTAAATATACTTAAAAATTATATCACATAGTACTGGGTGGTTCCTGCCACTAAGCTCTTTAGTAGAAAACTACCAAACTTTTTAAAACAATTAAGCAACACAAAATAAAAAAATCCACAGCCTAGCAAATAAACTTCTCAAATTTGTGTGTGTATATATATATATATATGTGTGTTTATTAGAGGGAGCTTACTACTAGCTCCAATCAAGCTTTAATTTATAAGTCCTGAAAGAATTCAAAATCTCTATCCCCAGACCAATTGGTTTCAAGATTATGGCTCACCTCAGTAGAGAGCTAGTACTCCAGACACCAGATCTAAAATACCAACTCAAAAGTCAGCACCTATCTAATTTGTTACTATCGATTTGAAAACCTGACTTTTTCAGACATGTAAATGTTTTCAAATTCAGCCTTACAAACCAGATAGCTATATGAGTTTGAACTCAGTTCAGTTTCACCATATATTAATAGCTTCAGCAATGTTACATCACAAGAGCCTTCAAGGGTACACTTATAATAATTAATAAAACAAGATACAAATTGTGTAACATGTTGGATAAGTGCTGACTTTTGAGTTGGTATTTTAGATCTAGTGTCTGGAGTCCTAGCTCTCCATGATGTGAGCCATAAACTCAAAAACAATTGGCCTGTATAAGGACATTCTGATAGAGATTTTGAATTTTTTTTGGCATTTATAAATTAAGGCTTGATTGTAGATAGTGGTAAGCTCTCTCTAGTGAACATTTTAATACAAGCTTAAAAGCAAGTTACACAATTTATGTCTTGTTTTATTATTATAAGTGTACCCTTAAAGACTTTTGCAATGTTATATTGCTGAGGCTATTAATATATGTTGAAACTGAACTGAGTTCACACCCATATCACTATCTGGTTTGTAAGACTGGAGTTGAAGACATTTACATGTCTGAAAAATTCAGGTTTTCAAATTGATAATAATATATTAGATAACTGTTGACTTTTGAGTTGGTATTTTAGATCTAGTGTGTGGAGTCCTAGTTCTCCACTGAGGTGAACCATAAGTTTGAAACCAATTAATCTGCAGATAAGAACATTCTGAGAGATATTTTGAATTCTTCCTTTTTTGGCCTTACAAATTCAAGCTTGATTGGGGCAAGTGGTAGGCTCCCTCTAGTGAACATTTTAATACAAGCTTAAAAGTAAGTGACACAATTTGTGCCTTGTTTTATTACATATGTAATAGCTCTTAAGCTTTACCAAATATCCCTCACCCCAGACTGGTTTATAGCTGTTGGCTGCCATTAGTGAAGTACTAGAAGCAGCTAACAGCTAGAAACCAGTCTGGGGATAGATATTTGGAAAAGCTTGTTAAGAGCTATTCATGCTCATTATATAAAATTTGTAGTACAAGCTTATTAAATTAAACCATGTGATGTATAACTTGCTTTCTTTGCAATTATAGTTTTACTCTTGAGGCTTTGGCAATGTTATATTGCTAAAGCTATTAATATAGTGTATTTGAACTTGGTTCAGCCCCATATGGCTATTTAAGTTAGATATCTAGATTTGATGACATTATAGATGTCAGACAATTTTAAATTTTCTACTAAATAGTTAATTATTAGACAAATGCTGAACTTTAGTTGATATTTTTATATCTAATGTCTGAATATCCTCATGATTCACTGATGACAGCCAATGGCTAGAAATTAGTCTGGGAATAGGGATATTTGGAAAAGTTTGTTCAGAGTTATTAATGTTCATTATATAACATTTGTAGTACAAGCTTATTAAATTAAGTCACATGATGTATGATTTGATTTCCTTGCAAGTATATATATATATATATATATATATATATACTTTTCCTTTATCCTTATATATATATATATATATATATATATATATATAAGGATAAAGGAAAAGGTAAACAAGAAAAAGCAGTCTCTAATTTAAATAGTGCTGAATTAATTGTTTTAGAGCTCAAGTATTAATCCTGATTGTCAACTGTACCCTGATTGTTGACTGCAAATCCTTTGATCCTTATTGAAATATTTGAATTATACTACAATACCTATTGCTATCACTATCTTTTGTACACAAATCCTTTAGTATATTTGTCAAATTTAGGCAGGCAATGCCTCAAATACAGTTTTTCTAAACCATTTATATTTAAGATAATAGCAGTGTGCATAATAGATTAACAATCAATCCATTATATTTTAAATAATCCTTCAAATATATTTTTGTTAGCCTTATTGAATGTTAATTTGTTACTTAATAATTCTATAAATATCGCCCCAATCTTTTTAATACCCAAATATTTTTTCAATGATCAAATATATTACTTTCAGATGATAAAATGTTCCCTAGAGGTCACTGCTATTAGACATGGCTTTACTCATGGTTTTTCCAATTTTTCCAAACAATTAATTGCCATCAAGCACAAATCCGTAGCCTACATAATCCTCCAGCAACAATAACAAGAAGAAAAGATTATGCAACATTCATCAATATTGGTGCAATATTTCATTAATTACTAAGTAACAAAAAAAACTTTCAGATTTATATCAATAATATAATGTATATAATATGCAATAATGTTGGGAGATATGTTTTTTCTAAGGTGTCAAGAATTTGAACAACCAATTTGAAAGGTCAATAATTATGTCTTGCAATACCTAGATTTTAACTATGTTTAGGTCCATAAGGTGGTCATTTTATGTAAGATTTTCCAGTGGTAACTAGTAGAAGAAAGCAGACATAACCATCAAAGAAGTCAGTTCATCATCAAGGCACTGGAATGAATAGACAATGACATCACAAACAAATCTAATAATGAATATTTTGGTAGTAAAATATCCATGATCAATAGTATTGCTGAACAGTGGACTAATAACACAGTCTGATATTGGCAAAAAACAATATCATTATATAAATTTACAAATAATATGTTAATGTTGTACTCATATGTGCACCTGAACAGACTATTACAGAAATGCAAAACGT
The DNA here is from genome assembly GCA_028023455.1 of Epiperipatus broadwayi. NCBI lineage: Eukaryota > Metazoa > Onychophora > Udeonychophora > Euonychophora > Peripatidae > Epiperipatus > Epiperipatus broadwayi. The sequence continues at coordinate 227,359 of JAQFVV010013154.1, forward strand.
ATTGTATACCAAATCTTCACTGCTCTAAACAATTAAAAAATACCTCAAAATGTATCAAATATCTATACCTCATAAACTATGAAACAAAAATTCACCTGGACAATAAAATGTTTATAAAACAACTAAAAATAAAATATGCAATGCATTTGCAATTAACATCACAGGTGACACAAAGTCACAGTATTTAAAACATTCCTCTACAAAAACCAGCTCTATTGCAGATATGAGGCAGATAGGAATGAAATGTTGTTAAATACATGAATCGCTTAAGCAGCCTGGAGCACAACCATAAAACCATGAAGAGAGAAATTAAAAGATTTAGTGTAAAAATGTTGTAGGATATAAGACCATCAAAACAATAATAAACCATGGATCAGCATGTCTTATATATCAAAATTGGCTGATAAATAAAAAATCTGCAAATAGACATGTAACATGCACTTTTGACCCTTATTCAGCTTTAACAGACTAATTAACAACACCAAGGTCATGCCACCAAATAATGATATTCCAAAAATAGTCTATGAGGTGCACTACAATAGCCCAGAAGTCACAGCTATATATTAAGGAGAATAGGACCAAAATCACCAATGAAATTGTGCAATATAAATATTTTTACAAATTCAAAAGAAAACTAACTGCAGGTCCACTTTCTACAAGAATGACGAAAAAATGTGGCCATATTCTCAATCCACAAAGGGTTAACCTAATATGCCTAAAATGCACTGACCAAAAGAAGAAGGTGAAGTGGGTCTAGTTTATAGCTAACCACAAGAACAGCATTCATAAATAACCACAAGAACATATTAAATAGGAGAGGAAAACCTTAAATAATCTCACAGGTGGAATATGTAAATGAGTTATTTGTATAATTGTCACAAGAAAGATTATATAAAATGTAAGTAACACAAGAAAATAATGCTATGATTATGGTGTTTGATACTGACTGTGAATTCAGCCAAATAATTAAAGCTAGATAATAGAGCAAAAAGAAGAGAAAAAAAAATCCCATTTCACAAAGTTTATATTAATTATTACATATCTAATTATAATGTATCTGAATAAAAACATTTAATTCTCTAAGTTGTCTACAATGTCATCTTTAAAACAGTATGTGTATTATATAGTGATTTAGTTTAGTTATTCACCCCAAAAATGTAAGGTGCTAGAATATCAGGATTATGAGTTAAAACATGAGATGTGATAGAGTGCATCATATTTTCATATATCATCATTAATAGTTTACCTGCCATTGCAAAATCTTCCAACCCACTTGTAAATGTTTTCTTAATCCATAATTTTATTATTGTATAGTTTGAACTATTTCAAACATTTCTGTAGAATTTTAGCATGATTTGAGATAAAGCTAATATTACCATATGGTTTTATCATAGATCAAGGTATAGAACCCACTGCCACATTCAATGTTGTAATTCATAATACAGACAAGATAATACTTTGAGGCTTTTATGGTGGATAGTTAAATATGGTACTATGTAACATCTGTATTGATTTTAAAGATGACACAGCAAACAGGTTGGAGTGATAGCCAGCCACCTTTTTATTGAACCATCTTATTAATATATTTCCACAAAATGTTTTTTATTAAAATTATGAATGCATAAAATTTAAAACTTGTCAAACTATAGTAATTTGCTGTCTGTCTGTCTGTCTGTCTGTCTGTCTGTCTGTCTGTCTGTCTGTCTGTCTGTCTGTCTGTCTGTCTGTCTGTCTATCTATCTATCTATCTATCTATCTATCTATCTATCTATCTATCTATCTATCTATCTATCTATCTATCTATCTATCTATCTATCTATCTATCTATCTATCTATCTATCTATCTATCTATCTATCTATCTATCTATCTATCTATCTATCTATCTATCTATCTATCTATCTATCTATCTATCTATCTATCTATCTATCTATCTATCTATCTATCTATCTATCTATCTATCTATCTATCTATCTATCTATCTATCTATCTATCTATCTATCTATCTATCTATCTATCTATCTATCTATCTATCTATCTATCTATCTATCTATCTATCTATCTATCTATCTATCTATCTATCTATCTATCTATCTATCTATCTATCTATCTATCTATCTATCTATCTATCTATCTATCTATCTATCTATCTATCTATCTATCTATCTATCTATCTATCTATCTATCTATCTATCTATCTATCTATCTATCTATCTATCTATCTATCTATCTATCTATCTATCTATCTATCTATCTATCTATCTATCTATCTATCTATCTATCTATCTATCTATCTATCTATCTATCTATCTATCTATCTATCTATCTATCTATCTATCTATCTATCTATCTATCTATCTATCTATCTATCTATCTATCTATCTATCTATCTATCTATCTATCTATCTATCTATCTATCTATCTATCTATCTATCTATCTATCTATCTATCTATCTATCTATCTATCTATTTCCACAAAATGTTTTTTATCAAAATTATGAATGCATAAAATTAAAAATTTGTCAAACTATAGTAATTTGCTGTCTGTCTATCTATCTGTCTATCTATTTAGCCATCCATCTATCTATCTATCTATCTATCTATCTATCTATCTATCTATCTATCTATCTATCTATCTATCTATCTATCTATCTATCTATCTATCTATCTATCTATCTATCTATCTATCTATCTATCTATCTATCTATCTATCTATCTATCTATCTATCTATCTATCTATCTATCTATCTATCTATCTATCTATCTATCTATCTATCTATCTATCTATCTATCTATCTATCTATCTATCTATCTATCTATCTATCTATCTATCTATCTATCTATCTATCTATCTATCTATCTATCTATCTATCTATCTATCTATCTATCTATCTATCTATCTATCTATCTATCTATCTATCTATCTATCTATCTATCTATCTATCTATCTATCTATCTATCTATCTATCTATCTATCTATCTATCTATCTATCTATCTATCTATCTATCTATCTATCTATCTATCTATCTATCTATCTATCTATCTATCTATTTCCACAAAATGTTTTTTATCAAAATTATGAATGCATAAAATTAAAAATTTGTCAAACCATAGTAATTTGCTGTCTGTCTATCTATCTGTCTATCTATCTAGCCATCCATCTATCCATCCATCCATCTATCTATCTATCTATCTATCTATCTATCTATCTATCTATCTATCTATCTATCTATCTATCTATCTATCTATCTATCTATCTATCTATTTCCACAAAATGTTTTTTATCAAAATTATGAATGCATAAAATTAAAAATTTGTCAAACTATAGTAATTTGCTGTCTGTCTATCTATCTGTCTATCTATCTATCTATCTATCTATCTATCTATCTATCTATCTATCTATCTATCTATCTATCTATCTATCTATCTATCTATCTATCTATCTATCTATCTATCTATCTATCTATCTATCTATCTATCTATCTATCTATCTATCTATCTATCTATCTATCTATCTACTGAACAAATGATAATAATATCTTTAAAAGATTGTAATATTGGCCACCAGATTAGTGCTGGATCAGCATGAAATGAATATCTTCGTTATCATTTATCTTTTTCACATGTTTTTGTTCATTTGTTTCAGTAATATGCGATGAAATAGAAGGTTGAAAAATATTTAAATGTATATTATATGACGTTAAGTTTAAATATTTCTAGAAAAATAATGTGTATATCGGAAGAGCAACGT
>JAQFVV010013155.1:0-35000 GCA_028023455.1 Epiperipatus broadwayi
GGACTAGTGGCGCCCCTGTGGTCAGGATATACGAAACTAAAATCTTTCATCCGCACAATATACACTAATGAAGACGAAGTCAAATTAGTAATAATTGTTATTTTAAGAAAATTATTAATCTTATATGTTAGCCACTGGATGAACAGGAATGCCTGTCTTATTTAAAACTAATTTTTGATAACATATAGCACTGAAATGAAAATCAATTTTAAAATAACATTTTTTAAATAAATAATATCTTTAGGAAAGGTCTCAAATGGAAAATTGATACCTATTTCATAAGTTGGGAGATGGGACAGGCGGTCAGGCTTACCTAACTTTAAAATGACTAGAAAGTATTAGTGTCCAATCTTGACTAACTTAAAGTATTGGCATCCAAAACTGTTGACATTATTAATGTTTCCAAGATAGATAATTCGGTTAAAATTGATGCTTGTTAAGATGAAAAAATTGATCTTCCAAGAAATTGTGGCAAAAAAAAAAACAAAGAACAAATCATTGTAAATATCAAAAGTCTTCAAATATCTTAATATCTATTAAACAAGCAATCATAAAAATTATGCATTGAATGACTAAAAGTAAGTTATACAATCATTTTTCTTATCCCAAGTATTGATTTTGATAATAATCTAAAGAAGCTTATTAATTAGAGGAATTTTTCCCATTTATAAAATATTGAGATAGAACTGTTGTTTAGGTATCCATATTATAGTACTATCTTGATTTAACTTTTAACATATATAGAAAACATTTAAATTTTGTGTGAGATCTAATTCATTTTATGATGCAAATAATGTATCCAGACAATACTGTTAAATTTTAAGAAAATATCGTTTCAATTCATTCATGATTTCATGTACAACTTTGAGAATTTTCTTATCGTTTGTGTTAATGTTACTGAATTTCTATGCCTATTGATGAACAATGAGTATGAGTTTAATACTCTTCACTGAAGTCTTTCACACAAATTGAGACTTTTCTTAACAAAAATTTCTTAATATTAAGATAGATTCAAGTATTATGCTATTCCAATCCCTTAGCATATAAAAAGTTTTTGTTACAAATGATAGCTTTAAGAAACGCATCATTATTGTTTTCATTATTTTAGTCAGTTATATTTATTTTATGTATTTGAACAGTTCAAACAGTATTATTTTAATATGTAATAATTTTAAAAATGATTAAAATTTCTTAGCATCATTCTTGTTTAATATAATTTATTTATATTATAATCCTTATAAATATGCACGAAATAATCAGAAGTTGCTTTTCTGTTTGTTAGGGCATTTGGATAATGACAATCTGTGCTAGTAAATTATATTTAACAAGAATAGCACTAAGAGATTTTCATCACTTAAAATTATATACATGATATAACTAGAGTCTATACATGGAATAAAACATTAAAAATGTAAGTTTTAATCCAATTTATTGATAGATTAAAACAATAAAACAAGCACCAAGAATCATAATTTTAAAAGTTTTCAAGTTATAATTCAATAGAAAAGAGGTTTATATATAGATACATAATATAATGAAACTTTAATAGAGAATAATATATAAAAATAATTTAACAAACTATATATATATATATCTTCATTATTTTAAGATATGCGAGAGTCGCATTATGCAACTATTAGTCTCTTATAATCTAGTCTCAATGCTTATTGACATAATAAATCAGATTTAGTGCTAATTGAACAAGAATTATTCCATTTAACCTTCTGTCAATAATTCATATATAATAATATAATATAATCAGCTAAGATGAAACAAGAAACTAACTACAGATGAAGAGCTTTATAGCATATTGCATTAATATAACATGCTCATATCAGTTTTTGAGCTTGTATCAGGTAAATTTCAGAAATTTGTTTCAGGCGACAAACAGATTTAGAATTTTTTTTATAGATAGAACATAAATAGAGCAAGCAGACATTCAGTATTGGTCTTTAAATGAATATTCAGTTATAATATAGAGTTAAGATTCTTGGTTAGCCAGACTGTGAAAAGTATTATAGCATGAGTAGTATTTACTACTAGAAGGAGTTGTCATAATATTAGATATAAGCTCATGATTCTCTTTTGTCTTTAATCAGTTTGAAATAAAATTTTGTGTAAGTTTAAAGCAGATAGGAAAACTAATATCACATGCTATGTCAAAGACTTAATAAGCATGGAATTCAAATACAGAACAATAGCAAAGAGAATAAAGCAGTTTTATAGAAAATTAACAAATAACTAGCATGAAGAGGATAAGCCACACATGGTATTACCATATATCCCTAAAGTGGCCAAAAACCTATACAAGTAATTTAAAGTAAGTTTTCAAACCCCCATTCCAAAGATAAAATCAATCCAGACTAAAACCCTAGATGGTATATAAAATAACATTCCCATAAGCTACCTGTAAGGTTGCATATTATGGGGAAACTCAGGCTACTTTTACTACCAGAATATCTTAACACATGTACGTATATAACAGATCTCACACTAATAATGAAGCCAGTTCAATATTCCTAAAACACCAAAAAACATGTCATCACAATTTTGAACCCACCAATGTTGAAATCATGTGCTTGGAAAGAAATGATGCCAAACGCAAAATAAAAGGGGCATATTTCATTGCAAATGAGCCAAAGGCTATCTATAGATGAGATCCATGCTTCTCAATTTCCAAGAAATGGACTGCTTGATTAATTTGCATATATTTGCATAAACTAATGATAACACAAAATTGAGAATGACACAGACTATGAATATGGCAGTAAATATGCCCCAAAAGTGCTAAGCCAGAATAAAACAATCAAAATATAGCTTCATTAGTGTGCACTGCAAGTGCAGTAAAATAATTAAAATTATATTATAAATTAAGGTCATCAAGTTCTAATCAATTCTTAATATATTAAAATGAGTAATATATATATAAATTTCAAAAACCTGTACTTCCTTATCAGTTGTTCTAAATCCAAAACAATATTCTTCAACTCACAATCAATATAATTATATATTGTATATATGATCAATAGTTCACTTTTGTATTTTGAACATAGTTACAGCTATATAGCTTCTAATATGAATTTTATATCATTGTTTTATATTTATTGATGTACAATTTTTAGCAATCATTTCTTCAGCTCAATTTCTTTTCAAAAAAATGTAAATAATTAGTCTTTGTTATTTACTTATTAAATTAGAAAATACTACTTTTATTTAACAAAAGATATAGACTTTAAAAAATTCAAATATAGTGATACTATTCTTTACACAAGCATATGATAATTTAGATCTTTTAAATTTTCATTTTTGTATATGTGAGGTTTTTATTTAAAATTAATAATTCACTTTTATACATCAAAAATTCAATTGCACACATAAAAATAACAGCAGCATGGAAATAATTCATAAGAAAGATCTGAATCAATTATTTCTCTTTAGTTAGACAAGCTCCACATAACTCCTCCAATTCCTTACATAGTTTTGTAACTAGTGATAGTCACAATAATTATTTTATAAAAATGTATATTTGACTATTAATCATTCATTAGATTATAATAATTGTTTCATTTAATAACCTATGTATATAATTAGTATTTTTTATATCAAGTTATAGAATTAATGATTTTATTACTAAATGGCTGATGCAAGATAATTTTGGTATTAATTGAAAAAAAATATTTGATGCCTCATTAAAACCTTAAAACAGGAGATAGAACAAATTCTTAATGTCTACTTATATCAATTTATGAAATTAGCAATTTTTATTACTACATAACTGCAAAAATGTTTGCTATTAATGGAAAAGAGATTCTCTGATTTCTCTTTAAAACCATAAAATAACAGATAGAATTTATAATGGCTACTCCATACATTCTTGTTGTTGCAGTTGTTATTAGCATATGTTTATTCACATAGTAAATGAACTTTAAATTATTTTGAACATTTTTGATTGCTCTTTAATGCTTTAAAAGGATTGATAGGATGAATTCCTAATGACTACTCCATACATACTTGTTATTTCACTGGTTATCAGCTTGTGTTTATTTGCATGGTAAATGAATTTTTATTAATGTTCAACATCTGATAAAATGAATTTATTAGTTTTATCTCTTAGTTAAGATCAATAAAATATTGTGGTTTTTCTTTTTAAGTATGTCATAGTTTTCAATTGAAATATTAGATGAATTTTTAAAGGCAGGATAAATGGGTTCATGTCATGTGAATCTGATTTTCTTTGTACACACATATAATCTTAATAGACAAATAAAATTATGGGACTCATTTTCTAGAGACTTAAAAGTCAACAGTTAAGGCAACAGATAATAATTGAAAGCTGAGAGTTTTGAAAAAAATTTGTATACTATAGATCATTTTCAAGTAAAAGAAGATTGCATAAATTGGAATAAATGCTTAATATTACATTGCCAGACTTTCTAAAGTTAGAAGAGGCAATTGATTAGAAAAGTGTTATATATACAGTACTTTACTATAAATACATAAATATTAAAAGTATGAATGGGAATTCATTATAATAAAAAAATGAAAGAACAATATCATGAAGATTGATAGTATGTTATATGGAATGACACGTAAACAAAAGATATCACATGCAGATAATTCAGGTTTATTCCACAACAAATTCTATTAAAACTTGGTTTACTATAAACTTTAGTTTGTTTTACACAAATTGTATTTCACTCAATTTTTGTTATAAAGATGAGAAAAGATAAAACTTTTTAATTTAATTCAGAGGCATAAAAAGTTAACAGAATAGATATTATTAAAGTTTTTTTTATTGTGAATCTATTTAACAGGTTGATGAAGATCTAATCAGTGATTTATTAAAGATAATATGAAACTATCTATAATTTTCATTGTTGACAAAACCCAGACTTTTATTAGATTTACATAGAGAATGTAATTAATTTTCATAATTTAAGTGAACAATGCATATATTATATTTACTTTTATTCTTATTAATATTTGAAAATCACTTGAATAGTTTTTCAAAAAATCTATAATTTAATGTATTAATTTATATACTTTTGTTATTATAAGTCTCCATATATTGTTGTATTATTGATAAATAAGAATTAAACAAATTTATTTGATGCTTTATAAAATTTCCAAATACAGATAATTTACTTTATGTAAAGCAGCTGACATCCATTGCTAAGTCTTCTTCTTAGTCAAGCAATATGAAAATCTAACCAAAATTATGAATGGAAAAAATTAACTTCTTATGTATTGCATAATTATTTACAGTAGTTTGTGTGAGTTGTTAAAATTTCTCATCTATGTCTGGTGAGATCATTCCCTAATTTTAACATTGCATGATAGAAATTTTTCTCAGCTATTAGTAGAACTGATTTTATTTGTTTTCTGGAAATGTAGATTTCATCAAAAGTAATAGATTTTCAGGATTTTTTTAAAGTGAAAAATTCGAGTTGTGTCAAGATTCTTGACTGTTTGATAAAAAGAAAGAAAGAAAGAATGGTTTTTCCTATCAAAATTAAGGCAAAGAGATTTTTCAGTGATACATCTGATGGAAATGTGACAAATTTTGTTATGTATCTAAAATATTGTGGTTTCCAATCTTTGATGATAAATATAAGTAGCATTAGATTTAAAGTAATTCTGCTGAAAATCTGTTTAATAAAAGATTTGGTTGACAATGTTTGTCATGGTCAAGTGTTATTGCTTGGTTACAGTATTTACCTTATTGTTCCATTGTTTTATTTAGACAAAGAACTAAAATGTATTTATAATAGCTAAACAAAAACTGACAAAAAGTAATTAATAAAAAAGATTATTAACTGCTATTTTGAAGATAAATATATATATACACATACTGAAGAATTTTAAAAAAAATGATAGTTTGTGCAATAAAGACAGGATGAATATAGAATGCTATAGAGAACTACAATTGTGCATTATGTTGAATTCATTTAAAAAAATCTGCAATAAAAATTAAAAGATAGTATCACAAAATAATAAATAAAATGATTAAAAAAACTATCATATGATAAATGTAGATATATTTGGTGCTCATGGTTTGCATCAGTATAGTCATTACAAAATTTGTTTTCTTTTATTATTTTTCTGGAATATTTGTTTATGAGTGATGATAATAATTGTGAGGATAAAAAAGTTTTATGGGAAGAAAACAGGTTAATATAAATCAAGAAATAGATAAAGAAAGAAAAGAAATTATAAAAATACAGAAAAAAGAAGAAAGAAATGATTTTTATGACAAAAAGAATGTTTGCATCAGTTTTGAATAAGGGGGAAAAATAGTAGATCAGTTGAACTGCAATTTAAAGGCACATAATACAGTAATATACAAATTCTTTTTTTTAATGTTCTTATTTAGATATATGAAATGTTTCGAGTACTTTATTTGTAATCTTCTTCATTCAAGCAACTTCTTTCATTTTAGTTGAATCACTATATATTATAAAATTATGCATCATTTTATAATTATATTAATATTTATGATTGTTAGATAACTAATGAATATTTTTTTCTAGTATTATAATAATAACACAGAAAGAGTGAAAAAATTTAAAACAATTTAATTAATTCTGCAGCTGAAATATTATTAAGGCTTTTAAATAGAATGATTTTTGAGTCTTGAAAAAGTTGGGAACAAGAGAAATTCAAATAGAGGTGAATGAAGAAGATTTTGATTTCCAATTTGAGGTTTGATAATACTTATTAAAATAAAATTTTAACTTTGTATTATATTCATAATATATTGACAAGTGTAGTTTTGATAATGAATCAAAAATAAGATCAACTACATTTGTAATAAACAATAGTAAAAGAAAGAAATTTAATAAGCATAAAATTAACACTTATGATGCAATTTAATATTTAAATTAAGAAATTATTTAGTACTTTAAATATATATATATATATGTTCTCTTAAAACGTACTTAACTTTTTTTTTTCATATGTCATAGCATCAGCCGGGAAGAAAACCCACTAACCCGGGGCAACTGCTTGTAAAGCAGCTGTGGCTGACATCTCGACCACCAATGCTTGACAAAAAAAAAAAAAACGTAGTTAACTTGTACAATTTTTTAAACAAAAATACTATCTTAGATTAGTTATAGAAAAAGTCTGTTTTGGTATGTTAGAGATAAGTATTTTCAAGTTCCAGCAGAAATTAAAGCCCTGGAAAGAATTATTATTAAGAGATATTTAAAAAAAAGATAGTTATTTTACTGATTTTGAAAACGTTTGAATGTTTGTCATGATGACATTTTAGTAGTAATTATTTGTTGGACTATTGCCATCATCTAATATTGACAAAAATTAAACTGTATTTAACTTTTCTGAATCCATTCAACTGTTAGTACAGGTTAGTATTCAATACAATGTTTTAAGTGATATTATTCACAGCTCTTCTTCAGGTGTTGCTGGCCTGACCAGAGACTGTACTAACATAAGAATCAAATCTGTTCTTGAATATTGAATTTTTAATGTAAACCTCTAACCAACTGATCTATTTTGTCAAAGGCAACAGTCAGTAGAAATTTCATATACTTATATATGAATGTCATTCTGATTTTTCCATTACTGACTTCTAAACATTATGTACAATCACATAGATTGACTTATGAGATTATTTGCCATAGTTATGTGAACAGTTTCTTTGAATTTTTTCATTTGTATTTTTTCCTTTCTAACCAATATTTTTGTACTTTACCAATTGAACCTATATTCATTGGTACATGCATGGTCTGTAAACAATAGATATATTGAAAAGGAAGACATTTTTTTTGTTGCAATTTTTATATAAGCTCACACGTTTTGTAATATAAAAAATATATATTTTAAATAATATATTTTGGCTATTTTAAACCAGTTTTTACTTTGTAAAAGTGAATATCTTTACTCCTTACAATTATTCTGTACAGTTTAGAACTGTATCACAATGATAGATTTGAAAACTAAAGATTCCTATCACTTCTGGTATTTGAAGTTACATGATCTTTCCCATTATTAAGTATTCAATTATTTATTTCACTTATATAATTGAAAAATTAAAGATGGTTACTTAAAAATAATGCAAATGTATCTTATAAAAAAAAACTTTATTATAATAAGTTTCTAGACATTATTAAAGTTGTTTTTTTTTATTGTTGTTTTTCAAAAATTATTTCACAAATTAAAATATACTTTGAAAAAAATAACAAACTAATACAATATTTGAAAAAAGATGTCTGTATAATTAAAAGGTCTAACTACAAAATCATAGTTATAGATAATAAAAAAAAAGGTGATTTATCTTTTATAATATAATATTATAAATAAATGCTAATAAAATTAATATTGGAAAAAAGAACTGTTAATTATATTAGATAATGTGTAGTGGTTTGAAGCTATGAAAAAATGTCCGAGTTTAAAAAAGTTTAAGAATCCTGGATCAGTTTTTGGCTGAGTAAAGTAAAAAAATCTCATGTTTCATAAGGATGTGATCCATTTATCACTTGGATATTTAAACTTTACATCTGTAAAACTAATGATGCATTTATTATCTGATATGACTTTGAATTTAACAAAATAATGGATTAAAATTAATAAAATATGGAAAAAATTGTAATGAAAAAAAAAGTGATAGAACTTCAGATTTACAAATAAATATTAATTTTTTAAATACAAATATTAGTTAAGAAGAAAGCTGATTAATATTTAAAAAATCAGTCAGTAATGATGAAAAAGAAAACGTATTTTTGTAAAGATATCATGATTATTCTATAGGAAAATTCAATCTAGAATTCACATCTGCCAAATATTTTCCTGGGCTGTGAAATTATATGAAGTAGAAATGAAATAATGGTTGGATACTTTTGAATTAATTATAAACTTAGAAATTAATAAAGCAGTGCATTACAGATAAGATATTAAAAAATATCTCTTTTATAATAGAAATAAAGTTTTTAGAAGTCGATTACTAATAAGAGATTTATTAAGGAGAAACTAAATAAATGAAGGATGAAGAATAAAACAAAATGACTGATAATATCAAAGATTAGATATTTACGAGATTCTGAAAAATAAAGCAAAAAAAAAAAAAGAAATTTGAATAAATTGGTATGAATTGGTTCATTTTAAATATTCATCTTTTTTTTTTAAAAAAAAGGTAACAGAAACAGATTTTACGGCACATATATATTTTAGGATGATACTTCAAACATAACAAAGTGGTCATTTTTAACGATGGCTCTATAAAAAGCACATGCCAACTTAGTTATAAAATTAAATGTTGTACTTATATTGCGTATGTTTATATTTTATTGTATTATCTAATACTTGATTACTACATTAATAAGTTTATAAATTTAGTGCTACATATTTATTTTCAGATAAAAATTATAATCTAAAATAAATAGGGTTTAAAAGTTTAAAATCTTAGCATATGTAAAAAAATTTTTTTTTCTTTTCTAAGAATTTTACACTTTTCATTAAGCAAGTAACAATAAAAAAATAATTATACAAACAAATACAAACTATAGTGCATATATATATACAGGCATATATATATATTAAGTTCTAGATTTGAAGAAAAGTTAAGGTGTCTAAACCAAAGAATTTATGACTGATATTACTTAATCTTTACCAATGGGCTCCCCAAATAGCAAATAATGGAATGACCTTCAGATATGAAGGTCAACTGTGAAAAACAAATAAACAGTGCCTGATTGAGAGTATTTCTTGTTGTCTTGAGGGATAAAATGATAATTCAGGCTAAGTACTATTGCTCATATAGTTTTTTCTGTCTCTTTTTCAATCACTTAAGTCATTTTAGAGCCCAGTCATCATGAGTCTCGTGTGTCATCAAATATCTAAATTGGAAAGGAATAAAAATCCTTATGCTACTCTTCCACAAAATAATGATCAGAAAATAATAATAATTCTTTACAACAGCTATATAATCAAATAATAATTTTATACGTAAAAAGCTTTTTTCAGCACTTGCTTTGGTGCCCCTTTCAAATGTTACCAATCTATTTAACATAAAGAATTATTATTATTTTCTGATGATCATCAAATGTCTCTCTATACTTACTGTGACATTTCCATACTTTAACTACATTGAAAGCTTTTCTGACTCCAAGTCCCTTTTTCTTGTTTTTCAGCCCAAGCCTTCTAGAATTAAGAAAGAAATGATGGGCCAGGCTTAATAGGCTGACAGTTCTTAGTGGTGATATTTGTTTGAGGCATCATCACTAATGCATCAGTTTGGAATTGGATTTGAAAAAAGCAAGAATTTCATCTAGGAAAGATTATATTCTTTGGTAGCTCTATTTAGGGATCCACTTGCCTGGCTGTGGAAGTGGAAGGATCTAGGAAATGTGATTTGGCTTGTCCCTCAGGGTCTGGCTAGGTTATTGTACCTGGTTAGTTATTCATACAGCAATAGAAATAATAACAATAGTAAATATAATATCAGCAGTAGTTATAAATAACTATAAATTTAATTTTTTTTAAAAATATGAGTATATGAAATGTGAGAACTTTACTTGATACAAACCCTTTAAGACCATAATGGAGGATTGCACTTGTATCTAAAGAGGTGTTAGATTGAAGATCAATTTAGCAACTCTAGTAGAACAGGTGAATTGATATAAGTTTTTATGGAAAGGCAGATCCATCAATGAAAGGAGAATGCGAAGTATTGGATTTCTGTAAAATCTGATTTAGTATTTTTTAGTGTTGTAATTCCTCATTGCATAAGTTAAAGACTAATGATGTTAAATCTCATATTGCACAATACTAGTGATCATTTTATAATGGCTTGGGCTTCAACCTTAGATTCAGAAAATTCAGAGAAGAAAAGCTTTTATCTCTTGTTGAATAACATTATAGCAATACTATTAAATGATCAAAATTTTTTTCTTGAAGACTCTAATACATGTGTTGATATGACTTTTAGATTTGGAAATATTATTGAAATTTTTGTACAGCACTTGGACTGACTTTCACATACACTCTGTTTAAGCAGAAAAATCACTAAAAGGAACATGTATGCATCATGGCATTTAATAGATTACATTATAATTAGAATTTGGAATAAAGAGAAGTTCACATTACATGAATGTTTACAAATTCAGATTGTTAGAAAAATCATAGATTAGTTACAAGATTAAAATTCTAATCATATTCACAAGAAAATTAGATTTTCATTTTTAAGAAAAATCTATTATATGTATAACATTTTAGGTTATTAAACACTAATATTGCTAATTTGGACTTTCAGGATTGTTATATTACTGAAGCACAAAATTCTCTTAAGGGTGTGTGGCATAAATGCAAGTAAGTCTCTTCTCGGATTCATTAAAAAAAAGAATCACGTCTATTTTTTTGACATAATGTTATTAAAAGTGATTTGAGTAAAAGGACTCATAACATTTTCTGTTTGGTAGAACAATAAATTAAATATGGAGCTTGATAATAAATGTGGAGATTTGAAGACAGAAATTCAATGACTGATAATAAGTCTTAAAAAATGATTGGTGGATTAAAACTGCAAAAAATATAGAGAGATATTCATTGATTGTGGATCTTTTTTTAAAACAATGAAAAGCAAATATGTATTTGAGAAATGGTTATCACAATCCTATTAAATACAGTATTAATACTCTCTTATATTATGACAATGATATTTTGATCAGATGGAAGAAGTATTTTAATTATCTTTTGAATAACCATATAAGAATTGAACTGAGGCTTTTAATGAAATATCCATTTTATGTACTCATTTAAATTTGAAGAAAGATATTCAGTTGGGTAAATCAAAACAGCTCTTTGTACTTTTAAAATTGGAGAGTTTGCAGATCTTGATGAAATATCTGGAAAAGTTTTAAAATATTGGCTTGATATGATAGAATATATGGGACCATGAAATTGGGTGATAGAATATATGGGACCATGAAATTGGGTCATCTAATCTTAAGGATGTTTCATTTCCTCAGAATTTTTTAAAGAAAATAGACAAGAATGCAGTAATTATCATAAAAGATAATTATTATTCTCTACAACAGGGGTATCCAACCCTGTGTTCATGGGTGCATGTCCACGATTGTTCTTCTAAGCACCAGTGACTCCATTGTTTAAAAAGTACATTTAAAACATAATTTTCCACCTTTTTTTCAATGTGTAAAGATAATTAAAAAATAAAAAATAATTTTATAATAATAAAAATATAAAACAATAATATTACTGTACAATAAGGTATTGTTTTTGCTTTAACTAGCTCTTGTTCTGTTTGTATGTCTCTTTCTTTCTATTGAGCCACATGTGCAACATAAACTTTATTCTATTAAGCATTTGATTATCCTGCAAATCAGTTGGTTTAATGATTTGAATTACATACATCATCTCTCAAATAGTTGCTTCTTATACTCTGTGAATTTATGATAATTATTTTTTGATAAAAAATATTTGTTTATAACATTTAAAAAAGTCATAAATATGTCTGAAGCAGGATCAAGTAAATGGCCTCATTTTTACAACTTCCTGGAAGAATGAAAGAAGAACACTGTTTTGTGAAAATATAGGGACATGCTATATGACTTTTGTTTAATGACAATGTAACAATTAAAAAATATAATATTGAAAGACATTTTAAATTGGAACATAAAAACTGTGATCAAAAATGTGTGCTTCAAAGTAATATTAGAAAAGAGAAAATAAATCGTTTTAAAAAAAATTATTGAACCAGCAATCTTTATGTACCAGATATATTGAAAAATGTTATTATAATTTCATTCAAAATTGCACATTTTCTTGCAAAGAAGAAGAAATCATATTTAGATGGGGAATTACATAAAGATGCTTTACTGTCTGATGCTGATTCCCTTTTCAATACCTTTTTTAACAAATGAGAAATACTCACTGCAAAAAACAATTTACAATTATGGAATACAATAAAAAGAAGAACTGCTGAAATATTTGCTAATATCAAAGATCAACTTGAAACTGATGTAGATAGATATTCTTGCTATTCACTTCAAATGGATGCATCTTTAGATGTACGGGGACATCTCAATTAATAATAAGAATGGTTTTGAAGATTACTCTGTGAAAGAAGAAATGTTATGTCTTTTGACAATGAAGAAAGGAACAAGAGGTGAGGATATTTACTAAATTTTTAAAAGTTTTGTTTTGGAATGAAAACTTCCTTTATATAAATTATCTTCAATTATAACTGATGGAACTCCAGTGATGAGTGGTAAAAGCAAAGGATTTGTATCCTTGTGTAGAAAAGATGAATTATTTCCAGAATTTTTTGCTTATTATTTCCTATTACATCAGCGAGTTTTGTGTGCTAAAGTTCTTTCATTTAACCATGTTGTGGATCCCATAATTAAAATTATAAATTCTATAAGAATTGTGCCATTAGAACAGACTTTTTAAAAAAACTATTAGAAGATGATAGTGGTGAGTATTCTTATTGAATAACTTATACAGAAGTGAAGTGGTTTAGAACAGGCAATTTACTAGATCATCTTAATTTGATTGCTGAAATAAAACAATTTCTTAACAAAAGAAGGAGGCCTATAATGTTCTTGAAGAGACTTCATTGTAGATGATTTAGCTTTTTTAGTCAATATTTGTCAGAAATGAAAACAGTTAAAGCAAGATGAAAATAAACAGTTTGGAGCATTTAGATAAACTAACTCTTTGGAGCTTGCACCTGCAAAAAAATTCCTTGATGCATTTTCCACATTTGTGAAAAATATCTCAAGAAAAATAATTAGATTCTTGAGTGTATGTCAATTATCTAACAAAATTAATTAATGAATTTAATGAAAGATTTTATCAATTTGGCTTGCAATCAATTTTATTTTTCTTCGAAAATCCAATGAATAATGTGACATTATTACTATGAGTGCAGAATTAAATACATTCAGCAAAGCAAATGTACAAAATTTAGAATTAGAAATTATAGAATTATAAAATGACATAGCTTTGAAAGCTCTGAATATGGACAAAAAAATTTGGAAATTAGTTAATGCACAAAAATATCCAATATTAAAAAGTTGTGTATCAGAACTAAAATCGTTTTTGGATCTACTTACCTAAATGAAGCCACAATTTCTTCAATGCAAATGATATAAAATAAGTTTACATCATGTCTAACAAAAATTTGAATGATTGTTTGAGGATAATCAGCATCAAATTACTCTCCTGATTTTGAAAAGTGAAAGAAGTAAAGTCTCAATTTTCTTATTAAGATGTATTTATTAAAAGATAATAGTTTATGTAATTATAATACAATTTCATAAATAATTTTTATAATTATACATATTGGTAATTATGATATATTATAATAGTTCACTTTAATTATGTTTGTTATTTTATTCTACTGGTTTCTAACAATCTCTATAGTTGGAATCTGGTATTGCACTCTTGATTTGAGTCTCATAGAATCATTTTTTAAATTCGCATAAGGAATAAGTGGATACATTTTAAATTTTATTAAAATTATTTACTATCAACAATTATGAATTATCAAGAAATAGTAAAATTAACATTAAGAGAAATGCAAATAAACTTGTTTTTAGGAGATTAATTACATTCATGATTGTAGCAAATCCAAGAAACAAAGGTAGTAATTTTAATACAGCGAGGTTTTGTAATCGTCTATTAATTAATATTTTTGGTACAAAAAAGAAATTTTAGGAAAAACTAAGAAATATTATGATTTAAAAAAATAAATAAAAGAAAAATGTTTCGTATTTTACAAAAATAAAATAGTTGATAAAGAGAAATCCAATAAGGGAAGTGAAGAGTAAATAATGATTGTGTTCTTTAAAAAAAAATAATACCAAAGAAATGAATTTGATTGACATTTAGTTAAAAAATAATTGTACCCCTTTGAACTCATACAATGATGTTTTAGTATGTGGAAAAATGTGATAATAAAATGCTATTTTGAAAAAAATTTTTTTTAGAGGTATTTCGATTTAAAAAATGGTACATTGGTATTAGAGCTGTGACATTGACAATGATTTTCGGAATGGCAATCAACGCTTGATGTTCACAATGACTCATTGGAACAATGATCGACACTTGGGAGATAAATCTCTTATCTTCCTAGCATCAATCGTCAGTCCAAGAGTCATGAATGTCAAGCATCAATTGTAATTCCAAGAGTCATTGACAATGCCACAGCTGTAAAACCTGTTGAGATTCATATGAATCTGTTGACAACTTTGTGGCATCACCAAAATAATGAAAAAAATGTGTTGCAGTTCAATTCTAAAAAATAGTAACACATAATACAATGGAATTCAAAGAAATATTGCAAGATTTTTAACAAAAAAATGTAGTATATATTTAGTAGATGATTATTGAGAAATCAAGATAATATTGTACAAAATTTAAAAAAAAAGTATGAGTTCATCTAAAAATTTCCAGAAAAAAACAGCAAATGTGACGCCATTGACGATTTAAGATAGTTCAATATTATGGAAGATTTTTAACAATAAATAAAATGTAGTATATATTCAGTACATGATTATTGAGAAATTAAGGTAATATTGTAGTGAAATTCATCTCCCCAGCATTGATCGTCGTTCCAAGAGTCGTTGTGAACATCAATCATCATTCCAAGAATCGTTGTCAACATCGATTGTCATTCTAAGAGTTATTGTCAATGTTGCAACTCTAATACCACAGTACCTAAAAAATATAAAACACATAAATAAATTTATAAGAAAAATGATATGAATAGATTTTTTTGGAGTTTTGTGTTTAAAAACTAAATTTTAGAATTATGATTTTATAAAAAATATTAGAAAATTCAGTCTTAATTGAGTAAATAATTATTAAAACAATATTTTTTTAGTTTTTTAGATTTAAAAAAGTGATTTTATGGGATTTGAATCAGTAGCCCAATATCAGATTCCAACCATTTTTCCAAACATAAATACATATTTTTTATAAGTCGAATCTAGAAAAAAAAATTACAAAAAAAATGACATCATGTCATCATATATTTTGCTAGCATGACATAGTTCTTTTTTCTTGCACCCACAATGCCTATTAAACATTTTTATTTTACACATCCTTTCAAAAAGGTTGACTACCTCTATTTTCCAACAAATTATTATCAGAGATTTTGATAAATATAGGTGTTAGCATGATTTTTGTTGCTAGGCAAATGGAATAAAAATATGTGCAATAAAAGGATGTATTATATATTGCTTTTATTGATTTAGTGAAGGCATGTCCACCAAAATTTATTCATATTATACAGTTTTTACATGATGAAATGAGAAGCATTATTACTATAGATAGAAAAATAAATACTAGTGTTAAATGATATCTTCCTGCTCCAACATTTTTCCCCCCAATTTTTATGACAATAGACTTTGGAATTATATATAGGTAGTGTAATGAAACAAAGATCAAAAGAAGATACAGGTTTAGTAATGGAATTTTTAATTTGAATTGATTAAAAGTTAAAACAAGAACATTTTTTTTTAAATTCTGGATTTTCATTATGCTAATTATTGTGCTATTTTTACCATTTCAAGAGAAAATTTTCATAATGTACTTAATGTTTTGAATGCAACATATAAATGTTTAAAAACTCAAATTCTTTATTAGCCAATGATGGAAGAAAAATTCTCAACAACATTTAGCTTGTCTGCTTATCATTTTGAGAAAGTAAATTAATTTAAAATACCTTGCTTGTTTTATAATTAGAAATATGAATTTAAATATTGAGTTACAACACAGATTACAATATCCTGCTGCAACTTTTAACAAGTTAAAAAATACAATATTTATTCTTAAGGAATAATTTCTGCAACTAAGGTGTACAGTATATAGAATTGTTACTTTTTTATTGTATATAGACTTGGACATTTGGTACATTACAATGACATTAGAGACTTTTTTTAAAGAAGCTTTGTAAAATTTTAAAAATACAATGGCAAGATAAAAAAACTATCAATATGTTTTTCAACTTTCTGGATGTGATATTGGACATGCAAAATGAATCAACAATGTAAGACTTTTGTTTTATGGTGAACTTGAACATGGTTTCCATGATAAAGATCCCATCTACATTCTAGGATTATCACAAAAACATTCTAAAGAAGCACAACATCTACTGTTTTCATTGGAAAAATATGGCAGAGAATAGAATATATTGAAGAGCTACGATTAAACATCATGTTGAAATATTTCAGAAAAAAAAACTTTTTTTGTTCAAGAAATAAAAGATAACATCATAAAATGTAAATGAAACAGAAAAATGAATCAGTATATTCTTAATGTGAATGTATTTCTGGTCGCAAATTGTTTGTAACCAAAACTCATTTCTAGAATTAGTTTTTTCATCTGTTTTCTTTTTGTCTTGGAATTAGAAAGATAATACTCATTTATGAGTGGCTGTTAATTTTATTAGTTTTAGTATACATCAACTAATATGTATATAATTTTTATACACATATGTAGGATTGTCAAATTTTTTTAGTTTTTATCAGTACGTCACTATTCAACCCCATTATTTAGGAAGCATCCACCAGAATAGAAAGTGGGAACATCCTTTTTTACTGTGCATGAATTTGTGGGCAACCTTCACTCAAAGGTGAACAAAAGGCATCAAACATACAAATCTTCATGTCTATATTGACAGCTTGATACTCTTCCATTATTCCACATTTATTCAAAATATTTAAGTGTTGCAGTTATATATTTTCAATGTTTATGCATATCTATGATTAAGTTTCTTATTTTAGTTAATGAACTAAGCAGATTTGCATAAATCATTAAATAAAACACCAATTTACAATACTTTTTGTATATATATTTTTTATCAATTTATACTATTTAAGAAATTGCCTTCCAACTGTCATTGATGAAATCTTTATTTATTGAATTAGTAGATTACGTTGATAATGATTAAATGTTATTGCATTGTTTTAGTAACCCTTATGCCTATTTATTTCAAATGCTTTTGGATAGAGAATTCTTCACACATACATATTTAAATGAAATAAAATATAAAGATAATTCTTATTCAGCTTATGCTCATATTCTTAACCATATATTTTTCACCCAATTATAACCAATGCAGCTAATTAATGCGAATTTCATGATGGATTAGAATGGTTTTCAACAAAGACATTTTGAAGCTTGCATTTTTTCCCCCTTGTTCTCCATAGTTTTTCCATAATTTTTCCAAAGTATTGGGGGTTGCTCTCTTGTGAAGATATTCGAGACCATTTGGAAGAACTGAATAGTAGATTGATTTAGTCTGTATTTTATGTTTTCTCCAAGTGTTTTCCTATTTCTCAACATATCTACCGCAAATTGGATTTCCCAATATTGTATTCTTAAAACACTATTCATATTTGAATTCTAGACTTACAAATAATTTCTAATTGTACCTTTTAATTAAAATTTTCATTATACTCAACTTTGCTGATTGAATGAGAGAGTCTGGTTGTTGGGATGGGCCCCAGAGACCAAAATCCTTGTTCTTTTGAGGGGGATGGCTAGGATGAGGGTGCTGTGGGGATTGTTGCCAACATTGATTTTCTCATTCACAAGAAGGAAAAAACGCTATTCATAGCGGTTTTAGCGTTATTGTTATAAACGATTTTAGCCAAGTATTATTGCAAAGTAAATTGGTCTAATGATTTTAATTGCAAGTGATTCATCCTATTTAAATTTATTATTTCCAATGTTGGTATCTCCAAGGGTTTTCTTATTCTCAACTTATCCATCGCAAATTGAATTTCTCAATATTGTACTCCTAAAATGCTACTCATATTATAAACTCTAGACTCCACAAATAATTCCTAATTGTAACATTCATTTGTCTTTAATGATTAATACACACCCTTTCCATATCTCTTTCCCTTTTCATATGTATCCTTCCCCTTTCACCATGTTGCTCCTAAATTTCATTTTTATCATTCTTTGTAAAACTTTTATTTAACTGTATTTGCACCTTCTTTTTTATGAATAAACTTTCATCACTGAGAAAAAAATATATAACCAATGCATCATTATGCCTAATAATCCTGGAGCTTTTAATCCTTTAATTAAAAATGATTGCATTACTTATTTACAATTTAGTGAAAAATTGCTATATTGGATTAGTTAAAAATTACCCAAATGAAAAAAGTCTGGATTTGCTTGTAAAATCCTGCCTATTTTGAAAAATATCCAAGTTCGCATGAATTTGAACTAAGGATATTGATATAGTAAGTTAAAAGACTAATTAATATTCTACAGTGGAAGTTTTAATAGGTTTATAAATAAATAAAACCAAGTTATCTAGGATTTAATTGACTTGAGATGAGTTATTTTGGTAGTTGTTTTTTTTTTTTTTTTTCACGTTTCTAAAAAATTGTGTGTTAAAATTTATAGTCTCACCAATTTGTTAACAAATTATCCAAATATTTGTTTAGAACTATGTTATAAATTTAAAAGTGCTCTAATATTTCGATCTATAATTTTAAATAATGAAGCTATATAATAATTAATATTTTATTATAAATTTACCTTTAATATATGAATTTTTTCTACAGTACAGGCTTTTTCATACCTGCACTCTAATATGTAATATATAGGGGATTTGAACTCAGACTTTCATATGATCCTCAATTATCCATGCTATCTCATACTGCTGATACACTTGATCAAACACATGTGGAAAAGATAAACAATCACCAATTTGCGTATTTTGTGCTAAACTAGCACTCATCAGTTGGTCCAGATTATCATCTCCACACATATATACAATCAATGCTCAGTTTTAATTAAATTGCTGTTTTACCACCTTTTAATCTAGATCCATGCCCGAAGAATTAGTTCAGTAGATAAAGCAGATCGTGCCTTAATTTTTAATTGAAGAAAGTGAAAAAAAACAACAACAATAAAATAAGTTTCTTAGTCTAACCAATTGAGATATAATTATTTTTATATATCTTGCTAACATTTTGATGATTGAATACTACTTCACTCTCTGCCAAACCATTCACACAATTAAATATATAAATAAATCTATATCTGATCTTATGTTAAAGATCAATGATGAATCATTCTTTATAAAATGATTAATTAAAATCCTGAAAAAAACAAACAAGTAAGTTGGTTATATATATATTTTAACGGTCACTGATTCTTAATGTATCCGCACTACACGGGCGCCATCTAGGCATTTGAACCTAGAAAAATTTATATAGTAGGCAGATACGTAAGTTAAGATTCAAAAAAATTTTTTAATATATATTATTCTGACCGTTTGCCCTATGTCACTAGCTCATAGAGTAGCAGAGATTTAAACATTTTTATAAGTTTTAATAGATTTGGATTCTCAAAATATATTAATATTTAAAACAATAAAATAAAAGAAGCCACTGCCAGTAATTAACACACAAATAGATTTTCACATTTAAAATTTGAGGAATAAATCTATTTTTAGATTTTAACATTAATAATTTTTTTAAAATTTAAATTCAAATTACTATTTAAATAGACCGCACAGATGGATATTTAAATTATATTTTACTTTAGCATGTCGAGTATAGATAGTCTACATAGATTTTTTTTCCAATTAAAAACTTATCAAAACATTCATTCAGTCTCAGACTAAAAGTTCGTAGCCAACCCAATGTCAGCTTCCAGATATATATTTGCAACTAATGCAATATGAAGATGCTAGCATAAAACCACACCGACAGGAATGTGCATCTGACAGCGTGATATTATTTGAAGGAAATGATCCGTGTCCAGAACAGGAAAGTGCATCTGCCTGATTAAGGAATCATGTATATAATTATTTTTAAAGAGTGCTACGTATGGGGGAGAGTGGTCTTTCTGCCGTCTTATAAATCCCTGTCCATAGAACTAGAAGGGGTCAATGGCGCAGGAAATACATCTGTGACCATTTCAATGATATGTCTGCCTCTTTGGGGTCATGCAGTCAGTTGGGCACATTGCTCTGTATGCTAAACACACTTCACATTACATTAATATAATCACCCATATATCCCTCCACCAGCATTGCCCTAACTATGAAACAAATAGCCTGAAATTAAAATCCCTTAAATTAAACATAAACGAATTTAAAAAGTTATTAATCTTTATCCATGCAGCTATCTACACTCAACTTTAATTTAATACATTTTATTTAACAGATAAAAATAAATAACCTAGTTAAATACAAACATAAATAATTAAATTAAAAAAAAATGGAAATGATTAAAATAGGAAATGTACATAAAAACAAATATTTATAGTTGATTTAGAGTTCTATTCTTGGTCAGATAAGAGTACATTCATTTATATTGTTATTTTTTTGATTGATTACTTATTGACATTATATGGTAATTATTTAAAAGAAAGTTCAATTGGTAAAAGTTTATACTTTACGGATTCTGCAGATTTTGAGGTCCATCTTCGTGATCACTTATGTAGATTGTTTGTTCTTCCTTTTTAAAAACGAAGCCACTACTTGCATTCCTTTTTGGTCCCTAACTATCATAGGGAGCTCTCAGCTGGTTGTCCAGAAAATTAAATTTATTGCAGACTTCCACTTCATGAAAATCTGCAATATAGCTAGTTATAACGACATATTCATAGTCAGCTCTCAGATCCCAATTATAATAATAATTTGGCTTTTATATTTTTATTAGTCTCTTATCATCCAATCTTTGGATTCAACTGGCAAGACGTCACTAATCCTCTGGTGTTTCAATTATGGTCCGTGCTGACATTTCTGGGGTTTGCATTGGTCATTTAATTTCTTTGTACTCTCTTATCTGACCCTTTAATTTATTTTAAATGCCTCAAGGGCCAGCTTGCTTTTGAACAATCATTTAATTAATAAGACAATCATTTCCATTTTCTAAGATTATAGAAATCAACATTATTTCTATTTCCAAAAATATCAAATCTTTATATCTTTACTTTTTTTACAAAAAAAATTACTTTCAAATATTTTTATTTTTTAAAACAGTTTTTAAAGTTGTCCATCATGCGATCTATATATATATATTAAACAACTTTTAATTTTCAGTTTTTAAGTTTATTTCTTTTTAATAAATCAATTTTTATTTACGATCTTTTTATTTTCATTTTAAAATAATGTAACGGCATATATTCTGTTACAACATATATATATATTTACTTTTGTCTAATTATAATATCATAAACATTCTTTTGAGTTTTAGCATTATTCACAACATTTACAAAAACAAAAACAGATACATCACCAATAATCAAAATGCTAGAAATATTGAGACTGAGAGAGAGAGAGAGAGCGAGAGCAATGAGAGCAAGAGTGAGAGAGAGAGAGAGCGAGAGAGAGAGAGCAAGAGAGAGAGAGAGCGAGAGAGCGAGAGAGAGTGAGAGAGAGAGCGAGAGAGAGTGAGCGAGAGAGAGAGCGAGAGAGAGAGCGAGAGAGAGAGCGAGCGAGAGAGCGAGCAAGAGAGAGAGAGTGAGCGAGAGAGAGAGATAGAGAGAGAGAGAGAGAGTGAGAGAGAGAGAGAAAGCCTGAATAGAGACAAGAAGTTAAAAAAAATAATCAAACAGTTTTCATTCTCACTGTATGATAGTACTGATTGAACATTAACCAAATTTAAGAAGTTTAAGTTATATGTCTCTCAGTAAATTACTATTAGAGTGTTCTATTATGTGGACAAATCCTGAGACCAATTACATAAACAACCCATTTGTTCTTCATTCTATTTCATTTATTGCCAAAATCTTTATGTAATTCACTCTATCCTTTATGTCTTTGTATCTTCTTTTATTATCATCCAACATTTCTTCCAAAATGTTTCTAAATAAGCAATTATTGTTTCCAATAAAGATCTAATCCAGTTTTTCTTCCTATGTTCAATCTCTCCAAAAAATCTATTTTTATTCACTGTCATTAAAAGTTTTTAATATATCATTCTATTCACTCATCTAATCTCCATTTTTCTCCAATATTCACATCTCAAAGGACTCCAATCTAGTCTTAATTTTATTATTCAGTGTCTATGTCTCACAACCATATAACACTTCATTCCATACATAGATATTATCAATTTCTTTATGAGCTCTTTCTTCAAATATCTACAGAATATATTATCTTTTTTCTTGATAAATGTCTCTTTTGTCAATATTTTTTAACCACTGTTTTTACTTATTCCAGTCCCACTCAAACAATTTTTCAAGTATTTAAATCCATTTATTTGCTGAATGACATTATGAGTTTCAACTCTATTCTTTTTGCAATTTTTCCTATCCACATAGCTTTGGTTTTATTCATATTAATCCTCATTTTATATTCATACAATCTTCCACAAATCTATTAAACATATATTGGAGATATTTTTCACTCTCATCTATAAGAATCATATCATCTCCAATATCTTATACATATTATTATTCTACCTTCAATATTAACTCCTCTATAGTCTAAATATTTAAAACACATTTCTTATAAATAAAGATTAAAAACCATAGATGATCAGCAACCTCCTTGCCTAACACTTCCTCCTATACTCAGTTTCTCTATATTTTATGATAAATAGGAGACTGATATAAGAGTTCATCATAAAAAAGAGATAAGATGGCACGAAGACAATATGAAACTACTTAAGACTTGAACTATTTGTGATAATGCATATATATGACTTTGGTTATACAATGCATTAGCATTATACATATTTATTTGTATATGTTAGGGTTTGGAAATAATATTGTAATCAAATATGAAGATCAAATAAATTGATATACTATTGATATTACTCAAATTAAAGATTAATTTTAATTCATAAAGATTTGATTTATTGAGAACTAGAATATTTTATTCAGTGTGATTTTTTTATTTGCATTTAAATTTTGTTTACAACCTCATAATATATATATATATATATAATAGTTAAATATAAGTATATTGTCTATACTGAACTTAATGTAATTAGAAAGGATTTGAACTTAGTTTTCAAGCTCCCTACAGCTATCTACTCGATCTTATATAATCAATACACATGATCACATACATATGAAAAAGATCAAATGATCTCCAATATATGTATTTCATGCTGAAACAGCACCCATCAGTTGGTTCCAGATCATCATTTTCCATGCATATATATAATCAGTGCTCAATTTATGTTAAGATAACAAATTTTCAAAATTTAATAGACTTGTATTTTTCTTATTCCTCTTCTATGTATTTAAATGGACATATTAAGGTCCTCTATGTGAGAGGACAAAGTAACTTAAAGTCAACATGGGTATGACAATAAGATTGGCATCAACAAGAAGTTTGAGCATCCCATCATCAGATTTGCAATGATATGGATGGTTGAAGAGTTGGAGGATGGAGAAGATTGAAACCTGTCCATTAAAGTTTGATGATTTGCTATTTTAATATAAACTGAGCATGTGTGTGATGATCTGGACCAACTGATGAATGTTGCTTTAGCACAAAATATGTATATTGAAGATCATTTTCACATTACGTGGTCATGTGTATTGGTTATATAAGATGGAGAAGATAGCTGTAGGGAGATTGAAAATATGAGTTCAAATTCTTTCTAAATATATATTTAATATGAAAATGTTAGATATCTTTTTTACTTTACTTTTTCTATAAAATTTTTATTTTGTTGTTAATATATACTTTAATGGATAATGGAAAGGTTTCAGTTATACAAAGAAGAGACAAATTGTATCTTTCAGGCATTTGACAAGTCTCATCAAGATAGTTTAAATCCATATACACGAAATTTTCCATCAAATAATCATAAGAAAACATATTTAATTCATGAAAATATTATATATATGTATGACATGATTTTTGATTAAAAAATACCTTGGACAATTTACTATTATTTAACAATGTTTCAGCCTTGTACAACTAGTTTTAATTGTTATCTTGGAAACATTATGGCTGGAAATTTGAACTAAATTTTAAAACAGAATTTTCATTTATTAAAAATGTTTTTTATTATCATATGTTAATGATTTTCCTGTTTTATATGGTTAAATTTATTAATAATATATACTATACTAATTCTTATTCATTTGACTATTTAGGATAAAATATATTTTTTATTTTAAAGAAAATATCTCAATTAATTATAATATATTAAAAGCATAAAGCTAAACTAGTCAATAAATAATCAAAATTATCCAAATTCACAACTCAACCAGACTAGCCAAGAAAATAAACTCTAAAACACTACCAATGGTTTTACTGCTACAAGCAGACTTCTCAAGTGTAAAGAACTACAAAATAATAACTTATTTCAACTAAACATTACCCACTATTCCACTTCTTCTGATACACCTTTAATATTAAAAGAACTTTTAAATAAATTAATTACTCTAGAATCATAAATTTTTAATTAAAAAGATTCTTTAATTTTTCTTTTTATTTTATTTCTCTTAAAGAAGACAACATTAGCTTCATCAAAATTAATAGTGTGGTTTGTATCTTTTTCATGGATATATAAAGCAGAATTAAGATATTTATTTCTAATCCTATTTTTAGATACCTTTATTCTTTTATTTAAGCTCAAACAACTGATCTATATATAACTTCTTACAAAAACAAGGGATAATATACACTACTCCAGGAATAGTTTTTCTATCAAAATTTTCCTTCATATTATTTAATAAATTATTCAAAGTAATACCCCTTTCCAAGGAATTTTCTTATTTCCAAACAAATTACTATTTTTACATACAATTTTATATAAGAAGGCAATTTAAATGGCAAAGAAATAAAATCATATTTTTCTTTATTCTTTACATCATTACAAATATTATCACTGTTAAGTAAAATACTTTTAACAAATTTATCAGATTAGCCAACATTCAAATAATCTTTAATAACAATTTTTACTTCACCCTTACTTTGTAATTACTAATACGTTAAAATTAAGCCTACTAATTAATAAACTTAAAAGTTTCACCATAATGCAATTAATTTTAGCGTATTAGTAATTACAAGTAATCTTTATAAAATTGATCTTTTGAAATAAAGCTACCCCAGTAGAATTATTTAATCTAGTATTGTTATAGAAATAAGGGATTAAATAAAATTGTATGTAAAAATAATAATTTGGTTAGAAATAAGAAAATTGTTTGGAAAAGGGTTATTATTACTTTGAATAATTTATTAAATAATACAAAGGAAATTTTTGATAGAAAGATTATTCCTGGAGTAGTGTATATTATCCCTTGTTTTTGTAAAAAGTTATATATAAGTCAGCATCATTTGAGCTTAAATGAAAGAATAAAGGTACAAAAAAGTTGGATTAGAAATAAATACCTTAGGTCTGCTTTATATATATGCAAAAAAGATACAGACTACACTATTAATTTTAATGAAGATAATGTTGTCTTTTTTGAGAGAAATGAAATAAAACGAATTATTATTTAAAAGTTCTTTTAATATTAAGGGTGTACAGGATGTAAATAAAATTGTGGGTAATGTTTAGTTTAAATATGTTATTTTGTAGTTCTTAAAACTTGAGAAGTCTGCTTGTAGCAGTGAAATCATTGGTAGAGTTTTAGAGTTTATTTTCTTGGCTAGTCTGGTTGAGTTGTGAATTTGGGATAATTTTGACTATATATATATTGTACCAGTCGAAAAGCCCACCACCTAAACTGCAAGTCAGATTCAAACTCAGCTGAACCAAAACTGAATTCAAACCCAACTCAACAGCTCAGATTAGTAGAAATCTAAATCGACGGTACAATGCTATGCGCCAAGAAACTAGCTCAATGGTTGGTGAGGATCAGAGACCTCTGAAATGACATTAATATCTGATAATAAATGACTAACATAATTTTAAATCAAATCATATGTATATGTTCAGGTGGTCAACACAGACAGTGAGTATTAACATTAAAATAATTATGAAAGAATTAAGCACTAAGAAACCAAGTGTGTTTAGAAAATATTTAATAATAATAGTTTGTTTTGTTTGAGTTTTAAATAATGATTATATTAATTAATTCTAGTCCTTAAACAGAATTTATAATAATAATAAGAGTGGCAGTCCTTGTTATATGCCAACAAGTATTACACAATATTTGAAAGTCTATGTCTATGCCCCCCCCCCACAAGAAATAAAAGGCAGATAAAGGTATTCATTAGTAAAGGAATTTATTACTCTAATTTTATACGAAAGAATGTGATATTTATTTTCACATTCGCAAATCCATTCATGAAGAGCAAGATACGTATTTTAGGTCATAACTTTAATCTTTATTGGAAAACTTATTTAATTAAATATATCTGATAATTTGTTCGACTTTAATTGAAATCACTTCATCACGAATTACGAGCATCGGAGCGGGCTTTACTGGAACAGAGAGGTAACGGTGCTGACGAATTATGAGCTATAAAGTGAAATCGAAAGACGGTGGCTAGTCAATAATTGAAGTCCTATGGCGGCTTGCATCTGACAAGTCTTATGCCCTTTGACTAATATGAACAGGAGAGGAAGAGCTTTCTTCCTCGATAATTTAAATAACAGAAATATGATCACCGACCAGCCTAACGGAGTGGAAGATTGCCCTATGTCAGCCATGTTCGAAGATGATGACTTGACAGTCATCATTTGAATACTAAAACCCATATAGAATGCTCTACGTGATGACTTGATCAATTAATTAAAGTCAAATGAGCTTTTAACGAAAACCATTTTAAAGTATTTGCAAATCATATTAATTATGCCCCAATCATCATGCCCTTCCTGAATCTAAATAACAATTAACTGAAATTTGAATTAGAGTATATTTAGTTGATTCCTTTATCGACCCTTTTGCAGAAAACATTTTAAGATTATATATAGGAATAAATACATATTGGTAAACATGAGAAAATAGCTGGGGCATAGATTGGAAACGGAGCTAATAATTCATTATTAGCCAATTATAAAAATAGTAAACATGTAATAATTTCCTTCGACTCGATGATTGATAGAACTTATAAATTTAGTTCTAATGGGTGAGAACTACTATTAGAATTAATATTATATTATTTGTAAGAGGGAAATAGAACAAAGGAGCTCATCAAGTCGAAAGATTATTGGCATATAATAAAAATAAACGACATTAATAAAGCACACAAATCTATATAAATATATATAATATAATAAATGAATTGCCAAGTAAGAAAAGAGAAAGTTTAAAGACTAGAGGTTGAGAGAATTATGGTATAAGTTTACAGTAGCATGAATAAAAGGTTTTATAAAGATTATTACATTAAAGAATAAAAGAGCTCTAAAAGGGAGTGTAAAGTAAAGTTCGAAACTGGCCAGAAAGATTAAGGTTCATTTGGAAACATATTACCCAATTCTTCCAGGGCTGGTTCTTAGTTTACACATCCAGGTTGGTAAAAACGTAGGCATGCATTTAGTCGGTTACTTGAACAGCATTTTAGTGGCTTTTTATAATTTGATTGGTCTGGAAAAGATTCAGCATCTTCATTGAAGATTTTTAGGGGACTTCAGGAACAAATAGCCAGATTCCTGACATTTTAGCCCTTCACTATGATCGAAACACTATTTAATTTTATAATTTAAAAATGCACAGAGTTGACTGCACTTCTCTACAACAAAGATGGCTTCTTCTCCAAACTTTTCAGAGCTATATATACTGTCCTCTCTGATGCCTTCAGGCTAGCGCTTCTTTCATTATCAATGTTTTTAGATACATTGGTTGTTTTTAGATCCATTCCTTCGATAAGGCTTTCAAACTCATTAACTTGAATTCATTTTCTAATTAGAAAATGAATTCTTAAAATCAGAAAATGATTTTAATTAGGAAATCCTTATCTTTTTTCTAATTAATAAAACTTTAACTGTTGTTTTTGAAAAGGGAAAATCTGAAAGCTTATCGAAAGAATGTAGCTTTTAATCAATAAAACTTTAACAAATTATTTAAAAATAAAATCAAACATTCCCGATGCAATGAAACTTTTAAACAATTATATATATTTAAATATTTACAAATATATACACACAATCCATGCAGTTATAATATATAAATTCATGAATAATTCTATCATGAATTTATTAATAGAATTGATCAATTTAAATCTGAAACTAATTATTTGAATACACATTTATGAAATAAGTTATTCTTTATGGAAATTAGCATGGATTGAATGTATAAAGCCCCACTGCATCGGAAATTTAAGGTTAGTACTAGGGTTTGAAGTGGGCTTATGGCTAGAGGTCATGAAGCTAGGATCGAACTCAGATCCGACTGCTTCAATATATATATATATTATGTTGTCAATATATTGCAATATTCAAGTAAAATAAATGTTTGATTAGTTGTGATTAATTACTTAACAACTTGAGTCTTGAGGTGAAGATAAAATGTAAAAAAAGCAGAATAAAAATTAATATATAAATCACAATGGGGGAAAAAAATTAAGTAAAATTTGAAAGTGCATGAATAATATAAAAAAAAATCAAATAGATGGAGTATAATGATCATATAGGCACGTAAACAAATATTTAAAACAATTGAATAATTGGAAAAAAAAGTTTCTGTTTATTGTGATCAGAAGCCAATCAGCTATTGTCTGTTTAATGATAGAGGAAAAGAAGAGCATACAGCTCTTAAAATCTTGATGAATTAATGAAGCAAGTGTTGAAAAGCAATGAGGATGATACTGTCCTTAGATCATCCAGAAATCAGCAACAGACTGGTGATGAAAAAAGAAGTTAAGAATTAAATCATTGATTAGTTAATCTGCTTTAGTTTGATGATTTACAAATGAGGATTCAATATTGGAAATATAAAAAGAACATATTTACTGGTAAAATAAATTGAATTTATTGAATTTATATAAATGAAAATCTGTGAACAGTTTGGATATATTAATTCTAAATAAAATCTTAAATTTATGGGAAGCCGTTTTGGCAATAAAGGACATGAAGATCATTGGAAGATGGTTTATATAATTTTAATTTATGCATTATTTATTGATTATTAATGTTTCTATATTATTTAATAACAGAATCTAAATCTTAATTATGTTTTTGATTCGAAAGATGAATAAAATTTTCATACATGTATATATATATATAATTTTTTATTTATTAATGCTTCATTTTTAAAATAAATAATTTCTATATATATATTAAAGACTTATGCATTAGCAAAAATAAAATAAGTACTTATGATTTAGTAGTTAGTATATTTGCTTGCTATGTTCACAACCTGATATTTGTCTCTTGGTTAGATAATCTTTGAAATTTTTACTAGATTTAAATAGTCTTTTTTATTTTATGTAGAGTTCATACCCTCCCACCCCCCACTAATAATTAATACGTAACTACAACTTTCAATATATTGATAATAATGAAAAAAAGGTTATACTGTGTTGTGATTTTTGCCAGCAGTAGGAGAAATGCCATATTATCATAGCTAGTGAGTCCATGGACTTTAATTTACCTTTTGAAATAAAATTAGATAACATAGTAAAATTTTAATATAATATTTATTTTAATAAATAGTTTTAATTTGACTGTTAGTTTGATGTTAAAACAAAAAAGTAAAAAATAGCTTCAAACTACTAAACATCACATGATCTAGGTGCAGAGCTCTCAGATCCAAGGTTCCTCACTGATGAAAGTCACAAACTAGAAACTAGTCTAGGAATATTGGATGACTAGGCACTAGATAGGGATTTTGCACAAACCTTCTTTATATCCATTGATTATTCTGACTTGTGTTGAATGACACTATTATATGAAGAGTTTTGCCTGTTTTAAAGATAGCTTCTAGAGAAAACATGCATTAGATTCAAAAGGTATAGGTGTACTGGTAGTAGATAGAAAGATTCTCACTGAAGAAAGCCATAAGGTAGAAAGTAGTCTTATGATATTGGATGGGACAATACTGAATAGGATTTTATTAAGCACTACTGTTTGACATCTATTGATTATTATAGCTTAGATATATAGTGAGATAAAAAGAATTTGCTAATAAACAGTTATGTTTCAAAAATAATATATAAACAACTTTAATCAAATTAACATTAATATATTGATCATTACGTAAGATACCGAATAATTTTCAATGACAAATTAATTTAAAATGGTAAATATTCCCAGACATTGTTTTATTCAATAAACGTAATAATAGCAACTCATTACGTTCATGAAGCCAAGCCAACAATCATAATTTTATTTCATTATGGTAAATATTATAATATAGATTTTGATTTCGCCTACTTTGAAAAACTTATTTAAAATTATTAAAAGTTAATTTTCACGAAAAGGAAAAAAAAGTAAACAGTTGTTTGTTTACCAAGAAATTTGTTTTTCATGGAATAAAACAAATGTATATGAACAAACTTATAAGTAAATAGCCAAGAACATGTATTATTTTGTAAATTATTTAAAAATACTATTAAAAAAATATTTCCTGACTTTGAGGTCATTTAATCATTAAATAATAATTAAAAAAAACGATCAATGTCTTTTCTTTTACCAATGTGTATGTTCAATGTAGTTTGAAATGTAGTTTGGGGAGAACTAGGCATAGGATATTATTGATTGAACGATAGTATTGATCACCATCAGTGATAGTTTGATGTAGCTAGTCACTTCTTTAACGTAATTTATTTTAACATTCCAGATCTGCAGTCATTCATAAAATAATTAATCTTTTTAATATCCTAAGATGCAGTTATAATATATATTAATTTTTTTAGAGTTATGGATTTTTTTTCTAATAATGACATAGTCCAGAATAATCATTTATTTTTTATAGATGAGTTATAGGCCTATTTTAAAATCATCTTATGATAAAACTATTCAGATACTAAAAAGGTTTGTTCAATATATAAGCAAAAAGTCATATTAAAAAAGATGTTTCACTGACTGGTTTAACCCTTCTTTTAATCTTTCCTTTTTTTAAAAAAAACCCATTAGCTTTCTCTATCACTTTCACACATTTTATCTTTGAAAAATTCATATATGCATATTTTATACTATTTCTTTTTTTTTTATGCAGGTGACTTTCGCCAAAAGCATGTGAAAGTTTGTGTTCTTAACGCATAGCCAAGTCATAATATAGTTAGCCAGATATCTGTTCAAACTGTTGTGGATAATATGTTAAATGAGGTAAACAGGAAAAAAAATCTATCAATATATTGACAAATGCATTAAAGAGAAATTGTTAAAATAAATACTTCTGATTTATCAAAGGTTGAACATCTAGTGAATTTGGTTTTGGTATCTATAGATTATTTTATTCTTATAATTAAAAAGATGGTATGTATTACAATAAAAATTAGATTTTTTTTTTCATTTTTAAAACAGATTTGGGTATTCTTTTTTCAAGTTGTTATCACACAGTCAATCTAAATAGTCATTTAATTATTAGTTAGTTAATGAATATCTGGTTATTTTTAGATACACAGTAAAACAGACTATGAAAAACTGTTAACAAATTCTTATCAACTAGTAGTTGGCAAGTTTGGTAATGCTTTGTTCTTCACTGTTTTTCTTTGATGTGCTGTTGGAAAATGGTTCATTCTTCAACAAATTATTTAAAGATTGTTTTACATTTTACATTTGGTAGAGACATCTGCTTCTAATTTCATTTAATTACTGTAAAGTTCAAATTCCTGATGTTATAATTTGATGATATACTCAACCAAAATCCAGAATGAAGCAAGCATTGAAATATTCTGTTAGAAAGACCTGCTAAAATGAATTCCACATCTGAGTTTAAACTTTACAATTACTAGATCATATTTGAAAATAAAGGAAATATTGTCAAAACAAAATTTTTAGTGATTTCAATCATTAAAATTATATCATAAGTTAATTACAATGACCCGATGATAGTTAGGGGAGGAAATCAAAAACTGAAAATTTAGAAGAAAGAATTAAAATCCTTATTACAAGAAATGTATCTAATGTAAATGAATATACATTAAAAAATAAAAAAATATTTTTTTTATTAAGTCTTGTACATTAACTTTATTTAAACGTATATATATTCACAATCAATACAAGTTTGTAATTTAAAAATAAATACCTTATAGAAATTGGTAGGAGTAATGTGATTTAATTTAAAGTTTAATTATAAGTAGATTGCTTAAAGAATTAAATATTTATAAAACAATTTTGTGAAATATATTTTATAGAATAAAAGCATCAATATTGTTTTCAAAATTATAATAACACCATCAGGGCATAATTATTATAACTCAATAAAGTATAACTATTAAAAATGAAGAGAATGGAATAATATTAATTGCAGCAACAAAGAAACAAATTATTTCTCTAGAAGAAAAGATAAGTTATGCCAATGAAACATCATGAACATATAAACAGCTTATCATTACTATTTAATCTACTAAAATGAAGGCCCTTCAATTAATAAAAAAGAAGCCTTAGAATCTAGCATATGCAATATATGAGATCAGCTCATTACCAAATAGTGTAATGTTGAATTAAATATAAATTATTCTTACGATTATGATTTGATATTTATAGCAGAATATATAAATAAAAAGATGTATAGAGTTTTGGATTCTAGCTTCAAATAGTTATACCTCAGAGTAATAATACAAATTTTTAGAAATTATTTGGAGAAAATTATGCAACAATGAGTTAATTTTTGTAGTAAATTATGAAAATTTACAACATTCAATTTTCTTTTAATTACAATCATTTACAGGAACTTCAAAATTTTTTTTCAATTCTTTTTTTATTGTTGTATTATTATTATTTTTTAAACAAAGACATTGAACAAACAAAACTTGATAATAAAGCTAAATAAAATTCATGTTAAAGAGAAACAACTTTTAATAATTTTCCTAAACGTTTGTGATGATGGTGTTCTAGCTGTATTTTTATATTGGACTATTTCCATTATCTACTATGTGCGTTGAATGTCTTTAGAAAAATTTAACTTTTAATATTCCAAATACATTCAACTGGTAATATTAGCACATCAAACTGGTTAGTAAATGCACCAACTGTTAGTAATATCACAGTAAACAGGTTAGTATATGCATCAACTATTAGTAATACCACAGCAAACAGGTTAGTATATGCACAATGTTTCGAGAGGTATTTTTCTCCCCTCTTCTTCAGGTGTTGCTGGCCTGATCAGTGACAGTAGTAGCATGGGATTCAAACCTGGGTTCTTAGATTCTTGATTATTGAATTTTAAGGTAACACTCTAACCAGCCATCCCATTGAAAAGTGCTTACAAAAACATAAACTGATGATTAGAAAAAAAAACAGATGTGTTTAAGGTAGCAGACCATGTATGTACCAATGAATATACAAAAATATTGGATAGAGAAGAAAAATACAAAGAAGAAAATTTAAAGAAGTTGCTCACATGACAATGGCAAAAAATCCCATAAGCCAACCTAGTGTGACTATACATAATGTATGGAAACCACTAATCAACTTTACTCTTAGAAAAAAGTGGAGAAATCAGGAGGAACCTCATAGATAAATATATGAAATTACTACATATTGTTGCCTTTGGCCAGATGACTCAGTTGGTTAGAGCAACACCTGAAGAAGAGGGGGGGGGAATACCTCTTGAAATGTTGTGCATATACTAACCTGTTTGCTGTAATATTACTAACAGTTGGTGCATATACTAACCTGTTTGCTGTGATATTACTAACAGTTGGTGCATGTAGTAACCTGTTTAGTGTGAAATTACTAAAAATTGGTGCAGATACTAACCTGTTTGCTGTGATATTACTAACAGTTGAATATATTTGGAATATTTAAATAAAATTAAACTTTTCTAAAAACATTCAACACACATATTAGATGATGGAAATAGTCCAATATAAAAATACAACTTTTAATAATATATCCAAGTATTGGAGAAGTATATAATGCTTACATATTTATTACCCAATCATTATCACATGACTTTTTCATATGCTTATTCATATACTTCAAAAAACATCTCTAAAAGTTTGACCCAAACTAATTCAT
>JAQFVV010013155.1:40000-98389 GCA_028023455.1 Epiperipatus broadwayi
CAAATTATTATTTGATTTGAAAAAATCTTAAAGACCAGGAAAGAGTTAATTAGTATTATATTTATGCGTTAGATCTCATTGGAGAATTTAGAATTAGAAAATAATAATTAATGATTAAAAGCAAGTATTTTTCTAAGATAATAATACTAATTATTATTATAAAAAACTTAATTTTTCTCTAACATTACCTCAATCTAATGCATAACATGAATCATATGATCTTTGATGCCATTCAGTATTTTATAAATTTTACATGGTTTAGATATATGTTATGTCATTAGTTAAAAAAAGATATATTAATTAACAAAAATTAACAGTTTTCTTATTATTTAATTGTAATGTCTGTTGCAAAAAATTATTTGAAGTCAACAAACCTGATTTCTAGAGAATTTGTTAAAATTTAACATTTTAAACATTGAATGTTAGTATGTATTTTTATCCTTAAAATACTTGTAATTTTATTTTCAATGTTACAGTTATATATTAATCTATTTTATCTTTCTAAATGACAAATTTAGATCTTTCTTGCAATCTAGAAAATCTATTGCTGAAGAAAATATAAAATAATCACTTTCTCTCTTTCCAAATAGCAGTTGTATTGATTTTTTTTTTTAAGAAAAAGAATTTGTGTTGGTAACATTTCTTAGAACAATTGTAATATTAACACAGGCTCCAAATAATAAGAATAAAGAGAACGTAGTGGAGGAAAGAGGGTTAGAGATTATCATTATTTCCATTTGCAGGTTTATAGAAATTTAAAATAAGAATGGAAAATTTGTTTAAAGTATGATTATTCATTTTAAAATATATATATTATAGCAGAAAAGAAAGATGATGATGAGCATGGTAGCTTCCTCTGGTTGTTTGAACTATCTATGCTTGTAAATTTGCCAAATAGTATTATATTTTTATATAAAACAGTGATAAGATTTATATTATTTTTGAATCAATAAAATCTATTATCCAAATCTTAAATTTGATAAATTATGTTTATTGACCAAAATCAAAATATATAAAGTAAAAAGATGATAAAATAATTCAGAACTTTCTAGCAAAATTTGTTATTGTAAAATAAAATTTAATCTAAAGTAATATGTATATTGTTATAAGTCAAATAAATTCACTATGTCTGAAGTCTAATTTATACTCGCTTTATAATGACGCTGATAAATTTGATTAAGTGTAAATAATTTTTATTTAATACATTAAGAATTAAAAAAAGGT
The DNA here is from genome assembly GCA_028023455.1 of Epiperipatus broadwayi. Taxonomy (NCBI): domain Eukaryota; kingdom Metazoa; phylum Onychophora; class Udeonychophora; order Euonychophora; family Peripatidae; genus Epiperipatus; species Epiperipatus broadwayi. Next base: position 41,225 of record JAQFVV010013155.1, read on the forward strand.
TACTGATGATTTTTTTTATTGTTTTCATTTTAATGTTTTTATTATACAAATAATAATAATAGCAGTAGTAGTAATAATAATAATAATTTAGCAGCAAATGGCTCACCTGTTCAGAGACAAAGTAACAAGCTCCAGAGTTTTTCATTTAGAAAGTACTAAAAACTAAAGCTGAAATGGTAAAAAAATTATCTGTACATACTTTGTTCAATTTAGAATTAATTCATATCTTTTTTCAATGTTCTGTGATCATTTTCATTCAAAATTTTAATGAAAACCTAATTATTAAATAATAATTTTGAGAACAATATGGCAACAGAGATATCACATGACCAGGTATCTTCATAATAGTCATGCAGCAAGCAGTTCATTTGTTCACAGTTAAGGTAACAAGTTCCAATGTTTTACTTTAGGAAATAATAAAAATGTAAACCCGATATGATGCAATTCATGCTAGGTAGTACTTTTTTTATTTTATCAAGATGTTATTCATGCTAAATAGTATTTTTTCGTTTTCCCAAAATACAATTCATGCTGAATTAGTATTTCTCCATTTTCCTAAGATGCAATTCATGTTTACTAGTATTTTCCATTTTCCCAAGATGCAATTCATGTTGAACTATAGTATATTCCCAAGATGTAATCCATCTTGAACTAGTATTTTTCTATTTTCCCAAGATCCAATGTATGCTGAGTAGTATTTTTCCAAGATGCAATTCATTCTGAACTAGTATTTTTACATTTTCTCAAGATGCAATTCATGATAACTAGTATTTTTCCATTTTCCCAAATACAATTCATACTAAATTAGTATTTTTCCATTTTCCCAAGATGCAATTCATGTTTACTAGTATTTTCCCAAGATGCAATACATGCTGAACTAGTATTTTCCCATTTTCTCCAGATGCAATTCATGATAACTAGTATTTTTTCATTTTTTTTCACATGGAACTTATATAACAAATGAACAATAAGCTTAGCTATGAAAACTAGACTATATTCATCAAATGAACCCAATTTTTATAGTACCATATGTCAATCTAACACCAACTTCAACCTCTCCTCCATATGTTTTCACTCATACTATTATATGTTTCCATGTATTTTTATCAATACCACATTAAAAAATTCTATGTAAACCTATTAACATATATATATCTTGTTATATAATAATTACTTTTCTTTCAATCATGTTTTTTCCCTTATCACAAACAAGATTGTAAACCTTTATTACATATATAATATCATGAATCTATTTGTATCTAAGACCTCATGTTTTCAAATGTAACTTATGTAACCCTTTTTGAGTCTCAATAGAGTTTACCCTTTGAAACATCATCATTATCATCATCATCATCATCATCATCATCATAATAATAATAATAATAATAATAATAATAATAATAATAATAATAATAATAATAATAATAATAATAATAATAATAATAATAATAATAATAATATGCATGTCAAATTAGCAACAAGGACAATTTAGCAACAATTTTTTCCTTTCTATTATAAGTAATTGATTTGCTAATGGTGTTCAAATGATAATGGACAATCCAGGATATTATATGTAGACAAACTATGTAAATGCAAAATTTGTAATTCTTTTGAGACAATAAAGGCCTTTTGAAACATAATAATAATAATAATAATAATAATAATAATAATAATAATAATAATAATAATAATAATAATAATAATAATAATAATAATAATAATAATAATAATAATAATAATAATAATAATAATAATAATAATAATAATAATAATAATAATAATAATAATAATAATCCATCAGCAAATGGTTCACCTGTTCAGAGTCAAAGTAACAAACTCCACAGTTTTTCACTTATAAAGTATTAAAAACTAAAGCCAAAAAGGTAAAACAACTTATCTGTACATACTTTGTTCAATTTAAAATTAGTTCATACCTTTTTTCAATGTTCTGTAATAATTTTCATTAAAATTTTTAACAAAAACCCAATCATTAAATGTCAACTTTGAAAACAATATGGCAATAGAAGTAACACATAACCAGGTGTCTTCATAATAATCCTGCAGCAAGCAGTTCATTTGTTCACATTCAAGGTAACAAGCTCCAATATTTTTACTTTAGGAAAACCTGACAAAATGCAATTCATGTTGAATAGTATTTTTTCTAATTTATCAAGATGCTTTCAAGCTAAATAGTATTTTTCTATTTTCCCAAAATACAATTCTTGCTGAATTAGTATTTTTCCATTTTCCCAAGATGCAATTCGTGCTGAACTGTTTTTTCCCCCAAAATGTAATTAATTCTGAACTAATATTTTTCCATTTTCCCAATATCCAATGTATGCTGAATAATATTTTTCCAAGATGCAATTCATTCTGAACTAGTATTTTTCCATTTTCTCAAGATGCAATTCATGATAACTAGTATTTTTCCATTTTCCCAAAATACAATCTATGCTGAACTAGTATTTTATATTTTTCTGAGATGCAATTTATGCCGATTAGTATTTTTTTATTTTCCTAAGATGCAATTTATGCAGACTAGTATTTTTCCATTTTCTCAAGAAGCAATTCATTCTGAACTAGTATTTTTTCATTTCCACAAGATGCAATTCATGCTGAACTAGTATTTTTCCATTTTCCTAAAATCCAATCCATTGCAGATCTAATATTTTTCCATTTCACCAAGATGCAATTCATGATAACTAGTATTTTTCCATTTTCCCCAGATGTAATTTATGCTGATTAGCATTTTTCCATTATCTCAAAATAAAATCTATGCTGAACTAGTATTTTTCCATTTTTCTGAGATACATTTGTACTGATTAGTATTTTTCTATTTTCCCAAAATGAAATTTATGCAGACTAGTATTTTTCCATTTTCTCAAAATTCAATCCATGCTGATCTAATATTTTTCCATTTTCCTAAGATGTAATTCATAACTGACTGGTATTCATTTTCCCAAGATGCTATTCATGCTGACTAGTATTTTTTTTATTTACCCCAGATGCAATTCATGCTGATTAGTTGTTTTTTATTTTCCCAAGATGCAATTCATGCCAACTAATATTTTTCCATATTCCCAATGCAATTTATGCAGACTAGTATTTTTTCATTTTTTCAAGATGCAATTCATGCTGAACTAGTATTTTTCTATTTTTCCCAAGATGCAATTCATACTAACTAGTTTTTTTTTTCATTTTCCCAAGATGCAATTCATGCTGATTAATATTTTTTCTTTTTTGCATATGTAATTTATGTAACAAATGGGCAATAAGACTTAGCTATGAAAACTATAGTACACTCACCAAATAAGCCCAAATGGGAGTATGTCAATCTAACACCAACTTCAATGTCTCCATGTATTTTCACTCATACTATCATGTGTTTTCACATATTTTTCTCAATATCACATTAAAATTTTTTATGTAAACCTAATTTGACATATGTATCTTATTATGTAATAATTATTTTTCTTTCAATCATATTTTTTTTTCCTAACACAAACAAAATCAATTTGTATCTAAAACCTCATGTTTTCAAATGTAGCTTGTGTAACCCTTTTTGAGTCTCAATAAAGTTTACCTTTTGAAACATAGTAATGAGAATAATAATGATGATGATGGTGATTAAAAATATATAATTAATGGTGTGTAAAGGACCAATATTAATGGTCTATTCAAATCTTATCCTTTTCTGTTTCATATATAACTTATATGTAATACAATATATGTATTCATTACTCATTGCTGTATTTTATAAATATCTATATTTTATCATACACATCATTTAATTATGGAATACTTCTCTAGTTACACCTATATTACTAACTCTAGATAATACTATTTTTTTAAAATAAATAAATTAATAATATGTTCAAGATAATAATATTATACAGAAGAATATTTTTTAACAACTATCATTCATCTTAAACACATGAAGTTTATTGCAATTCCTTAACAAAAATAATTACAAACAAACTTCTCTATACAATTAAATATGTATTCATAAGGAAAAAAAAACCTATTAATTCTTTAGCTGAGGTTTAAAGTTTATATCTGTGCTAGAGATAATCTCTAGTTTAGAAAATGATTAGTAACAATCATTATTGTATTTATCTGAGATGGATGGTGTCAAAGTTGTGTGTGGAGTGAGTTTGACAATGGTAAATAAAAATGTAACAATTTACTCTTCATATAATAGAGATATATAGGAAATAGTGACCTGGGCCAACTGACGAGGTCTGGTTCAGCACAAACTGCATCTTGGGGGTCATTTGTCTTTTATTGTATCTTTATTTATATGAATTTAAAAAGAATGAGAAAGTATGGAGATTGTTTAATATGCCTATAAAAATTGATTTAAAAATGAACATATATTAATACTGAGCACATGGATGGATTCATTATAAATAAAAAAATGGAAGGCCAACATTGAGGAGATTGGTGTGTATCAGACCAAGTGATAAGATTAGTTAATCAATTTAATGGAAAATATCAAATGCAGATAATTCAGGTTTATATCCCAACAAATTCTCATTGTGATGAAGAAGTGGAAGATTTATATATATATATAAGAACAAAAGGCTTTTGATCAGACTGAACAACATTTTGGAAAACAATTGAAAGATGAAAATACTATGGGAAAGTTTTGTTATGGTGATAGAAATGAGAGCAACAGACTTGTGGAGTTCACAGAAAAATAAAAAGTTTATATTATGATTTTTTTTTCCCTGAGAAAGATGCTAAATGAAAATGGGCATGGAAGCATTCAAATATTGGTGCAGCAAAATTAGATTATATAATGAATTTACATTAGAACTTGCAAATTATTTTAAAATATTAACAGATTTTAAAAATTGTTCAGATTTGAATAAAATAAATAGGAAAATAACTTGTACACTATTAAGAACTACAACAAAGATAGTTGTTTAAAAAAAACAACAATTGACCAGTAAATTTTCTACTGAAACATGAAAATGCATGAAGAAAAGAAAGAATATGAAAATATATAAAAATGATCCATTAAGAAGAATTGAATATCTAGAATTTTGTAAAATGGTATGAAAAGTAGTTAGTAATGATATAAAAAAATGTAATTATTAATTTGCAAAGAAATCTATAAAAAGAAAAGAATCAAAAATGTAAAATAATATTTTGATAACTGCAGAAAACTTATTTCTCCAATAAGAAGAAAAGATGGAACCATTACTAAAAAGAGAATGACAGTATGAAATGTGGAAGAATTCTATAAAGAATTATATAGCAATGAAGAACAAGAAAAAAGAATCTCCTTCAATTTCTACAGCTTCAGAATTATCTAACATTTTAAATGAAGAAATAAGACATGCAATTAAATCTACAAAGAAAGAGAAAGTTCCAGGTAATAAAGAAATTATAAAAAATATCTTAAAAGAAGCAGGTGAAGAAATAACAAAATTGGTGAAAGTTATATATCAAATGTGTAAGTTGTGCTAGATGAATGGAAGAATTTGGCATTAATACTGATATTAAAAAACATGATAAAGATATAATTTTATACAAAATTTTTATCAAGATAATTACAACTTATTTAACCAATCAAAAAAAACTGGATTTAAAAGTGGCTTTAGAACATTGAATCACATTCAATTACTGAGAGAAGATATAGAAAGGATTAATGAATATAAGTTACCATTATGTGTTGATTTGTAGATTATGAAAAGCCATCATGGTGTAAACCCTGGATACTGTCATATTGTGAATAATATTTATCAAAATACAATATCATGAATAATATTTATCAAAATACAATATCAATGATTATATTACATAGTGATATTAACCAGATTAATAATGAAAAGGGTGTAAACAGGTTTTTTCCACATCTTCAAAACTTTTTATAATATTTTTACAAGAAGTATTTTGTGAATTAAAATGGAAATGTAAGAGAATAAAGATGAAGGGTGATTATTTAAGTCATCTAAATTTTGCAGGTGATGTGGTTGTTTTTGCAAATGATGTTCAAATCTTCAAGAAATGTTGCATGAGTTATCAGACAAAGATAAAAAAAAAAGATTAATGATAAAAGCTAAAATGACTAATATATTATGTTTAATGGATATTCTCAAAAGCAGAAAATAAAGATTGATTATGATGAATTAGAAGTTAACAACTATAAATACTTTGGTCACATTATCAATACAGATGAGAACACAATAGATGAAATTAATCATAGAATTAAACTTGGATGGAGTGTTTTTGGTAGAAATAACTTAATATTAAAAGGAAGTATACCTATATGTTTGAAAATGAAGGTTTTTAATAAATATTTTATGGAACCAAGATTTGGACATGTATTATACATTTTATTGTTATTGTTTATTAACAATATTTTATATTAAATCAATAATAAATAAAGTAATGTTGAATGGTAAGAATTTTTTTTTAATAATAATAGTAAAAAATTTAAATACACATATATATTATAAGTCATAATAACTTGAGAACAGTCATGTAAATAGTATATAACTATAAATGTTTCAGCAAAATAATATTTATAATATTTGTTTTCAACTGAGTAAAGTTATTATTATTATAAGGTCATCACAAAAATATAAAAAGTTTTAAAAAAGTAATCAACATCTTTCTATATATTTACAACAATATATCATCTTTACTCAATTGAAGGCAAATATTATCTTGATAAAATGTCAATAATAATATGATTATTACCAACAGTTACTGTAAATTAAATATTTTAATCCATGAAAACTTTTGCTTCATATATATATACATCATCAGCATCATTTCCAACCATTATCAATCCACTGCAGAATGGTATCTCTAAATTTAACCCAGTTTATCTGATCTTTGGTGGCGTGATCTTACATATGATCTATTCCTAGGTTTTTTGTGATCTCTTGTGATCCAGTTTAAGACTTCAACTCTCCATCTATTATCATCTCTTCTAGCAATATATCCAGCCCAGATTTATTTTAAGAATATCAATAATATTTATTTGTATTCTCACTCATGTATTTTGTTTTTAATCTCTTCTTCTTACTTCTAACATAATCTCCATACTTTACTGAGTGGTTTGAGATCTCTATATTGCTCTTCTATTAAGTGTCCAAATCTCAGTTCCATAATAGCCATGTGGGAGTGAACTAAGTTCAGAACCATATATTAATAGCTTTAGCAATATAAAATCACCAAAGCTTTAATAGCAAAAAATAAAATTATAAATAAATCAAGTCAGATATCACATGACCTAATTTAAACAAGCTTGTATTACAAAAATGTTTCATAAAGAGCTTGCAAATAAGCTCTTAACAAGCTTTGTAGAATATCCTCAACTCCAGTTTCTGCTACTATTAAGAGCTTATTTGCGAGCCCTTTATAAAACATTTTTGTAATACAAGCTTGTTTAAATTAGGACATGTGACATCTGACTTGATTTATTTGTAATTTTATTCTTTTCTATTAAGGCTTTGGCAATTTTATATTGCTAAAGCTATTAATATATGGTGTATCAAAACTTAGTTCAGTCCCATATGGCTATTTAAGTTAGATAGCTGGATTGGAAGACATATGGATGTCTGAAAATTTCAGATTTTCTACTTAATAGTTATCCATTAGATAAAGTGCTGGGCTTGTCCTATTATTTTTAATCTAATGCTTGAATATCCTGGCACCTCACTGATGAAGCCAGTAGCATAAACTGTTCTGGGGTTGAGGATATTCTGTGAAGCTTGTTAAAAGCTTATTTGCAAGCTCTTTATAAAACATCTAAAGTATATAGTATCAAAAATATGCATGCCAACACATACAAATAAAGATATTTAAAAAAGATGAATGATTCCCAAGATGCATTTTATGCTAAACCAGCATTTCTCAGTGATCTCAAGTCACAATGCCATATACCTGCTTCCAACATTTGTTCAATATTTATCAATACTTGTAAATCAAAGTTTAATAATATAATAATCTTATAATAATTTTAATTTAATTATTGAAGATTTAAATTATAATCAGAGATATGTTTTATACATAATGTATTTTAAAACTTTATAATTAAAGAATGCTGTTTATGCATAAATACAATAAAAAATAAGTAATAATTTAATAACACAATATGTAATTTTTCTCTGTAGGTCTTTGTAGAAGATTATTGAATATAATAAAGTTTATACATTGTTAAAATTTAATATAAAGAAGGAGTAATTTGCTTGATATTGAATGAAATGCAATGTTAAAAGAAAGAAAATCTTATTTAACTAATTTAATAATCATTGTAAGCTTGTTAGATTGGGTATATGAAGAGAATAAATGGTAATAGACTGTCTAAAAAGTATTTTATATCAAAAATTGATTATGTTTTTTTTGTAAACGAAATAGAATTCATTCATATTATAAAAGATCATCTCAATGACTCTAAAGAGATTTTCATTGAGCAAATATGATTGAGAATAGAATAGAATAAGAATAGAATACTATTGGGTAATATGTTAACATCTATCAGAAAGAAAAGTTGGCTGCAATAGAAGTTAAAAAATAGCATTGCAAAATTTCTAAAAGACTAGCATTTGATATCTCCTTCACAATTTTTTTTTGTAATAGAGAAGACAAAATTCATTTTTATATACTTTTTTTTTGTTTGCTTTGAAATTTGCATAACTATGCAAAGTAGTGCATTAAATTCAATATGGCCAATAAATTACATGGTAGTTTTTTTGGCTGTTCATTGATATCTTGCAATATACCTTTTCACTTTTACTGGGCAAATATTTTGATTAATTGTAGCTGATAAAAAAGGAGACAATTTAATAATGTCAAGGGCTTCATTTTTTTATGATATAAGTTTAAATTAGAAATAATAGCAAAAATTATATTAAGAAGTAATTTTGATTATTACACCATATTGATTACAGTACCATATTATCTAATTATCCTGGTTTGCTTTAAAAAAAAATTAGGCATTCCTAGGTATTAAGAGAAAGAAAATTAGAATAATTAATCTTTTAATTAAGTAAATGGATTGAATAAAATGAAAGTTAAAAATGAGTTTCCTTCATTAAATATGTAAAAGTTTAACTTAAGCCAATAAACATCACATGATCACTATTTCTTATGTTTGCTCATGACTATTATTACAACAGGCAAAACTCTCTATAAGTATTGCCACTCAGTGCAAGCCAGAGTAATCAATGGATGCCTGAAGGCTTGTGCATAAAATCCCCATCTAGTACCTAAGATCTAGGTGCAGAGTTCTCAGATCCAAGGCTCCTCACTGATGAGGGCCATAAGCTAGAAACTAGTCTGGGGATATTGGATGAGTAGGCACTAGATGGGGATTTTATGCACAAGCCTTCTGGCATCCATTGATTATTCTGGCTTGCACTGAGTGGCAATACATATAGAGAGTTTTGCCTGTTTTAAACCTAAAATAATGTGACTGTAATATTTATACTAAACAAACCTGTAACTGATTATAAAGTGAGTTAGAAAGTAACCAAATACAATCCAATTAAAAGACTTTGTTTTAATAAGGTCACAGATTTATTTAAGAACAATAATAACTGTGACAATGGAATTGTGTGTTTGTACAACCACATTTTTATTCTTCAACTACATACACAGCATTCTGATGTCAATTATCTTTTTCCATTTCTTTTAGTTCAAGCCTTCAAGAACTAAGCAATGGCTGAGATGAACTTAGTAGGTTAGCAATACTTAGTTGTGTCTTTGCTTGAAGAACTATAATTACTAATGAGTTGATGTGGAACTGAATTTGAGATGAGAATTTGGAACTGGAAAAGGTATGATTAGACAGCTCTATGTAGAGATTCTCTAACTGTCACATAAGTGGAAAGGGCCTAAAAAATATAGGACAAGGTCGTCATGCATGATGAATCATTAAAGTGATAGAAATTATAATATTAGCAATAGTAGTGGTAAAGCAAAAAATAATAATAGTTTTAAAAGTAAGTATTATAAATTTGTTTTTTAATCACAGCACATGTTTAAAGGTTAATTTTCTTCTATTGATTATGTATATATGCTGAGCTAAATTATTGATTTATAAATCTGTTTTTTGTAAATATAGGTAAAATAAATATGTGAACATTTCTTGATACAAACTCTTCAAGATCAGAGAATTCTTTGAGACCAGAATGGAGGACAGCACTGGTGACTAAAGAGCAGATTTAAAATTTAATAAGACAGATAGATGGCTACAAGTTTTTTAGATGAGCAGATCAATCATTATATTAATGTAGCTAATAATGTTAAAACTTGGCTTGCAAAATGATACCAATATACATTTTATTAGCACATATGCTGTAACATTAGATTAAAATAACTCAAAGAAAATACAACATACCATTAAAAAAATCAATTTTTCCTTTTTGATGACTTTAATGCATATATTGGTACAAGTAAAAATTTTTTGCAAATAATAATATTAGTGCTGTAAATTCAAATGGTCTAAAAACAATGGATTTTTGCACAGAATTTAGCTTCAGTATTATAAACACTCTTTAAAGATATAACAATTATTATAAAGACACATGATGCATCAATGCTAAGAATAATGGAATTTAATAAATTGTGTATTATACAAGCATTTACAAGTGCAGAGTATCAAATAAATTACGGATTAGTAGGTTTCAAGATAAAATGAAAACTGCATTAAAAATAGGTATTATTTCAATCATATTCATAAAAAAATTGATATTCATTCTTTGGAAATATTTACTATATCAGGGGTCCCCAACCTTTTTGCACTTAAGAGCACATTCTATAGAACCGTCCAGGTGGTGGGCACCATTTATTTTTTCAACCAGGTGGTGGGCACCATTTATTTTTTCAATGTAAATTTATAGTTGGATATTGTTAATAATATACATAATGTACTAAAAAATATTTATTTCAAAAATAAAACTTTAACATATAATTAAAGTTTATATTTTTACGCTGTAAAAGTATATTATACCCTACAATTTGATTACTATATAATACAATAATTTATAAGAAATTTTAAAAATTAAATTTATTTGTATCAGATATGGGCACACGTTAAATGGTCTGTGGGCACCATGGTGCCCACGGGCATAGGGTTGGGGACCCCTGTATTATATATATAAAGTTTCACCAGCTATTAAAAACTAAAATTATTTATTAGGATTTTCAGGATGCTCATATTACTGAATTCTCTTAAGAAGCGAGTTATGAATGCAAGTAATTTTGGATTTATTTTTAAAAAAAATCATCACTGGTTTTCCAATGATTTTATTATTAGAAATTTGATTAAAAGAAAATGTGTGTTCTTTTATACTTGGCAGAATAATAAATCAAATGTGGAGCTTCATAATAAATATAGAGATTTAAAGGCATTCACTGATTGTCAATACGATTTAAAAGTCATTATTTGGATTAAAACTGTAAAGAAGTATGATATTCACTATATAATCACTTTAGATCTTTTTTTTGATGTACTAAAAGCAACTAAAGATCTGAAAAACAGTACCACAATCCTATTAAATCCAACAATGTTAATCTTTTATATGATGAACATGATATTTTAAAAAGATGGAAAAAGTGATATAAGAATTGAGATGATAATCGTATTTTATATACTCATGTAATTTTGGACAAAGATATCCAACTTAATGAAGTTAAAACAGATCTTTGCAATCTTAAAAGTGGAAAGGTAGAAGTTCCTGATGAAATACTTGTAAAACTTAGCTTCAAAAATATTGGATTTTTTTTAAGGATTTTATATGGATTCATGGAGGTATACCATCTAATCTTAATGATGTTTTTATTACTCTAATTTTTAAAATTAAGAGAATAGACATACTTGCTATAACTATGATGAATTTTCATTATTATCTATTATAGCAAAGATACTTTGAAGAACTTTGTTGAATATGTTGTTTCCAATCATAAATAAATGATTACCAGAGACTCAAATGTGGTTTTAAATAATCAAAAAGCAATATAGACATATTTTTGTTTCTAGAAAAATGCAAGAACAATATAAGTAAAACAAGAGTCATCTGTATATTGCTTTTATTGATTTGCTCAAGACTTTTGACTTAATTAATCAAATAGGTCTATGGCATTGTTAAAATTAGTTGGGTTGTTTATTAAAGCTTATTTGTATTAGACAACTTCTACATGAATGAATGAGAGGAAGTGTTATTACTACAGTGGAAAGTCTGAGTTATTTAAAATGAAAACTCATGAAAAATGAGGATATGTGCTTATTCCAACATTATTTTGATTTTTATAATAATGATTTTTGGAATTGTTTATAGGTGGCTAAGGGAACAGGAATAAAGAGACAGTAGAGTTTTAATGATGGAATTTTTAATATGAATTGATTAAAAGTGAAACTAATTTAGTATGTTTATGATTGGACTATTTTTTCCAATTCAAAAAGTGGTCTATAGAATATATATAATGTTGTGAATGCAATGTACTAAGACTTTGGTTTAATAGTTAATGTTCAAAATAGATTTTTTATTAGTTTGTGGCAGAAGATCATTCTTAGCAACTTTTAGCTTGAGTAGTCATCAATTTGATAATGTAAACCAATTAAATATCTTGATAGTTTTATATGTAAAAATATGGATTTTGATCTTGAGTTTGTTGCACAGATTCCAATGTGCTGCTGCTACTTTTAACATGTTAAAAATTAATGTTTACATTACTGGGTAACAATTACAACAATTAAATTAGCTATATATTGTTATTTTGCATTTTATATTGTATAGAAATCAATACAACACAAAGATGTTAAAAAAAATTTCATTTGATGCTAATAAAAGTTTTAAAAATGCAACCATAAAGTGTTCAGTACTCTATTATTATAAGATCATAACTTCAATGATGATTAGACAAATAAAATAGATAGACAAAACAAGATTTCATAAAATAATGATTTATGTAAACTCAAGTATGATTAGATCACAATTAACAAATAAAATAAGGATATACTTAATAAATACAGATTCTCTTATACAAAAATAAATAATTTCAAGATTTTATTTTTTATTTTTGTTTCCTGTACAATAATTATTTTAATTTTTTTTTTCTGTTTGGTATATTTAGACTTCACATGCATATGTATGTATGTCTTGTATACATACTAAAGCTAGTTGTGATTTTCATCAGTCAAAATATATTTGCAAGTTAAATAAAGACTTTGCTTTTACAATCATCCATTTTTGATTTTTACCAGTGCTGTGATTTCTTTTTCTAATTTGTTGAAAGAATAAAGTATGCTCACATCGAACTAGAGTAATCAACAGAGATTATATAATAGCACCAATAAAGATATCAGATTTACTTTTTTAATACTTTTACCAATGAATATACATCTGTTAGCTAATTTTATTTCTAATATGCATTTCAAGCTAATAATTTAAACATATATAAATCCCTTAAAATATTCTCAGAATATGGTGATATTTCAGCCTTCCTGACAATTGATTACTCACATAGCTTTTAAATATCAACAAAACACCATGTTTTTAATTCATATATAATATATGTTTTTGTTGCAGTTCTCTCCATTCTATTCTATTTTAAAGATATTTTGTATAAGCATAAATAAACAATGAACAGTAGAAAGTAGCCTGAGAATGTTTATGAACTACTATTAATTATTCCAATTTACAATAGATGGATCTTAAGAAGAATGTAAAAAAGGGAAGGTAAAGTGGCTAACAGGTTTCTCTGGGCATAGTTGCTGAGAGATTCCTGACTCTGTTTAAGGAGAAGTCACAGTGCATCACATCACAGCAACAAGGGAATATACATGTAAATGGAAAAATATGGGTGATTTAGTCTGCAATTTGTGTAAGGAAGGCATAGAAAATATTAAGCATCTGTTAATTCAATGTAAATGCTTGAAAGCAGAAAGAGTACAAATAAGGAATAAATATGAACAAAGTGATTATACAGAAAGAGGGTTATTGGTTTTTATGCTGGGTTTGGGAAAAGATAAGGAGGATTTAGATATGAAGGTTATGGAGTAAACAAAGATTATGTTGTGGAAATGGGCTGGAGCAGATTATGGCAAAACTTAGGGTGGGGAATGGAAAGGGAAGGTAAAGTGGACATCATGTTTCTCTGGGCATAGTGGCTGAGAGATTCCTGACTTTGTATAAGGAGAAGTCACAGTGCATCATACCCAATCATGGCTCCTAAAAATAGATTTTAAATGTAAGCTAGAGAAGTCATGTAACACTTTGTTTTAATGAATTGTGCTCTTTATTTTGTATTGATTGCTAGGTGGTGTGTTATATTTATATTTTAATTTTATTAATTAAAAACCCATACAAAATATTTACAAAATTTTACAATTCACAATAAGGAGCTAACTTAGGGTGGGCTATAATTTCACTAGAGCTGAAGAATATTTTAAAATAATACCTAATAATAGAGAAACTCATACAAGGTAAAAACATTATAAGGAATACAAAGAAAATAAGAAAAGAGAGGGAAATATTGAAGCAAAACTTATTTAAAAATCATAGAAATTAATGAAGATGTCTGATTTAATCAATAGAAAATCAATCTTTAATTTTTAAAGTATATATTTTTCCAATTAAATAAAAAGAAGCAATATGTATCTTGATCTGATAGCATTAAAAAAAAAGAGGACCATATATTAAATGGTAAGCAAACATTTAAATTTAGTATGACTATTTATAAAAGCTGATAGTCTAAGTTGTCAAGTTGTACAAAATAAGCACAAGTTTGAAATAAATAGAATATATTTTGGGCAGTTTTGCAAAAATTGTATAATACTTTTAATGCACATTACGACATACAAATACTTAAAATCTGCATAAAATTTTAACACTTTGAAATGATGTCCAAAATTCTACTGGAATTAGATGGCTTTATTTATACTGCTGTAAGAAATATTTGACAAATTAATATTTGGTTGATCAATTGAATTGCCATACTCGAGAACAGAATCAATAAAGTTTTTCCAGCATAAGGCAATGCATTTATCAAATTTTTTGGACCCAGTAAAGGTTTAATAGAAAGTGAATTTAGTAACTATATATATACTAATTCTTATGAAGAATAAAAATGATTTATGCTGATTAAGAGCAGATAAAATAAACAACTCCAAATGTATGCTATAACTAGTCAGTTTAAATATATATTGTAATATTCATTAAGTATATCTAAGAAGTTTAAGTAGAACAGTAAGGATAATATTATTAATTTGATATTCATAATGAGACATAGCATTTTTAAAGAAAATTGCTTAATTTTATCATTAAAATTATTTAGTAATAATTGATTTAAGTGATGACTTTATTTGACTTTTTAGAGATTGAGTAAAATGCCCAGAAATCTTCACAAATTTGTGTAGAAGCTTCTTGCCTGTAGAGAATTGCCATAAAGATAATTTGTTATGTTGGAAAAGAGATCTCATGCTATAAATATCTCACAAAAGCATACTACTGAAATCTATTTTAAATTTGAGAGTCAAACATTGACAAAGAGGTGTGTAATGTTACATGTAAATAAGCTTATTTTTTGAACAAAACATTTAATGGATATAAAAAAAAGGCTGAGTTTAGTTCTTTTGTTTATTATGATTACAAAATGTATTCATGTAAATAAAAAAAAAACCATTATGATAAAGTTAAAGAATAAGTATGAACTTTTATTAAGACTTTGAGTAGCAACTATTCAAAGTCGTAATAAAAGTTCATACTTATTCTTTAACTTTTATATCAAAAAAATTAACCTTTAAATTATAGCCTTCTTTCTTCTAAAAATTTGATTTAGATAAATATTATTTAGAATAGTATTACTGGTTTTTTTAAAATAATGATTTGTTTATAATTTATTAAAAAAAATGAAATGTTGAATTTTTTTTATTCAGGCATTAAAAATGATAGTTTATGTATTAAAATATTGATTTTATTTTTTTGATAGTAACAAAGTCTGTCAATCTGTTCCTCTACTGAGATGCAAGACAGTTTAAGATTGTTTCATGCTTTAAATGGGTTGCATAACAACAACTATTTCATCCTGTTTTTGACTGTAGAACTTTTTGTTACATAAGTCCTTAGAGATTCTCTTACAAGGTATTCTTACTAGGCTACAACTCATAATGTTAATAAATAAATAAAAAATAAGTATATGGTAAGATTGTAGAATAATAGGTCATATATTCAAGCACTCAAATGGTAGGCTGATCACAATATTGGCATTCAATTGACTTTTATTTTTTTCAGTTGGAAATCAATTCAGAAATTTCCATCTTTGAGTTTTCCATGTTGACACTGCTATGAATTGCTCAGAGAAATGTTAATAATTGAATACATTTTTTCTAAATGATTATTGTTTTAGTCAGCACTTTTAAGTTGAGAACTGCATACACTCATAGCTTTAAAAATTGTTACTGGCACACATTATTCCTACAGAACTAATATTTTTGGCAATAAATATATATCTATTATGCTTTTTGTTTTATATTATTTATCTAATTTTTCATCTTTATACTTGAATATATTTGGATTGTAACTAAAAGATAATTTAAAATATGTATACTAATTTAATGACAAATATTAGATTCACATATATGACCTCATAGATAAGAGGTTAATCTGTCATTCCTGGCATTCAATTCTGTAGAGGAGTCATAATTCTTTAAGAAGATGAAAAATTTCAACAGTAATCAACATTTTTATAAATATTCTATAACATATTTAGCATTATTTGGGTGAAAAGTAAAGAAAAAATCAGAAGATTATCTTTCCATCTATTATTTTGACTAGCCTCGACAGTAGTCTACTTTTTTCTTAGTTCTCATTGTTTGTGGATGTCTTTATTCAGCAACAGACTAATGTTTTACTCTCTCTCAAACATAGATCATTTTGCAGAATAGTACAGAAAGCAAAGAAACACTTGTGTTATTTTCTGTACTATTAATATCCTCTTATAAATAAATATTGCATACAGACATGTATGAAAATAAATCTTTTACATTTCTGTAATATCAAGTGCATTATTTCTTAAATATTTATTAATGATTGTTGTTAATATAATTCACCAAAAACTATTCCAAAATTAAAATATAGTAATGGTGAATGTATTTATAGCATGATTTTTTATTTATTTATGATAAATGCTACTACAAGAGAAGGCATTCAAATCATTTTTATCTTGGATTGTCCCCATCCCCAGACCGGTTTCGACCTATGGGTCTCTTCAGTGAGGAGTTGGGACATTAGATCTAAAAAACCAACTCAAGCAAAGCATTTATCTAAAAGATAATTGTTAGAAGAAGATCTGAAACTTTTAGACATCTACATGTCTTTAAAGTCAGCTCTCCAACTGAAAAAATCATATGGGCCTGAACTTAATTCAGATACTCCATATATTAGTAGGCTTAGCTCTTTAATTTAGCTAAAGCCACAACAGCAAAATAATAATAGTAATAATAACAAGTCAGATGTCACATGACTTATATATAGCTTGCACTTACAAATATGTAAAATTAAGAGCGTGCTAATAGATCTAAACAAGCTTTTTTTTTTTATTTATGATAAATGCTACTACAAGAGAAGGCATTCAAATCATTTTTATCTTGGATTGTCCCCATCCCCAGACCGGTTTCGACCTATGGGTCTCTTCAGTGAGGAGTTGGGACATTAGATCTAAAAAACCAACTCAGAGCTGACTTTAAAGACATGTAGATGTCTAAAAGTTTCAGATCTTCTTCTAACAATTATCTTTTAGATAAATGCTTTGCTTGAGTTGGTTTTTTAGATCTAATGTCCCAACTCCTCACTGAAGAGACCCATAGGTCGAAACCGGTCTGGGGATGGGGACAATCCAAAATAAAAATGATTTGAATGCCTTCTCTTGTAGTAGCATTTATCATAAATAAAAAAAAAAGCTTGTTTAGAGCTATTAGCACGCTCTTAATTTTACATATTTGTAAGTGCAAGCTATATATAAGTCATGTGACATCTGACTTGTTATTATTACTATTATTATTTTGCTGTTGTGGCTTTAGCTAAATTAAAGAGCTAAGCCTACTAATATATGGAGTATCTGAATTAAGTTCAGGCCCATATGATTTTTTCAGTTGGAGAGCTGACTTTAAAGACATGTAGATGTCTAAAAGTTTCAGATCTTCGTCTAACAATTATCTTTTAGATAAATGCTTTGCTTGAGTTGGTTTTTTAGATCTAATGTCCCAACTCCTCACTGAAGAGACCCATAGGTCGAAACCGGTCTGGGGATGGGGACAATCCAAGATAAAAATGATTTGAATGCCTTCTCTTGTAGTAGCATTTATCATAAAAAAAAAAAAGCTTGTTTAGAGCTATTAGCACGCTCTTAATTTTACATATTTGTAAGTGCATGCTATATATAAGTCATGTGACACCTGACTTGTTATTATTACTATTATAGCATGATTACAAAATCATGATTTGTCTTACAATCTGTATTGTTCTACAAACCATCTATTCTATAACATTCCATAGACTTTTTTTGCCAAATCAAAAATTCCATTACATAAGTTTGTTTGTAGGATCTTTTTAAGTAGACAATGTAAATATTTTTATCTAATGAGCTTGCCAATAGCTCTTAACAAGTTTTTCAGAATATTCCTAACCCCATATCAGTTTTTGGCTTTTTTAGTGAGGTGCTAGGATATTCAAGCATTAGATTTAAAATATCAGGTCAAGTCCAGCACTTTATCTAATAATTAACTATTAAGTAGAAAATATGAAAATTTCAGACATCCATATGTTTTCAATTCCAGATATCTAACTTAAATAGCCATATGAAACTGAACTACGTTCAGATACACAATATATTAATAGCTTTAGCAACATAAAATCACCAAAGCCTTAATAGCAAAAAATATAATTGCAAATGAATCAAGTTATATGTCACATGACCTAATTTAACAAGTTTATATTACAAATGATATCTTGGTGGCTTGTTAAATAGGTCATGTGATATATGATTTGATTTCTTTGCAATTATATTTTTTGCTATTAAAGCATTGATGATTTTATATTGCTAAAGCTATTAATATATGCTGTATCTGAACTTAGTTCAGTACCATATGGCTATTAGATAGCTGAATTTGAAGATATATGGGTGTCTGAAATTTTCAGATTTTCTACTTAATAGTTAACCATTAAATAAAGTGCTGGGCTTGACCTGGTATTTTAAATCTAGTACTTGAATATTCTGAAAAGCTTGTTAAGAACTATTGGCAAGCTCATTAGATAACATTTGTAATACAAGTTTGTTAAGTTAGGTCATGTGATATATGACTTGATTTCTTTGCAATGTATATATTTGTATATCTTTTTGTGGATTTACAATTAATGGATATCTTTTTCATCTACCGATTATAAATGTCATTTTATACAAATATATATATATGTGTGTGTGTTATCTTTCATTTCCTAACAATCTTTCATAAGGTCGCTCTTTTTTTTTAAATCTTTCTTATTTTGCTTATATTTCCATTATTATTTAACTTTTTTAAGTATAATATTACTAATAC
Organism: Epiperipatus broadwayi; assembly: GCA_028023455.1. NCBI lineage: Eukaryota > Metazoa > Onychophora > Udeonychophora > Euonychophora > Peripatidae > Epiperipatus > Epiperipatus broadwayi. Next base: position 60,780 of record JAQFVV010013155.1, read on the forward strand.
ATATACTGGGCAGTAATGGTAACATACTGAATAAAACTGCAGCAGTTGACTGTAGCCATGACAACAACAAACATCATTTCAAAATATACCATACCTATTCCTTTAAACTGTTGCTAAATTTATGAATAGGCAAAACGTCTTTCATTTAATTATCAGGATATCTTAGAAAGGTGACAGACATTTATAACAACAAAGTTTATGTGTATTATTATCAATATATATATATATATAGAGAGAGTATATATTTATTGCAATTTTAAGAGATATGCCACATACATATCCTACATGATGTCATGCACAGGTAGAATGACAATTTCAATTAGTCAAAGTTCATGGATTACAATCATGGTCTGTATTTCCAATGCTTGAACTTTTATGCATTTACGAACTATAAATCATTTAGATATATGTATATATTTAGTGTTTGTAATTTTGAAAAATATGGCTGTGATTGATTTCTTAATTTAAAATAAATTTTAAATTATTTTTAAAATTTAAAATCAGGAAATTTAGAAAATAATATTAATACAATGGATTTATAATACCCACAATTATTACATAAAATTAAAAAAAAAAAAAATAGAAGCATAGTAATGAAAACTTTACAATGAACTAAATTAATTAGCATTTAGTCTTAACAATTGAAATATGTGCATGGAATGGAATTCTATCAGACTATTTAAACTATAGTTTAGTAATGAATGACCTTTACAGATGAATATGAATTATTATCATTCTAAACATTATATATACGTACGTTTTAACATTTTCAATGTGGATTATTGTTCAAATGTCTGTACGCAAATCTTAATTTATAAAGGTTTTTTTTTTTTTTTAATGTTACATTTTATTAATAATAAATTTACTCAGAGTTTAAACAAGTTGAACAAAGAAATCATTGAATAAGCGTTTGTGCGGGTATCATACATAAGCATATAATTTTTTATATACGTACATAACTATATATATGTGCATACATTAATTGCGTCTCTTCTTACATATATATGACTTAAATTTACAGATACACTATATAAAGTATACAGACTTTATAATGTTAAAAATATTCAGAGCTTTACCGGCTTTGTTATTAGATTGGAAAATAGAGAAAGACTTAATCATGTGACAAATTTGAAATGCTTCTGATTGATAATCAATAAGAAGGTAAAGACGACTTCCTGTTTTATTATTAATGGCATATTTTTAATCTAGCACATGACTGGAGAAAAAAATTGAAGAGGGGGTTATAATTTGTGGGTTTAATTGAAGCATGATTCATAATGTAAATTCATTTGCATATAAATCATAATTTTATATTTTTATTTTATTTTAAAAGATATTTGTTTCTAGACATTGTATTTTATGGATGAATAAAGTACGTTTTAGTTCCTGGTTTACATATATTTTTCGTTTTTTTTAAATAGATAACTTTTAATAACAAAAAAAATATTGTAAATTATTATTATTTAATATATGCAAATATTTTATATAAAGTGAAAATACAAAACTAAACATTAAAAAATAATGAATTAGCAATGATAGTATATTTGGAAATGGATTTGATAGTATTCACCTTACTTCTTCGGCCACTTAGATTTGTATAAAATTGTATCATTTTGAATTTTTTATGCCATCAGTTATACCTCTCTATTAATTGTGACATTAGATTATATATTTGTACAACAATACAATCGTCCATTAATGACACACACAACAATTCTTATTCCTATCTTTTTTTTGTGTCTTGGTTTTTATATTTTTTATAGTTTTATTTTTCTTCTGGAATAAATTGCTCCCATTCATTTATAAGTGACTACCAATGATGATAACTATTTCAGAAATAAGATTGATTTGTTATGGCTTCATAGGCAAAAATAGTACTATACTACTAATGATTATAACGTTCTTTGCCAAAAGACTATTTACAGTCTTAAAATCTGTTTTTCATCAGATTATTCTCATAAGAATCTTGATGATCACTTAAATGTTTGCTATTTATTCACAGATTTTTCAACATAGTATTTAAGAATAGTTTAGGATTGCTTTATCCTGTGCAGTCAACACCAACATGCTGTACTGTTGTATCATAAGTCATCATTATAATATTTTTTTATCATTACAATTACAGCTTTGGTTATATATAAAAATAATCAGATTTCTTAAAAATGATTTTAGATTGACCACCATCAAACTATTTTTTGCTGTTATTTATAAATCTCTTTTTTTGTTTTGAACCTATATCATTTTATCTACCAAAATGCTAAATTTTTACACCTTTTTTATTTTTATCTTCATACTTAGTTCCTACAACAACCAATCTTTTCCTTTTCATCTATAAAAATGAATTTATTATCCTAACATTTTAAGTACTTATTCTAATAGCTTTAGACATTAATATAGTCAGCATTGGAAACCTAAATCTTCACAAGAGTAATTTTTCATTCGCTTTCTCCAGCCATTTTGCACTTTTCCTAAGTCCACCTATACAGAAAACATTCAATGAAATTTACAGATCTAATGTTTGTAAATTCTAACATTGGTATTTACCTATTATAAGTACTGTATTAGAAATATTGTAATACAATTTGTTTGAACTCAATACAGATTTGTTTGCAAAGAAACATTCCTTTAAATACAAGCTATAATCTGTCATAAAGATAAGTAAGGGTAATTACAAACAATTAATAATTTAAATCTGTAGAAATTTACAACAATAAATTTTATAAGAGTATGTTTCAAAATTAAAATTTTAATCATAAAAATATCTTGTACAATGTGGTTAACGTGAATAATAATAATAATTCACTTGTTGATTATATGTTAGACTATTTTCATCATTGAATTTAATCATTAACATTTTTAGAAAAATTAAGACAATTTACAGCTTTTCAAACATTCTAACTTACATATTTCAAATAATATTATTCCTTTCATTTTCAGAATAGTATTATTCTATTTTCTTCTTAGATGTTGCTGGTCTAAACACTGACAATACTTAGGGGTTGCTGGTCTAAACAGTGACAATACTAACATGGGAATTAAATCAGTGACTTCAAATTCATGAATATTGACTTTGTAGTGATGCTCTAACCAAATATGTTTTTTTGTCATCAGTTTGCATCCCATACTAATATTGTGACTTCTAGTCAGCATTATCTGCAGAAGAGAGGAAAATAATATCACTTGCAGTATTATATTGTACACTAACTTCAGCATTATTATTAGCAATTAAATATATTTGGAAATGTGTAAATAAATTTTGAATTTTTCTAAAAACTTTTAATTATTAAATTAGATGATAGAAATAGTTCTAAATACAAGTAAACTACCACTACCATAATCTTTTAGTTAAACATTAAATATTATTTCATTTTATTCTAAATAAAATAATACTTATTAAGTACAATATAATACAAAACAATAACTGAATTATATTGCACAGAACCTAAATATGGTGACAAAATTATATCAATAAAAATCATTAGATTTTTATTTATAAAATAAATTATTCATTTAAGTTGCTATTTATTTTTTATTAAAATTCAGATACTGAATTTATACATTTAGCAAAACATTTAATCAGTATAATTTCATTTGTTTATTAATTTATTACATATAACAATCATTTTAAAATCTTGCTGAAACTTGGTTCATAATTATATTAGATGAAGTGCTTAGTGTTCATATCATGAATATAAAATATATTTAATACTTAAGTAATATGACATTAACTCTTACTATTTTTATTAAAAAGAAAAATAATTTTTCCTAAAAGTAGATAGTAGTGAAAGTATTTTGTAAAAAATGGAAGTGAATTCATGTATTCATAGATATGCAAGGAAAATATGATAGACTGATAAGAATATTTAATTTTCAGACATTGGCCAACCATATTTAAGATTTTACTTCAGTTATTAGAAATCTTATTTGTCATAAAATAATTATAAGGAATTTGAAATCAGATTTTCAAGCCCACTACAACTATCCACCCCATTTCATATAACCAATGCACATGAGTACATACATATAAAAAAGATAAATGATCTCCAATATACCTATTTCATGCTAAACCAACACTCATCAGTTGGTCCAGATCATCATCTCCCCCCCACACACATATAATCAGTGTTCAGTTTATATTAAAATAGCAAATCTTCAAAATCAATCTTCTCCGCACTCCACTCTTCAGCCATCCAAAGCATTGAAAATCTGATGATGGAATGCTCAAAGCCCTTATTGATGCCAAACTTATTGTCATACCAATGTTGATAAAGTCACTTTTACCTTTCATGTATAGGACCTTAATATATCTATTTAAATATATAGAAGAGGGATTGACAGAATACAGACTAAATATGTAATATTTAAATACAAGTATATTGTCTATACTGAACTTAATGTAATTAGAAGGGATTTTAACTCAGACTTTCAAAATTCTTATAGCAATGACATTCCATCTTATGATACATATGACTACATACATGGGAAAAAGATAGGGATTTTGAAAGTCAGTTCAGATCTAATCATATTAAGTTCAATATAGACAATGTACTTGCATTTAAATATTACATATTCAGCCTTTATTCTGTTCATCCCTCTTTTATGTATTTGAATGGACATATTAAGGTTCTATATGTGAGGGTCAGTGACTTAAAGTCATCATAGATAAGACAATAAGATTGGCATCAACAAGGACTTTGAATATTCCATCATCAGATTTTCAAAAATATGGATGGCTGAAAAGTTGGAGAGCAGAGAAGATTGAAGTCTGTCCATTAAAGTTTAAAGATTGGCTATCTTAATATAAACTGAGCACTGATCATATATATGTGTGGGAGATGATGATCTTGACCAACTGATGAATGCTGGTTCAGCACAAAATATGTATATTGAAGATCATTTATCTTTTTCACATGTATGTGGTCATATGTATCAATTGTATAAAGTGGAGAGGATAGCTGCAGGAAGCTTGAAAGTCTGAGTTCAAATCCCTTAAGTTCAGTATAGATAATATACTTGTATTTAAATAATTATAAATTATTAGCTATATAATTTTATTTTTAAAAAATCATGTCATAGCCAATATTTTTTAAATAAATTTTACCAAATATTTTATATTCAATATTATTACAATTATTTGTGGATTTAAATTATAAGGGGTTTGAACTTAGTCTTTCACACTCTCTTCAACTATCTACTCTCTAAAACTTCAAGTATATAAATTATAGAAATGCAATTTATAAACTGTACTTTAACACTTTTTAGAAAAAAACCTTTTATTGTACATACCTGCATACACACTCTTATGTTTCAACTGTCCTGCAGTCGGTGTATGCATATATGTATAAGAAAAGGGTTTTTTTTGCTAAAAAGGGTTCAAAGTAGAATGAATAAATTACATTTATATAAGATATTACAGCAAAATAAAGAAAGTGTTGACATTGGTAATATTTATATGAATGATACTTGTGATTAAATATTAAAAATTATTTTTCTTAATATTATTTTTAATTGCTTTTAACTGAATGATACTTATAAGTATGAGACTTCTATAATATTCAATATAGTTTATCAGATCTTCATGAAAAACTTTCTATGCAGTCTCAAAGTATCTAATTATCATAAATATTTTGTAATTTTTTTGTGGAATTGCATACAGCTTAATTAGATAGATTGTCTCTAGTCTTCTTTCAATATTATATTTTTGCCACTTTATGATGATTATTTTAAATAATCCTCCCATAAACTATTCATAATGTTGAATTATCTCATTTTTAGTATTATTTTAGACAACAAAAAAATTACCACGATCTCAGTGTTCAGAGGACTTTGAGATCTTTTGCATTATTAATAAAGAATATTTGTTATTAAAATAACTTTTTTAAATCAGTACATTGACAATTACTCTCATCTAATAATAGATATATCTTCAAAATCATCAGGTAAGCAAAAAATTTAATCATATGAATCTCAAACCACGACTAGCTGAACTTATTCGAACCTAATAATTGTATACTAATTGTTTTAACATTGGAATTTATTCATATATATATATGTGTGTGTGTGTGAATTCACTGAAAGTAGTCAACACACTACCAATATTAATAACAATCATTAACATCAATCTGTTGTCAAGGCAAATTTTTAACCATAAAGCTGGAAATTCACTTTTATTTATGGTTTAATATGTTTACATAGACACTAAAAATTGCAAATTGACCACATAGAGTCAAACTATTGATAGAAAGAAGTTTAAGTGAACTTCATTAATCAGGTAAATATAACCTGTTCTGAAAGCAGACTAACAAGTAGTCAATTATACCATTCAAATTCCATTTCAACAATGTATTACTCAAATAATAAAGCTCACAATGTTCCAAGTAGGATTATAAATATAAAATTCATTAAAAGTGGTCAACACTTAAATAATATTAATAACAATTAACAATATTAATCAGTTGTCATTCCATTAATATTCTAAACCCAATGTTCTTCACAGTATGATTTAATAACAATAAAGAATAATAATAAAATTTACAAACCTTTGAAAAACTATATAAAAATGCAAATAAAATATATGCAAGATATTAAAAGCACTAATGTGAATGTTGTGAAGGAAGCAGAGGATGGAGTTATGAAGAAAGCAAACAAATAAAAAAAGTAAAGAATGCTGTACTTTTTTATACTTTTAGATGATTGAATGTGCAGCAAACAATCTAATATTCATTCTATAGTCTTGTAAATAATTTTATAAAATGAATATCAGATAATTAAAAAAAAAAAACACATTTTGTTATCAAATCAACATAAATAAATATGATAGTTAAATTAAGAGTTAGCATAACTGCAATCTAAATAATAAACAAAAAAATTTATGCAGATCAGTTAGTTAATCAAGATCTATTTCAGTCTATTGTGATACTGAATTAGATTAAATGAGATTAAGCTATAATTAATAAATATATTTAATTTCTTTTAACTCACAAATTATCATAATTAAAAAATTGGAAATTGTAAAATAATATGCAAAATATTAATATACATTTTAAAAATGAAATGTCTACCTTGTATTAAACTAAAATAACCCTACCTAAAAATATTTAAAAAATATGATTTAATAAAACATAATGTTACAAAAAATATTACTAGTTTATTTTTTAAAATTAAAAAAAAAAAGTTATCTTGACACATCAAAAAAAAAAAAAACTAAATTAGCTGTAAATTGTATTTTATAATATCAGAAATTATACAACCCCATTTCACCGAAAAAAATATTTTAAATAAACTTTATCCAGAATGTTTTTAAAACGTTTCTACATGTTAGTTTAAAATACCATTATTATTTTAAATATAGGGGATTTGAACTTAGACTTTCAAGCAACCTTCAACTATCCACACTATCTCATACTACTGATACACATGACCACCCATATGTAGAAAAGATAAATAATCACCAATATACATATTGCGTGCTGAACCAGCACTCATCAGTTCATCCAGGTTATCATCTCCCGCACACACACACATATATATAATCAGTGCTCAGTAAAACAATAAAAATAAAATAAAATTACAATTATGAATAAAAATTCCCTTTCTCAAAAAGAAGAAAAAAAATTCAATGAAGCTCAAAAATGCATAATAGCATCCTCATACATTAAATGTGAATTTTTACAGATCCACAAGAAATCATGTTAAGAATCAATTAATCATCCATTTATAATTTGATTAATATGATTAACGACATGAATTTTAGAAAATGAACCTTAAATCTATCATGATTGTTTGTTGACAGCAAAAAGATCTATACAGTAGAGTTATTTTACAAATAGAAAAGAGAGAAAATATAGAATGAATTTTTAAGGTTAAAAACTTGTTTGTATAAATATATAACAAAAAGAAGAAACAAAAGACTAGCTAGATTCATTCTCATTAATGTAGCCTCTTTGTAGCTAAAATTGTTTGCTGACATTTCATTAACAAACATTCCAAATAGAGAATGGAATTTAAATGAAGCAAAATTATAATATTTTTCAAGAATTCTGTTATAATTCTGTGAATTTATAGGAAGTTTTTGAAGATTAAGTAACTTTAAAACATAAAAATAAAACACCGATTTAAAATTAGAAAAATAAAGAAATGGAAAAAATGTTGTAGATGCAAATTATGAGACACCAGTATTCTGCAAATAGAATTATTTTTTAATTGCACTTTGATCTAAGATCTGATAAAGGATTTTGTCTAAAAGCTTTTAGATGATGCAATGGCACTTCTGTGTACAATTTAATAACAAGGAAAGGTATTTTTTCTTGGAATGTCCTTAATTTCTTATTTTAAGTACATTAAAAAATAGTTTTATCATTGAGCAAAAAGAAAAGGTGTGATTTAAAATTCATGACTGACATGTTTTTAATAAAAAAATGTTTGTAAAGGAATCTTGTTTTCTCAGGTTTTTGAGATGTGATATGTGATAGTAATAATAAAGATAAAATATTTTAGTCACTGCTTACTTAAGTTTACAATAGATGGTGAGAGAGAATAGTAGTAGAGATAAAGTGGGGATGTGTGGGAGATGGCTTAATTAGTAAACAAGTTACAAAAATTATTCTATAAAAGGGGTGATTTTTTAATCAGCAGTTTAAAGTTGAAAATACCCAAGCCACATAGAATGCTGCATAAACTAAGAAATGCACTTTACCTGATAAAAATTGGGATCTAATACAGTTTTTGCTCAAATACATATTTAACACTAACTATAATGGTGAGATGCAATTTATTAACCTACTGTATTGCTATCGCAAATTAATAACATAAATATGACTTAGAAAATAAAATTATGTAAAGTGAATGATATAATTTTATTTTAACAAAAATAATCAATGTACAAAAAGTAAATGATTGAAATGCTCTTTTTTGTAAGACTTAAAGCAGATGCTGGTGAGAACTTCTTCAACCTTATATTAAGTTCTCTGTGTATGCAAGTCAGAGATGTCAACAGTATACAGATATATAACATTACATATGAAAACTATTTTCTTTATTATATTTGAAAATACATGATATAATTATGATTAATGAAATATTTCATACATAAGTACTGGTAGGAATACCTTGTTTGAATAACACTGGATTATTATTTGAAAAGTGATTATTGATTTTTATTTTTTTTTTATTTGATTTATTTATAAAACAAAATAAGCGTATGTCACGCTTGAATGTGAAGCTATAATAAGATACAGTAATTAAATACGCTAAGCGCTTTCGAGGTCCTTTACCTCATATTCATAGCGAAGCTGTGAGCTGCGAAAATAAAAAATGGGGCGGGAGAAGTTGTATGCAAAGCATATGCAAATAGACTAAATAGTCCAGCGTTTAGAAATGTCGAAGCATGTGTCTCGTCTATTGATTGAGTTGTTATTGTTGTTGATGTAGAACGCTTCTCTGCTCTTCCGATAATGTCGTTTTTCTCAATACAAACTATTTTAGGGTGGGAAGGTTCAAATAAATGTCCAGTTTTCTTGGAGTGTTCCAAAAACGTAGATGAGTTATCGTTGTTTTTAATAGCTCTATTATATGTGTATCTGTGTTGTGCTGTCCGGATGGTTGTGCCTGCCTTGGTTTCTCCAAAATAAATGGCGCGGCAACCGGGTTGTGGGCAAGTGATGCTGTAAACGACGTGGGGGGTCTGAGAAGGTTCTAATTTGTCCTTGGAGTTATTGATGAGACGGTTAGTGCAAGGTGGTGTATGAAAGCTGATTTTAAATTTATTGCTCAAAATCTTGATTAGTTGGTGTGAGATTTTATGTATGTGGGGAAGACTGATATATGGAAGATTAATATTGTTTTTATTAATGGTGATTTTTGTATAAAACTGCTTGATTTTGTTGTTGATAGTGTGGAGTTTATAGCCTGCCTGTAGTAGGTCTTTAGTATAGAGGTGTATGTTGTTCTTTCGATCTGCTTCAAATTTGCACAGCTGCATGTTTCTGTGTAAGAATGTTTGTAGTCCTGCTAATTTGTGGGAGTTAGGAACGTTAGAATGTGGATGTGTGAAGCCTCTGATTTCAAAAGGCTTTATAATCATTGAATAATTTATACATAGTTCCTCACGCGTTAACTTAAGATCCAGGTAATTTAGGCTTTGGGATGCATCCTCAGATGTGGAATTAATGGTTAGCTTAGTGCTGTGCGTTAGTTCTTGTATAATATTGTTTGTGGTGTGTTGATTGGCTAGAATAAGTATGTCATCTACGTACCGGATGTATAAAATGTGGGGGTTATCAGCTTGGTATTTAGGCACTATTAATTTTTCGTAGTAATTAAGAAAAATGCTAGTGATGATTCCACTTAGAGGGAGGCCCATCGGCCATCCGCTTTTCATATTGTACCAAGTGTTGTTTTATAAATTGAATTTATCGAATGAGAAGATTTAAAATTATATAATTTACAATTATTTGATTTATGTACATTTTTAAAAAATCTAATGTAATAAATTGCTTATACTATTCATAAAAGAATAGGCTTCTACTCAATCTTTATGTATTTATTCAATAGTTAATCACTTTTATTGCCAAACAAATATATATGTAATTCAGCATATAGCAATAAAATTAATTGAATTCAAACCCTTGCCCTTATTTCAAGATTTATAAACAGAGGCTTTTGTTTCTGCTTGAAAAAATTATAATATATATATAAAATATAAAAAACTTTTATTTAAAAAGCCTCAAAGCAATTGTTTTCTTCAACTACAATTAGGATTTGTACATTTAACTTGTAATAAAGGTGTGGCATTTCCAGAAATTAATTAATTTAATTACTAGTTATAAAAATTAGTGATTGAATTAATTAATTTCTGGACATCTCACACTTTTATTTCAAGATAAGTGTAAAAAGCCCACTTGTGGTTGAGAAAAGCAATTACTTTTTGATTTATTAATACGTAATAAATAAAGCATTTATTATAAAATATTATATACTTTACAGAAAGGTTTTAACCTTTATCTTTATGTGCCTTGAACATTTATAATAGTCAAGTGAAATTTTTTTTTTACTATAAAGGTTTTAGAGATCCCTCTATAGTAAAAAAATTATTGCTTGACTATTATAAACATTCAAAGCACATATGATAACGATTAAAGCCTTTCTCTAAAGTATTTATAAAATTCTTCTTCTGTGTATTTAAATGGACAAGATCCTATAAATGAGGGGTCAGAATGACTTAAGGTCAACCTGGGCATAATAATAATATCATCATCAAGGGATTTGGGCATTCCATTATCAGATTTTCAATGGAATGGAACATTGAAGAGTTGGATAGTGGAGTATATTAAAGTCTGTCCATTAAAGTTTGAAGATTTGCTATATTAATATAAACAGAGCACTTATTATATATGTGTAGAGGAGATGACAAGTGCTGGTTTAGCATAAAATATGTATATTGGAAATATTTTAACATGTGTGTGGTTATGTATATCAGTTGTATGAGATAGATTGGACAGTTAAAGGGAGCTTGAAAGTCTAAGTTCAAATCCCTTATATATATATATAATTAATATTATGTGTATAATGTTTACATTTTGATGAAATTCTTTGCATTTAAGAGTAGTTATGCTTGTAATGTTTATATATATTATTTTTAACTTTTTAGTATTAAGATCTTCATAATTATTTTTAATTAAAATGAAAAATAACAATGTCACAGGCAGCATAATATTTGATAAAAAAATAGCACATTAAAAATCGATTCCAATATTATTTTACTTATGAAAGAAGCATTTAAAAAAAGGAAACTTTTACAATCAAGAGAAATTAATATTTGTTTTTATTTCTATTTGAATTTATTGTAAATGCTTTTTATTTTTAATTTTTTTATTTTTAAAAATAATAACTTTTTATGCACATTATTGAAACTTACTGAAATAATATCAATATGTTTGAAATTCAATCTGCCAACACCTTTAAACAAACCAGGGACATCTTAAATATTTAATTGTCATATTGCATTGTCATTGATTTTTAATAAATATACAAAATTTGAAGGAAATTTATTTGATAGATATATATTTCAATTCCAAAATTTATCCTAAACAGCAGTTTCTAAGTTAAATATAAATATTTAAAAAGATTTTAAAAAAAGATGTTAAATAATTTTATAAAATATTTATTAACAGATTTTATATATTTGCAAATTATTTAAACAAATATTTTAGTTAAAATTAAGTTTTTCAATTAGATTTTTATGATTCATGAAATTAATTAACCCACAATGGCTTCACCCAATGTTGTAACATTAAAACTATAACCGATATATAATACTACTATTGAGAAAAGTATTATTTTTTAATACAATTAATCAATGTAAATGGACTCTTAAAATAGGTAAGCAAACAAAAAATAATTTGAAATAATTTTACTTTAAAATAGTACACTTGTTATAGGTTTTGATAATCTGCTCCACACAAATAGGGTTGCTACATATATTCTGCACAAATAAAAAGTTTTTATTTCAATTGCATAGGACCCTGATGACCATTTTTTACCTCAAGCCTATTGTCATCAGATATCTGGTCACTGTCAATATTAGTACTTTTAAACTTTGCTAATACTCTTAAAATATGGATATGAAATTCACTTCAGAGGTTGAAGATTTAAACCCTTTCTTTCAAGTATTGATGTGTAACTAATTTCATTAATGCTTAAAAAAATTTTTTTTTGAATGCTTAAAATTGTGATTGATAGCTGAAATGAGTAGCATCTGGCAAAAAAATGCCACTGACTATTGTCTAGTTTTCTTCAGGATAAATAGTTAGCATATTTTCAATCAAGTGCATCCACTCATTTCACCAAGTTGTAGTCCACAATCATTTTTAGTTTGCCTATGTCAGTCACTGGCCTATGTTATCATAGATATTATTACTGTGGAGCATGGAAGAAATTAATAGTTACAGCTTTATATTTTTGGAGACATATGATAAAAGTGTAATGTTGATCACAAAATTTATATAAAATGTTTTTTACTGTTCTACATTCTGATGCAGAAAAGTTGTAGATACCTTTATTTTTTTTCACCATTCCCAAATAAGTTATATACCTCTGATGTGTCATTTGAACCATTTTATGAAGCTAAATCAATTGCCTGCAGTTATTTATTCTCAGAGTTGAGTATTGACTTCACCAATCTAATAAATGATTGTAATGAGATGCTAAAACATTTTTATTCTTCATTCAATGTCTTTCTATTAGAATGTTTTCCTAAATATATGTAAGAATTTAGAAGATAACTGCTTGCAGCATCTATGAGGCAAAGCATTTTTCAGAATTTTTGGCATATAAATTTTAAATTGGCATCACCTTCTAAATGTTACAAGTATTTTATTGATGCAAGCATGTGTTTCAATAATACAATAAAATTACAATTTTCAATAAACAATTCAAATAAATTACAGATAACAACTTAGAATCATTTTTTCCCATTCTTTTTTGATTATCAGTATTATCAAAATGAAGACAGCAAAGTAAAAATTCAAATCTTCATTTAGGCATAGTTGTCTGAAAACTTTCTTATCCAATTCCATCAATTGCATGCAATGTATCAAGATTTTCCACACCTGATTTGAATATTTCCATGTAGATGTATAGTCCTAAAATGCTTTCAGGTCTAATAAATTCATAGCATAAAAATCCGAGTATAAGTTTGAAATTTATATTTCATTCTTGCATGTTCTATTTTTTATTTTCCCACATCACAATTTCATTTAAAATGTTATTGATAAAAAAAGAATTCCACAGTTTTTCAGGATTTGAGCTGCCTTCTAAAGCTTTTATATTATTTTTCAATTTTGATGAAGTTTGATTATATTATGCTGTCTTATTCTTTTATTTATTGCTTTGGGCTCTTTACTCCATCTGAATTCATTATCATGACCAAATATAATTGCTTAAATTATTAGTTCTCAAATCTAGAGTAGTAATGCACTCTTCAGTGTTATGTTTGCTTTTGATTTCCATATTGTTATTATTTTCTATAGTGTCAGAAATACTACTATCATCATCTTCATCTAACTTTCTCAAGCACCGCTCTTCAAAATTAGGATCAGTTGGTTAAAATATTTTGAAATAGGTGAAAGCTAGAGACATGATGGCATATAGTGTTTTCATTATGAACACTATGCAGCAACACCACAAAAAAGCAACATTGCACAAAAATTTTATAGCCTAGTTGTTGATTTTCGTTGAATGCATTTTTTAAAAAAGTTATTATAATAAAATTAGTGTAATTTTTTATTATTATATCTATTACTTAAAAAAATAGTCCAAGAATTATATAAAAGAGTAAAAAGTAAATTAACTAGAAATTGAGAAAAATGAATATAATTTTTTTTATGTTTTAAGTTTGGAGTACAGTCAGCATGACATATCACTAGGCTCCAGAAAGGTGGCATAAAACATATACTATATGAGGTAAATTCAAATTAATTTGATTCCTGTAAAATAAATATATAATTAGGAGTTTTTTTGAGATGAACAGCTGTTCACTTTTAAAAATATGAAATTAGGGTATTTGAAAATTCATAGTGGTATCATATATTGGTTGTAGTGATTGAGAGTTCATGATGACAAGTTTCCAAAAACATAATTTTAAGAATAAGATAATTTATTTCTAATAAAATGACATGATACAAATTTATATGTCAATTAAATGCAGTAATAACAATGTTTTTTACATGAAGAACATATTAAAAACATTAATTATAGTCTTAATGCATTTTTGTTGTATGGTTCTCTTTTTTAAGAGAAAATATTATATTCAATACATCAAAGTTAAATTTAATTTTTTTAATGCTTTCTCCAATGTCATTACTGCATATTTATTTTTTACATTTCAGCAATGGGAAATTTTAGACTTTGTGATCTCCAAATCATAGGTTCACTTTGTTACTTCCAAGTGCTCTAATTTCATATGAATGTATGAATAATAAACTATTCAATTATTTTTTATTGCATTATTTGAATAAGATTGAATGTAGATGTAGCTTATTTATCTTCAAATAATGTATCATATACAAAGACAATAATATCAATAATAAGTTCAAAAATTCGCTTTATAATTTTTTCATCAAAAATCCCTATCAGACTATCTTTTTGAGATCGGTCTCAGGAATGCTTGCAATGGAAATACTATTACATTTAAAAATAATTTAAGTATACTTATTTTTTTTCTTGTTGGCTATTATGTATTGTTATTGTTAGTTTAAAATTATATTATCAAAATTATAAATATTTTTTGATTTGCACATTGTAAGTTGGTTTTAATATTAATATTTTACTAAAGTAATGTTTAATCGATTTGCTCAAAATATAAAAATAAAGATTGATTATGATGAATTAGAAGAAGTTAACAGTTACAAATACCTTGGTCATATTATTAATACAGATGGAAACATAATGGATGAAATTAATCATAGAATTAAATTTGGTTGGAATACTTTTGGTAGAAATAACTTGATACTAAAAGGAAATATGCCTATGTGTTTGAAAAGGAAGGTTTTTAACAAATGTATTTTACTAGTTCTTACTTATGGATCTGTGACTTGGACACTTAATAGAAGAGCAATACAGAGACTCCAGAACACTCAAAGGAGTATGGAGAGATGTGGTTGGGAATAACAAGAAGAGATCGAAAATGCAATGTATCGGTAAGAGAACAAACAGGTGTTACTCACCTCACTGAAAAAATTAAAAGATTGAAGTGGAGTTGAGCTGGACATATTGCTAAAAAAAATGATAATAGATGGACAATTGAAATTTTAAACCGGATTCCAAAAGATTGTAAAAGACCCAGAAAGAGACCACATGTAAGATGGATGGATGAAATAAGAAAGTGTGCAGGGGTGATGTGGAGAAGAAAAGCTAAAGATTGGAGAAGATGGATTAAACTTGGAGAGATCTTCACCCTGCAGTGGATTGATAATGGTTGATCATGATATGATGATGATATATATATTAAAATAGGCAAAACTCTCCATACAGTAGTGCCACTCAATGCCAACCAGAGTAATCAATGGATGCCAGAAGGCTTACACATAAAATCTCCATCTAGTGTCTACTCATCCAATATCCCCAGACTAGTTTCTGGCTTGTGGCCTTCATCAGTGAAGAGCTTTGGATCTGAGAGCACTGCACCTAGATCTTAGGATCTAATGCAACCCTCCAGCACCAAAATAAATGGGTACTGAACTGGGTTCAGACCCACATGACTATATATGCTATTGAGCATTGAAAATATTATTGTGTTTTTAATTTTCTCATAATTTTGTAGCTAAGTAGAGATAAAAGGTGGCTGCTGGAGGGTTGCATTAGATCCTAAGACCTAGGTGTAGTGCTCTCAGATCCAAAGCTCCTCACTGATGAAGGCCACAAGGTAGAAACTAGTCTGGGGATATTGGATGAATAGGCATTAGATGGAGATTTTATGCACAAGCCTCCTGGCATCCATTGATTACTCTGGTTGGCACTGAGTAGCATTACTATATGGAGAGTTTTTCCTGTTTTAATAAGTTATATGCTAGCATAGGAAATAGTGATCATGTGATATATATATATATATATTATTGCAGTCTATTGCATTAAGGATGATACTTATTTTGCAGAAAACAGCACATGATATTAAAGAATAATGTTGAAATAATTTAGTCACTCATCTTTATTGAAAAATATAAGAGAGAGTTGTAAAAAATATTACACACCTAGAGGTTATGAATTCATGTTTTCCGATGATGATGATGCTTGTTTTATAATACTGATTAATGCAAATTTATACAGGTGGCACAAATTGTACTTTTAAAGTATATATTCATTTTTGTTTTAACTTTTTTTATATCTGGAGCATTTAATTCTTTTTACAAAACTTTTTTACCTCAAAGTCACAGTATATGCCTATTATCAATCCATTTATAATATTTCTTAATATTCACTTTTTAGTCATGATTAGGTAATACATATAAAGACAATAATTTGATTTTATTGTGATATTTAATAAATAACATAATTAAATTGTTAGTTTCTTCAAAGATCATGTAACATTCAAGTATCAAAATTGTCAGATTGAGTTTTAATCTAACAATCTTTAACTTTCAAGTTTATTGGAGCAAACTATGAAGGTATTTAAATAACTCATTGTGTGAAACATTATTATATATGACGATTTGTTATAAAAGTGTTTCAGCATTTCCATCATGTCTGGTAATTCAATGGTCATTTTATCAATTTACAAAACATTTATATTAATATTGGTCACTATTTTTTAGTTACAAGTTCTTGATTTTTCTAATCATAAATAATTCCTTTAGATTTATAATACATCAATTAGTTTGTTCACATTATCATCCACATAATTAATAATGATGTTATACCACCAAGCATAATAACTATATATTTTATCCTCCTTTCCCATGATAAAAAGTTAGTGTAAAATAATTTTATTCATTTATTTTAGATTTTATTTTAAATAAATATTCTGGTTTTTTGTAAAAAATCTGTAATGAATTATTAATAATTTATTAATAAAACAATGTCTTAATAGCATATGAAATTAACTTTTTTCTTCTTATTTCACTGCCAAATCCATATAATATTAATATCACCTATGTTCTTTATTACTTTTTACAATGCTTTTTTACAATGTACTATTGACAGTTTCAATTGCTCCAGCAATCTTCTTCAGAATTTCTATTTTTTGGAAATATAAGTAGAAGTTCTGAAGAAGAATACTGGGATAATCAAAACTTTCAATAATGGGTTGTAAAAAAGCATTGTAAAAAGTAATAAAGAACATGAATGATATTAATATCATATGAAATTAAACTAATAATTTTTTGATTTTCACATTTATGTCATTAGTTACATTTTTTCTAATGGAATCAGAAAATAAAATTAATTTACCACTAATGCTCCTCACTGAGGTGAGCCATAAGCTTGAAACCAATTGATCTGGAGATAAGAGTGTTCCGGATAAAGATTTTTAATATTTTCTCTTACTGTATTTCTCAATTAAGAGCTTTTTTGAGCTATTGGTATGCTTTCTGTATTACATTTTTATAACTACAAGGTTATAAAAGCAATGTCACATTATATATCACTTGCTATATTGATTATTATAATTTACCACTCAATAGCATTGTGAATGCCACAACAAATATCAAAAAATTTCATAAGACATTTATTTTTAAAGCTTTCAACACTTTTTTTGAAGTCATAATCTTTCTATTTATTAATTTTTAAAAAAAACGTTTTACATCTATATCTAGCATCTTAAGTTGTAATAGATTTATAGTTATGCTTTTTCATTAAACTCATATATAAAACTTGCTACATCTTTTCATTATGTGTATCTTTTTTATTTAAAACTTTTCAAATTTGTTTCAGCTATACAAATCGAATTTTTTGAGCAAATTATATTGTTATACCATGTATTAAATCAAATGCACATTTCAATTTTATTTTGCTAGCTTTATTTATAAAATTATCTCCTTCCCCATGCCTTCTCTTCATTATTTTTCTTATTTATTTTTTAGTGTTTTACTGCAGTTTTCTATATATTTTAAAAGAGATTTCCAGTTGCTCTAACTACAAGTATTTTTTTTATCTATAAAAATATTTCATAACCAGATTTCTCAGTTTACTTATTTTATAACCAGTAATCCAGAATTTCCAAAATATAGTTTGTTTCAGCTTAAATAGATTGAAACGTTTATCCATTTTTCCTACTCAGAATTAATTTGCATTTCAGTCAGTCATTTTATTTTATTAAGTATATTTTTTAGTCCTGGGTGTTTAGTGCATTGTAGAATGACAGTTTTTAAGATTTGACATCTAAGGATTATAGATCAGCTCTATTACTTTCAATGATTGAACTTTTCTTCTTACTATTGTCTCATTTCTTATACATAATACATTATAACTAATTTTTATAAAATTTTTGATTTTATAGTATTAGATGTCATATTCACCTATTTATAATCAAAATAATTATCACTCAAATGTAAGCAAGTATAAATATGATTTTCATTTATCTATTCATAATTATTTTCTAATTGATCCATTTTACATTTCTAATATGAATTTTTTTTAAATTACTAGCAAAATTGCCCACTTGGTTTTCTCTTTAATTATGATTGAGGTAATCCTTTAATTCTTAATTTATCTCATCTTTACTTTATTCTTTATAAGTTTTTAAAATTATGTAATTTACTTTTTTTAACAAAAATACTAGTATATTATTAATATAAATAAACATTTCTAATGTTTAACTAAGGAAAAAGTTTATTTCGTATCATTATTTATTACAGTAGCTGAGCATGCTTTCGACTAGAGAAGCAAATTCACATGGAATAAACCTTTTCATTCGCCGCCGTCTTTAGAAACGTTTATGGACAACTAATTATAAACAAGATAAGAATAAGAAAAACAACTTAGAATATTATATAAATAAACATAACACACACATTTCTCAAATATTTTTTAACATTTAAAATTTCTTTTTGAAACAACTTTAAAAATATCAATAATTTGACATCTCACATATCTAAATACGGAAATATGATTTTCATAAGGTAATTAATATCTTAAGTCTGCTAAGATATATTTATCTAGCAAATAGATTTTAGCAGATCGCAGTATTACTATTAAAACTATATTTAAATAATTAAAAAGGTGTGTAAGTTATGTATTTTAAGTTGATTCAAAAATAAATTAAAAGACTGTTACATTTATTTAAATACATCAGATGAAGTTAATACAATGTATTTGGAGGAATGAATTCTACTACTGATTTTTATATATTTTTTATTATATTGCTAATTTATATATTTATATATTTTATACAATTTTATATTTTGTTTAATAGTGTTTTTATTTTTCTAACATCTTTTAATAATGTTCTTGGATTTTTTATTATCTGATTTGGACTCTTTTTTCCTGATATCATAATGTTGAAATTATTTTACAATAAATTTTAAAATGTTTTTATTATTGCATCAATCATCATTGCATCTTAGCTCATCTCTTAAAAATCTTTCTGTGTGTATTTTTTTATATAATTGATCATTTAATGATTTAGACTAGTGGTGAACTAGTATGATCAAAAGCTAAATATTTTTGTACTGATTTTCAGGTAAATAAAATGAATTTTTAAAAAAATCTGTTTGGTTAATGAATGGATTTGTTAACTTATCTCTTTGGTGACTGAACATTCCATGTTCTGAACAACTGGGCAGGTAATTACTTACTCAATTGTTTAAATAAATAAGATTTCTATGATTGTTTGACAATTAGTGATATGTTAAATATAATTATAACAAATCCAATTAAAATATATTTCACAATGACCAGAATTCTTGATAAAAATTTTATATAAAGTTTTGCATTTAATTTAATTTTTTTTTGTTTTATTATTCTTTGATGATACTTAAAATATTGATTACAAAGTTTTGCTTTAAACATAAATTAGATTTCTTAGTTATGTCTAGCTCATCTTCTTTCAGAATTGGTGGAAGAACTCTCACAAGGACTATACTGCAGTAAATGCCCAGCAAAGAGGAGAGGCAGTACATAACTTGCAAAAACTTTGACCATAAACATATTACATTTAATAAAAAAAAAATACTAAATTGTATCTATTATTTGTATAATGTTCTACAGTCCAGGGATGAAGGTTTCATGTATTGAATGGAATGAGTGCTTCTGTAGAAGAATTCACTAAAAAATTCAAAAGCTTTAACTAAAATTCAATTTTAAAAATTTACTAAAATAAGTATATATTCAACCTTACAAAATTGATCCAACAAATTGCACATACAAATGTAAAAAAAAAAATTTCTATACTATTTTGCTAAACATAAAAATAGAAAAATTAACTTTTCAAACTCATTATTTTTTGTAAGAAATTTCCGTTGTCTTTCAATTTTTTACCAGTAGTTGAATTGTTTTTATATAAGGCAAATAATAAGTTTGACTATCACATTATTTGTTGATTAGAAGAAGTTCAAACAATGCGAAAATGTAATTAATAGTTAAAACTTAAGAATGTTAAAAGCATTTAGAAAATAAAAATATCGATAAGAGAGTTCCAGATTTTTCTAGATCTATTTAAAATGTATATATTAGCTATTATGTAAAAAATATTGCAAGTAAAATAAAAATATATAAAAAAAGATTATGTAGTGTGTTTCCATTCCTAAAAGAGTCATGCTTTGTCACTGCTACAGTCATAAATGTATTCTTAGGAACATTACATCTATGAAACAAAATGTAGTCTTTATAGTCTTAGCAATAATGTAATAGCAACTAATGCCATCTAGTCTGTGAATGAATTTATATCAATTTCAACAACAAAAAATGAATTTACAACAAATATTTCACAAGACAAATAAGCAAACCTTGTGATAATACCAATAGGAAATAATTTATTTGCTGAATTAATTGTAAAGAAAATTATTTTTTAATTTTACAAATATGAAATCAAGACCAAAAAAAAATTTGTTAATAAACTTGTTTAAAAAGTTTATTTATTTTCTGTTAAGCGTTGGTGGCCTAGCGGTTAGTACAGCTGTCTTCCTAGCTGTTGGCCCGGGTTTGCTTCCCGATCAACGCTTTGACATATAAAAAATAAAATAATAATTTTATTTTTTTATTCTAATGTTATGCTAAAATGTGCAATTGATCTTTTTGATGATTTTTTTTTGTAAAGAGACAATGAGTTATTTTGCAAACGTCTGCTCAATAATTTAAGCGTGGCCCTGCCTTTTTCATTTGTTTTTAATGCATTAAAAAAATAGAACATTTATGTAAATATAAAATACATACCCATTACATTTTTTTTTTTTTTTTAAAAAAAACTTGTTTATTATTATTGAATTTCTAATATCCTCTTCTCCCTTTCTAAAGTTCCAATCACTTCATAAGATCTTTATCAAAGGAGTACAAAAATATATATGTGAAAAACAAGTTTTTAAAAACATTCTCAGTAATTATAAATTTCCAGTAGTACCAAAAATTACTTAGAATTCCATTTTTTAATATAACATATATTCTTTTTTTAATTGACATAATTACAAGAAAAAAACATATACAAAATATTAATTTTTCCTTAATTGTATATATAATTATTTTGCATAAATATGTGCATATGCTTTATGAAGTGAATTTCGTTTCTCTTATTTTGCTGAGTGCACTTTTGGTAACAAGCATTATAATCATAGCTATGCTAATCATTTAAACTGTATTCAGCTAAATAAAAGAAAGGAACAAATAAAAGCAACTTCATAAAGTATACACACACATGTACACAAAATAGTTATATATATATAATTACATCAAAAATAAGTATAACTTCTATGTACCTTCTATAAATTATATTTTGATTTGAATTGAAAAATATTTATTTAATCATTTTAAAAATCATAAATCATTCATTCCAATGTAGTTTAATTCAGCATGAAATTCTAGTGTATGAGTGTTTTTGTAATTTTTTAAAAATAGCTTTCATTTTCCATATTCCTTCTAAAAAAATAAATATTTTAATTTTTGAATATATAATTTTTATCTTTAATAGTTATTGTGCACTTTTTGTTTGATTTTTTAATAACTTATTTTACAATATGATAATATTTCTATTCTAATGAACTATTTATTACAGTATTTTATTTTCTAGTTAGTATCAAAATTTGGTGTTTTTAAATATAAAATTAATTGTTAATTATTGATTTGACTTCTACATAATTTATTTTTATTAAAAAAGTGTTCCAAAGCTTTATTTTATTTCTTATTGTGCTTTTTTTTTTTTTTAAAAAAAATATTATTTTTACAATTGAGTTAAATCTTATGCAGAACATTCATTGTTATATATCATGACTGGTTAAAGTTGCATCATATTTCAATCATACTTTTATTTATGATCAGAGAATCTAATTCTAATAGACCCATTTTATTCTGAGATTTTTACATTTCAGCCAAATATGTCATTTGGTATTTAATATTAGATAGCTATCTAGATATGTAATATTTTCACATATAATTTCTAGTTCTTTATTCATTCACACTGAACTTATAATCTTATTAAATTTTTTTCCTCCAACAGTTTCAACTGATTAACAGTCTTCTTCAGATATTATATTTATTTATGTATTTTTTATTTAGCATTAAAAAAAATGAAAATATTTTCATAAAAAATAAAAATAAAAGCAAATTCTGAAAAAAATAAATTATTAGCCAGTTAAAATTTTGAAGAAAAAACAACAATAACAATAATAAAAACATTGAAAATAATGGCAGTATAAAGCTATTTTTAAATTAGCAAATATCGCATTCTATTGTTAGAATATAAACTTGAGTATGTCAAGAGCTTTAATAATTTTAAGTCATTGATAATCTATCATCAATGAAATTTTTATCTAATAATCTATCCATTGTTTTGGTTTCTAAAACTAAACTTATTTTAAAGTCAATTCCTTTGCTCACTTTAAAACAATTTTCACTTCTCTAGTACTTATTAGTTATATTCTTTTTGTCTCATTCCATATTTATAACATCTAGTCATTTTCTTAATTCTGACATTGAATATGGACCTTTCTAGTTAATTTACCATATTATAGATATTCCTTTATCTATTGTTAGTATTATTAATAAATTAATTATTTCAATTGACTTTGATAATTTTTCATTGCTTTTTCAGATATTTAAAATTTTATATTTTTTTAAAATTTGCCTGCTCTCTTATTATTTATTAAAATTATAACTTGAAATCAGCAAAAAACTAAAGAATTTATATAAAACAAACATTTCTCTGTTTGAGTAAAAATATTAAACCAAACACTTATATGTTTTGATAAAAATATTAAAACAATGGAATAAATGAATGTAAACAATAGTAAAAAAATAATAGTCAAAGTATATAAAATAAAAAAATAAACAAATTATCAATATTAATCATTATGTTATGGCTAGAGCATATTCCTATTATAGTCATATTCTTGAGTTCAAATCAGACACTAGATATTAAATATTTCTAAGCCAATGAATTTTTTTCTCTTTCAAATAGCTCATCACAGACAACCCAGATAAGATCTCAAAAATTACTTCATAGTAAATCAAAAGATTTCACATTGTTGGTTTATAAATAATACTCAGTGAGTTAACTGTGAAGATGTTTAAAGCTTCACACTTTTAAGTCCAAATACTTCAGACTGGCTTATATATATATAAATTTAATTAAAGAAAAAGATGAAACCTTGTGTTGTGACTTAAAAGCTACCTATACAGTTATTATTGCATCTGATTGGCTGTCATATAAGCATTCTAAAAGTGCATGCGAGAGGGTTTCAGCCTTTCACTTTAATTACTAATTACTTTTAGTAAGTAAATATCTTACTATTGTTATCTAGAGAATGAAACAACAATAACTATCAACCTTATACCAGCCAAAATTGAGTAACCTGCTTAGTATGGCCTTTTTCTTTACTTTTTTTTTTGTTAATAGATTGTTGTATAGATATTTGGCCTCAGTAAGGATATGGAAAAAAAAAAATTATGTATAAGTTTTTGCTCATTTATATATTGTAAAAATATGATGGCTGGAAATGATTGATGCTACTGATTCTACTATTGCTAAATCATATCTTCATTGGATTGGATATATGAAATAAATGATAAATTTTCTAAAAAGTATTTTATGGCAAACTTAAGCATGTTTTTTTTTTTTGAGAAATGCATATTCTATTTTGTGTTATAAAAATAATCTCAAAAATCATTCTAAAGAAGTGTAATATTGATTGATTTTACTAAAAAAATATGACTGATGATTTACAATAAAACATGTTATTGAAGTCTTTCAGAAAGAAAAGATCAAAAGAAATTAAAAATTGTCACTTCAAAATATAAATAAACAAAATAATGGATCAGCATATTCTGCATGTAAATATATTTGTGGTTAACATTATGATTTGTATAATCATCACCAATTCATCACTAATATATTATCATTATTGCCATTGTTTTTCTTTTATTTGGAGTTGATATGGTAATACTCATTTTGTGTTCCTTGTTGTTCCCAATAATTGTAAAAATATGTGAGTTGTGTTTGGTGAGGTATATAGTGCAATGTGTGTAATGTTTAGATAAATTGATAAGGAAATAATTTTGGCTCAGGTTCCATATATAGTAAAATAATAAAAGTAAAAAAAAATCTGTATGTTTAGTAAAAATAATTACTGCACTTTAATGATTACTGAACAATGCAGCAGAATTTATTTCCTATGGGATTATTCAAGAACTGAAATGCATGAACAAATTATTTATGCAAAAAAAAAAACCCTATATTAATGAATAATCTTAATTATTATTAATTAACAATATATCAATCAAAGAAGCTTCAGTATCATAAAAAATACTGTAAAGAATCATTCTATTCGATGTAGACACAACAAATCAAATAAATATCAAGCTTAAAATAATAAATATTAAGACTTCTCAAGTCAAAAGGTAAATGTTGGGTTTAGTTTCTGCAGGGATATGATATAATTTTTATCAATAGACAATGCATTAATAGTACCATCACCAGCTTAACTTAGAACTAGGCTATTTGTAATCTGAAAATTTTTTAATGTTTACTTAGTAGATGCCAAGTATCAAGTAAGAATTTTCACCAGTGAAAGAGTGGTTTCATATTCTTTTAAATATTGATGACTTAAGAGAATAAGCCATGGACTCAAGATATAAAACCTTAACATTAAAATTGCTGTAAAATGTAATAAGTATGAAATCCAAAGGCAATTTAAAATTTTACAATTTTCAGCTTTCCTGTAATGTTTTATAATTCCCACATTTCAGATAGCAATTCCAGAACAAGATTTGACATATTAGAAAAATAAATAAAATGACACATAGATCCTTATAAAAAATAACTGAATGATATACTCAAAGATCAAATGATATTTGATCACTAGCAGTGAGGTTGAGCTTTGATAGAAGAGTCTTATCTTTTGAGGCTATCTATGTATCATTATAATATCATGCAGGATAGATCAATTCTTGGAATTTTACACTAAGATGAAAAAACATCCCCAAAAATACAGTTTCTAAGTCCTTCCATTTACACAATATGCATGAAAATCCCTGAATAAAGCTACCTAAACATATATCATTTGGCAGCAGAAACTTTTGTCTCATTGAAATCCAATATCAAACCTACTCATTAGTAATTGTACTGTCTACAACAAATATCAAAACAAAGATCTTTCCAATTGATTAAGCCTGTTTTACTCATTGCTTTATTAATTTTAGAGTTCTTGAACTTAAAAAAAAAAATCAAATTTGATTCAGAAGTATAATAATCATATTTTAAGAATGAAACTATCATTGCACAAATACACACCCCTATTGTCACAGTTAATATAAGAAGATGACCAATGGTATGAGAGACTCATGATGACTGAGTCCAACAATTATCTAAGTGACTGAGAAAAGAGAAGAGGGAGAGAAAAAAGAATATATCAGAAACAGTACTAGTCTTTTATGAATCAATCTCCTATCCTATAAAGCAGCAGGAGCTCTTGATCAGGTGGTGTTTATTTATTATTTACTATTGGCTTTCATATCTAAAGGCATTCCATTATCCACCACATGTGGAATCAATCAGCAGCCTGAGTACAGCATCCAATAATTTTAGAGAACAATGATAAAATGGGAGTAACATTATGCAAAATAAGTTTTAATGACTCTAAGCGTTTATTGCTACATTAAAAATAAATATAAGCATAGAAGACAGAAAGTTAGTTTTTACAATGATTGTAGCATCATATAGTCTCACCTAACTTGATGATCCATTTTAAAAAAAATATAGCAATTACAATTTGTTAAAAAATTTCTTCTTTTTAAAGATGAGTTTCACTAAGAGCAGCTATATCAAGGTAAAACTTTGCCAGCCTCTTAACTACAAGCCCAGTTTTATATTTATACTTCAAAGTGTTCTTATTAAAAAAATCTATCTAGAAAAATAGACAAAATACTTACTTCTATATCATTACTAATATTGCATCTATTTAGTATACTCAAATGAACAATCTATCAGGCTCAATAAGTCAGCCAAGTTTAATCATTCAAACATTTTTATCCATTTCTTATAAATATTTTATATTTGTTGGTCACCAAGAGATCAAAAAAATACTTATGGTCATTTTCTGAAATTCCTCTCTTAAATTCACTCCTAAAATGACTCATTTGTATTGTCACATGCAAAATCATCACTAAAAATTCCCAATTAATAAACTTGTATTTCTATTGCATTTTCAATGCTTTGGGCTTCAAAAACAGATAAAATATTAAAACAGAATTTCTATGCTAAACCATTAAAACATCACTTGATCATCTTTTTTAAATGCTTAAATAAACTATTAAAATGCTAGCAAAATAAATGGTACAATTGGGGGGGGGGTGAGTAAAGAATGAAAATGTACTTTCTCAATCACATGATTAGTTTTATAGAGGTATGAGAGGCTCAAGATAACTAGACATTACATTAATCTCTGACAATTAGATCAGTAAAGTATCTAGTCTTATATTCATTGCATTTAAACCATGTTGATGGCATTCAAAATTAATGAATTTAGTACATAACTATGTAATGACATTTATAGTTAATGAATACATTTCAAATATTATATTATGTAAATTTAAACAGGAAACTTATTTAATTAAATACACAGAGCAGATGAATCTATATGTGAACGTATAAATATTTTTCAATAATAAAACATATGCCATGTATATGTATGGATATAACTGGTCAGATAAAAAATTCTTATAATAATAATAATAATAATAATAATAATAATAATAATAATAATAATAATAATAACAATAATAATAATAATAATAATAATAATAATAATAATAATAATAATAATAATAATAATAATAATAATAATAATAATAATAATAATAATAATAATAATAATAATAATAATAATAATAATAATAATAATAATAATAATAATAATAGGCAAATCTCTGCTGAGGTAAGAAGCAATCGTTAAGTTCTCCGATGTAAGTATTTATTTTTTACTTTTGTTCCAACTTGTTATGCGAAAAACAAACATAATACAGGAAAAATCGAATTATATAATAGATTAATAGTGTTTTTTGAAAAATATCGGTGTGTTTTAATATCTTTTTTAAAAAAAATACTGACTTGAGTCAGAATAAATCATGGCTACTGCCCAGTCAAGCGTGAGCGAATTAAGCACCAATACAAAATTAACAACATCGTTAGTTTCAACATCGCCTATTTCGTATGCAAAAGTACTTAAAAGTAATAGCAATACTACAGCACCAACTCAAATACCGCGCTTCCGTAGAACAAACACAAATGATATTAAAAATCTTGATCTAAACACTCGAGAGGAAAATCAACCCCCAGCCGCAATCTGGACAAAAGAAACGCTTGAAAATGTGACGGACCGTTTCAGTAATACGGTGCCTCGGACGTTATTTGAAACATTTCGCAGGTTTTTTTCACCAACTTCGTTAGTACTCGCAGTAACCGATAATCAATGCTCATTATATCGTTTCCCAAAAGCTTTATTATATGAAGCAATCACGCAAAATGCACTATGGGAAACAATCTCTTGTATCGCCGACCACCCAAATTCTCGATATATAACCATTGATTTTTATACTCAGCAGCAAAAAGAACGGTTTCAATCCACTATTTTAGCACTTGATAATTACGCACTCGTAATTATAGATGAAAACCGGAAAAATATAATTACTGGAGTGCTTAAAAATACTTACCTTAAATACAACGTACAAGATTTTCAAAAAATGATAAACCCGTTTGGAAAAGTAATTGCCCTACAGCCTATATATTTAAAAGACACACCTATACCGATATGTAGTAATCGTTTTGAATTTAAAATAAAACTACATAAAAACGTAGACGCCTCAACGATTCCAACACAGATTACAGATCAAGAAGCGACACTCTCTCTTCACATAAGAGGTCTAAAGCCACTTTGTTTTGGCTGTGGACAGAGAGGACACCTAGCAACTCAGTGCGATAACACAAAAAGCAATCACTGTGAACAAACTAAAATCCTCTCCCCAGAACAACCCAGTGATGAAAATAAAATTTATAATAACACTACATCCATTGGCAACCCAATAATAGAAACCGGAAAAAAACAGGTTCAAACACCCACAAACAAAAATAATAATGGATCAGAATTGCCTATCCCAAAGACCAACCAAAAAAATAATAACACAAAAACTAACACAGAAATCCAAGATTCAAACGAAAATAATTCTCAAGAAACCACAACACAAAATACAGCAATTACATCACAGGATCAGCATCTCAATAAAACAAAATGTGTACCAAGTAAAAATCAACAAACAGAAAGTAAACACACACAGTTATATAATGAAAATATAAATCCAGATAATATAAAGATACCAATAATAAAAAAAACTACAATTATAAACAAAACTGCATCAAACATAATGGATGCAATAGAAGCCCCTCTTCCACCTATTCAAGAGAATACACCAGAGGGAAAAAGGAAGCCCGGCAGACCAAGTAAAAATCATGAATCCAAAAAGGCAAAAAAAACAGACCAAAAGCACAACTCATCAGACATATACAATTTAGAAAATGATGAAATAGAAATGGATATAAGCCAACAACAAATGGACACCTGTTCGGTTTCATCACAAATTGCCTGTATAGAGTCTGAAGCAATATTAAATGAAAGAAAAACTGATAATAAACCCAACAATGTCTTAAATATGTATCAGCATCCATCTACTGCAATATAAACAAAAATTTAGTATTAAAAATAAAATAAAAATCAATACCCTGTTAAAAAATTATTTAAAACATGAAGATAAAAATTGGATCTCTCAACATTAGAGGCTTAAATGCCACCAAAAAACTTTTTGATCTCAAAAAATGGTTACATACAACACAACCACACATACTTGGGCTTTTGGAAACAAAAATATACAGCAGCTCTCAAATTGATCCATCAAAATATTTAGTCAGCCAAGGTTTTTGTGCCTGCTCAAGGCAATCATCATCACCATCAGGTGGCACAGGCATAATTATTTCCCACAACTGCCCTTTTGATTCTTTTAAAATTATATATATTGACTCTAATCTTATCATATTAACACTCCATCATAAAAATATCACACTTAACCTAGTATTTGTATATATACCACCAGGCCCCGATCATCATCTCCAGAATAATAGCAACAATAAATTCAATGCTTACAGCAACACCAAATCCCATAATACTCCTGGGAGATTTCAACATGACCTACCAAACTTTTGTCACCAAATGGATCCATCAAATAACAATCCCACTTATGAGTGCTGAGGGTTTTCTCCCATCAAACTCAATATCTTTTAATAACAATAAGATATAAGTCACTTATTGATTTGTGTTTCTACTCACCAATGTTACATCATTATTTTAATCTTGAACTCTGTCCATCTATAATCTCAGATCATGCTGCTCAGTTCATCACCCTCGACCTAACAAAAATACAGAATACAACAATAGCCCTCCAAAAGACTATGCGAATACTTCTTCCAGCACAAACAACTGAATTCCTATATTCAGAAACATATATAATGCTCCAAAAACTTCAAAACATGTCACTCGATCCAGTACAAAAGTATATAGCATTCACCAATATACTTTCTTTCAACATCAATCATATTACCTGCAACTCAACACCCCCCACCAGATTATTAGCATTGGCAGATGAACTACATAAAAGAATAACCATTTCCAGACCAACTACAGATAATCAAACACAAATTAAAAAACTTACAGAAATGTACAACAATACATGCAATACACTAAAGCAATATGTAGCAATAAAAAAGAAAAAAATATGCCTTACACAACAACATACTTGGACCAGAGCATACATACGGTGGGCATTGGGATACCCATCCACAGTCAGAGTGCCTATGGCACTTGAAATAGATGGTTCTATAACAGCTGGACATAACATGATAAACCCAATATATCAACACTTTAAAAAAAAACTGCAAAAACAGAGTGTGTACATACCAAATGAAGACATATTTGGAGACCCTGAAACAGACACACCAATAACAACAACTGACATTGCATTTCAACTTGCAACAATAACAAACACATGTCACCCAGGACCACAAGGAATTCCCAAATTTGTGTTCAAACATCTTAGTCACTTCACAGCAAAATACCTGTGCGATCTAGCCAATTACATATCCCAAAAAATTTACAACATACAAAGTCTATACCCAATTGCAATGGTTCCATTTAACAAAAAACCAACAGCAATATCATCTTTATCTAATCTACGACCAATTTCAATGGGACCTTTAGGAATAAAAATTCTTGAAAGAGTGATAAAGGAAAAAATAGAACAACACATACTCCCTGTGTTATCATCAGCACAATATGCCAAAAAAGGATCATCCATTGGCCAGGGTGCCTTAATGTACAAAACAATTATTGAAGTAGTAAAAAAAAGAAAGAAATATGCACCAATTATAGTTCAACTAGACATTGAGGCAGCTTTTGACTCAGTGCCTATAGCCAAATTATTAGACGTGCTGAAAAAAACAACAACACCTCCATCCCTACTATATATAATAGCAAATCTGCTACTCAGCCGTGAAATTCACATCACATTGAATGGAAAAAAATCACCAGCCTTCAGACCGAGTCAATCCATCCCACAAGGATCCCCCCTAAGTGCCTTGCTCTTTACAATATATATAAATCCTCTATTAATAGAGATACAGAAAAAAATAAAAGGCATTCAAATTCCAAACACTGCTTTAAATATATCATGCATAGCCTATATGGACGATGTAACCGTTTTCCTCCCCTCTAAAAAGAACCTCCCCATATTACAAGAGATAATCAAGAATTATACCTCAAATTTTAATTTAAAAATTAACACAAATAAAACTGCTGCATGGTCAATATACACAGGCAAGCACTGTACAGAGATGTTTAATGGTAAACCATCTGCTTTCCTTGGTTTCCCATTCTACCTTGGAACCAATGGAATGAGGCAAAAAATTCAAAATAAATTAAAAATAGATGCTGAAAAAATCACAGCCTCACTTGAAAAGTCATACCTGTCAATATATGCAAAGGTAGCACTATTTAATCAACTTATAACTACAAAAATTACATACTATACACCTATAATCAAATTTGCAAAAACATTCATATCTAAAATCTCGTCAATCTGTAACAAACTAATATGGAAGAGAAAGACAGTGGCAATCTCTTTAAAAAATCTGAGCAGACCACCACATAGCAATGGACTTGGACTCCATACAATCAATGTTTTTTACACACAGAAATCAGTAAATCTAATAACAGCAACCATAAAAAGATTTCCAGACCTGGAGTGTGTAATCAGTATAATACCCACAGACAGACCACCCCCTTCATATGGATATCTATCCACACTGATTGAAGAACTCAAGCCAATATACAACAAAATATCACTCAATAATGACAACAAGTATACATACTGGGACATTTACAATATACTACATCCCAACCAGACACCCAATCTACATCCATCAGTTCTTGGAATAGACAACAGGCAACTACTGCAACAATTCAGAAAATGGTCATTAGAACCAAAATTATTCGATTTTCTACTTAAGCTTAATCTCAATGCTCTACCCACAACCCATTTCCTTAGATTTCGTAGATTCTATACCAATATAGACCCCATGTGCGGACTATGTCATAGAGAAGAAGAGACACAAGATCATTTTCTTCATTCCTGCAGTGCCCTAGAAACAATACGTCGCACAATGTTTACCACATACAGAAAGGCTATCATTTCAATAGATGAAATAATAAATACATTTAAAAAAGGCAATAACCCTGCTATTCGTGCAGCAACATACAGCCTTTATGCCTACTGGTGCACCAGATGCACTTTTGCACTTGCCAATAACCCTCGACGCCACCCAGCAACATATTCAATAAAACTAGAACTGTTAAGAAAAAGAGACAGCATCCTAGCTCAACCAGATATATTTGCAGCCACATGGTCACACTTGAAACAGAGATCCAGTCTATGAAATATAAAGACCAATAAGATAGATGATGACATTTTCAACATCAGCATTTTTTCCAACTTTAAAAAAAAAAAAAATGCAAGCATAAACTGAACTAGATAGAAGACCAAATTTAAAAACAAGAAGAAAAAAAAAGGATGCAGAAAAGATAAAGACTTATATACTGAAAGTTGTAATTTGTTTTTCATTTGTAAAAAATCAATATATGACTCTGTAACTTTTTAGACTCAATAAAGTTTTGCTTTGAAACATAATAATAATAATAATAATAATAATAATAATAATAATAATAATAATAATAATAATAATAATAATAATAATAATAATAATAATAATAATAATAATAATAATAATAATAATAATAATAATAATAATAATAATAATAATAATAATAATAATAATAATAATAATAATAATAATAATAATAATAATAATAATAATAATAATAATAATAATAATAATAATAATAATAATAATAATAATAATAATAATAATAATAATAATAATAATAATAATAATAATAATAATAATAATAATAATAATAATAATAATAATAATAATAATAATAATAATAATAATAATAATAATAATAATAATAATAATAATAATAATAATAATAGTGCCATTGGCACTTTTACATCTGGTTGGTTCCCCAGCGCCCATCTTATATAATCTCTTGTCCAAGTGTGTGGCCTGGTTAGGCATACCTTGCTTTTCTTTATCTTCAGATAGCTTTTGAGTTCTTCACATGCTTTATTGTATGCATGTGTAAGCTTGAATATATACTGCTGGGTGCAGTGTGATGGGTTAATCATGATTATTCTCTGGTGTAACTGATCTGCCAGAGCTAAAAGTCTTGATGGTGGAGGTTGTTTTTTTGTTATATGGCCCACCAGAGACAAAAACCCCATTCACAAAAGATCTCTTCACAACAAAACTAAATACTATTCGAAACGCTTGCCATCCAGGTGGTCCTGGAGTTCCATTGTTTGTATTAAAGCATCTAAGTAAATTCACAACAGAATATTTATGTCAGTTAGCAAACCATCTAGCACAACAAATTCAACCCATGGAGGGTGTCTATCCAATAGCCATAGTACCCTATAATAAAAAGAAAGCAATTATTCCACCTATTACAGACCTCAGACCAATATCTATGGGACCTTTGCCAATCAAAATTCTGGAGAAAATTATTAAAGATGAAATTGAACCGTATATAATGCCACTTATCTCCGAAGCACAATATGCAAAGAAAAACTCTTCAACAACAGAAGCAGCTTTATTCTTCAAAGCTATTCTAGCAACAGTAAAACAGCGGAAAAAATATGGACCCGTTGTTGTGCAGCTTGACATAGAAGCTGCATTTGACTCAGTCAATATATACACACTTCTAAAAATGCTAAAAGACACAGAAATTCCTAGAACACATCTATATATAATTGCTAACCTGCTTCTGAACAGAGAGATCCATATAACTTTAAATGGAAGAAACTCACCATCTTTCATGCCCACCAAATCTATATCCCAAGGATCCCCTCTTAGTTCACTATTGTTTATATTTTACATCAATCCCCTTATTAAAAGCATACAAAATGCATTTACTGGGATCGAGATACCAGACACAACACAGCGCACTACTTGCATCGCCTATATGGATGATGTTACCATATTCCTAACATCAAAAAAACAAATACCGCAACTCCAAAAGATATTACAAGAATATTCACAAAAATATGAATTATCATTTAATCCAGCAAAAACCACAGCCTGGTCTCTATACACTGGTAAACCCTGTACATCAATTTACAAATCAAAACCAAACTCTTTCCTTGGGTTCCCATTTCATATGGGAATTACAGGAATGAGATGTCATATCCAAAATAAACTTAAAGAAGAAGCCACAAAAATTATAAACTCCTTGTCCAAGGCATATCTTTCACTATATTCCAAAGTACAGTTAATTAACCAGCTTATCACAACCAAAATAACTTACTATGTACCGGTTATTTCATTCTCAAAGGGGTTCATTTCAAAAATTAAAACCATATATAATAAACTACTTTGGGCCAGAAAAACAGTAGCAATTTCCACAAAAAAACTTAGCCAACCTCTAATTAAAAATGGACTTGGCTTGCACAACATCAATGTTTTTCATATACAGAAGTTAAGGAACTCAATAATCACAATACTTGCCAAATACCCCAAAATTAACCACTTGCTAGAAGTTACTCCAACAGATAGACCACCTCCAAAAGGTTCCTTTTTCACCAACATTATATACCAATGCAAAACCACAGACAAGATTCCAGAACAGTATTTGCATAAGTATTCATACTGGGATATTTATGGTTTAATAAACAGAGAAGCAGATACTAATGTTATACAACCTATGCTAGGAATTAACAACAAGAGACTACTCAAGGAATATAAAAAATGGGCTCTAGAGCCCAAATACTTTGATTTTATCATGAAAATCAATCTCATTGCCTTGCCAACAACCCACTTTCTTTATCATAAAAGAATGTATATATCTATTGACCCCTTCTGTGGACTCTGCCATCGAGCAGAAGAGACACTGGACCACTTTATTTATCAATGTGTAGCACTTAACCAAACATGACAGATGATATGTAACACCTACAGAAAACCGGGTACAATCATTAATCACATAATAGCTGCTTTTCAGGGAAGATCAATACCTAGCATTAGGGCAGCCACATTTGTTCTATATGCGTATTGGTGCACCCGATGTACTTTCTTAATTGGCAATAACACCAGACGACACCCAGCTACATTTAGCAACAAACTGCTACACATTCGAAATAGAGATAAAATAATAACCAACCCCCACTTATATGCAGCAACATGGTCATTGTTAAAACAACCATCAATGCTGTGAATGCTGCAAAGGAAAACTATCATACAACTAACATTCAAAGTGATATGCGGACAAAACTGAATAAGCTCCTCAAACTTTAGAACTCTGATTATTTTTGCTTGTTTAATTTTTATATTGTTATAGTCCATTAACCACAAAGTGTAACCACTAAATTCATTTATATGTGTTTACCCTAATATTATTCATTGTATGTTAAATTTCAAATTTTTCTAGATGTAAACTTATGTAAACCATTGAGATCAATAAAGCCTTTATTGAAACGTAATAATAATAATAATAATAATAATAATAATAATAATAATAATAATAATAATAATAATAATAATAATAATAATAATAATAATAATAATAATAATAATAATAATAATAATAATAATAATAATAATAATAATAATAATAATAATAATAATAATAATAATAATAATAATAATAATAATAATAATAATAATAATAATAATAATAATAATAATAATAATAATAATAATAATAATAATAATAATAATAATAATAATAATAATAATAATAATAATAATAATAATAATAATAATAATAATAATAATAATAATAATAATAATAATAATAATAATAATAATAATAATAATAATAATAATAATTCAATTCAATTCAATTCAATTCAATTCAATTTATTTACCGTACAAAACTACAGCATTAAGCCAATTACAGAATTGCACTATAATAACTATACAATAATATACATAAATAATATACATAAATGAGTAAAAATGATGAAAATAATATAATTATATGCCATACTTTTTTACAAGATAAGTAACAAATTTTTTAAAGTCTAAAGAAAAAATATTTTCATTAATAAAATCATGATTATAGGTATTAGGCAAACGAAGCAAAGGTGAAAATTTTAATACGTTAGAGCGACAAACCTTAATATAAAATAAAGTAAATGTACGTGTTTTATGTAAACAATTATTAAACGCAATATTTGAAATTTTGTTAGTTAATATAATTTTTTGATTCACAAGATTATATAAAATTTTAAGATCTCTCATTTTTCTTCTAATGGATAGGGATAGATAATGGTCTTTTAATTTAATGTACTTAGAAAATTTGTCATAAACCAATTGAATTTTGATAATATCTCGTTTGGAACTGGGATTCCAAACGACAGATCCATATTCTAAAATTGGCAAAACCAAAGAGAGAAACAATTTATATTTTGTAAAACTACTAAATTGTCTACCATGCCTTAAAATTGCACCCATAATTTTAAAAGCCTTATTTACTACATTTTCAATATGATGATGAAATGATCCATTGCTTGCAAAAATAATTCCAAGGTCTTTCTGAGTATCAACAAACTTTATATTATGATCTTCAATATAATAAGGACAAATTATCATTTGCTCTTCCGATGGAATAAGAAACTGTTGAACACTTATCCATATTAATATCCATTTTATTATCTCTACACCATTTCACAAAACTATTGATATCTTTTTGTAATAATATGCAATCATTAATTGAGTTTATATTCCTAAAAATTTTACAATCATCTGCATAACATAAAAT